>JAUMJJ010000083.1:4200000-4580000 GCA_033556795.1 Tapera naevia
TGCAGGTCAGAAGCAAAGTATTTTACCTGCTAAGTCATATTCTTTCCAGTCATATCTCAAGCACGCTTACTGTCATAGTCTACAAAAGGAAGTAATTCTTTCTTATCTATAAGGAATACTTTTACTGGAGAAATTCAAGGAGACAATCTTTGGCAGATGTGTGTCACTTTAGTTACGTAGATTCTGTTGCTCTGCAGTTCATGACAACCTACTTCTGTGGCTATTAAGTATACATCTTCCTATCAAAGCAGTCTTGTTAGCTCGTATGCATAGGTATGCCATACTAGTCTTGGTTTTAATTAAGCTAGGATGAATAGCAATATTAATGATAGCTTTTAATCCCTTCTTTTCTCATATCTCACCACTGAAACTACAGCAATTCCACGGATGATTCCATACTGATGTGTTGTCACTTTCTGATAAATACTCCTAAATTTCCTGTGACTTGTGATGGTTATCATCATCTTTATTTTACCAGATAAAAGCAGATATCAATAGAAAGTCTATTATAGCATTTCATGATCAGTTTTGTCTGTTGTTCATATGATGACTGTTCTTATTGTACAGTAACATTTACATGTCCAACTGTTTCTTATGGCTTTTATTTTCTTTTTCTTAACCTTGAATGAGAGGAGAAAAATAAGGAAAAAGAGAAGAACTGAGTCATATTTTAGTTTGGGAAAGAGTTAATATTGTGTATGAGTGTACATGTATCTGTGTGAATTTCTTTTTCACCATGTTTATGTTGCTTTACTTCCAGTTTGCAACTATTACTAAACACATGACGTGGAAAGAAACAGTGTGCTTCTGATATACTCCAGTTATATAACTATCCCTTCAGTTTTAGGCATAATTCTCTTGATCTATTTCAGAATATCAAGACATAATGTCCATCATTTTTGTTAGCCTTAGGTCCAGTTTTATGCTTCATGGCAAGGATGAAGTCAGTTTGAAGAGCATGCTGGTTACTTGAGAGCCAGATATGAGGAATGGGTTTAGTCTGACCAAATGCAGACATTCCTTTTGGAGATAACTGCATTGTACCTTCTTGTCCTGGAATCTGTTAACAGCCAGTGCAGAAGAGGAGACACACTGACAGTGCAATTCATCTTGTGCTAAAACAAGGCAGAGAAATCACAGCTTAGAAATGCTTCTTTTCCACACTGCAGGCAAAGGGAGCTCAGGTTAACTAGTCCCAATGCAGAGAAAATGCCTAGACATATGGTAAGGTTCTCAACTCTGGAGTGCACTTGGTACTTGAAAAACAGCTCTTTTTCTAATTGTCTATGTCTTCAAATAGCTTGTCTTCTTCCCTGTGTTAGAAGGGCTGTGGGACATGCAGTAAGACTGTTTAGAGACATCTATAACCAGCACAATGTCTATGACTTTTTCTTCTTCAAAGACAGCACTGAGTAAATCAAGCTTATGATGAACATAGGATATCCTATTGCCAAAGCATTTTTTTAGTATCATATAATAGAAAATGCCAGTAAAAAATTGTAGTTACAATTATTATTTGTGAGTCAAAACTACCTTCACATAATGCATTCTTTTCTATCTGTATAGTGATTTCATCTTTTCTCCCATTACCTGTGATTTAAAAGCTACAGTGAAGTGTCCTAAAACCTCTAGTCCATTCCTTTGAAAATTCCATTACTAATGACATGAATATTTGGAGGGAATCAGAAACAAAAATTAAAATTAAGTGTGAGTTCAAGTTGTGACTGTTATTATCAAAAAGATTGTTGTCAGAAGGTTGGACAGTCTAAGCTTGTTGAACCTTCTGCAAAACAAGGCTTTGTCTAGGAAGCCCCAGTAGTCACAGACTAACTAAGGAAAGAAGCCTGTAAGACAGGCACATTTAGATGGCTAAACCGAAAGAAAATGTTATGAATTGGGATACTAAAAAAATATACTTGTATATTTTTTTAATTTCCTGGCAGAAGTTACTATTTTCGTGATCTTTGATAATTCTGATAGTCTTGGAGATAAAGTACCTTCATACAGAAGGAGAAAATGACTATCCACGAGTACCAAGATATTAAAATGCATATTAGTTGTTACTGTTGCAACATGTAATATGGAAGTTAACTGCATGCAAAATTCCAGCTAGCAAGGAAGCATAGTCCTAATGAAGTTTTGAGTCCTAACTAGATCCCAAATATTTATCCTTTGCCATGAATACAGAAACATCCACTGTCTTCCCTTGGCTAAGATTTGCAGCTTATCCAGAATGGCATTTTCATCTCAAAGAAAGAGGCACCTCCCATTGAAATGCAAGTTGTGAGAAAGAGCTTGTTTCTGAATGACAGTTACAAAAGTACTAACTTTGGGTAAAGAATTGCTAGATTGCAATTCTTACCGTGAAGGTTTCCAGGTTTTTTTCTCAGTGTGCGGTCTGCATCTTAATCTAAACCCAGGAAATTAGTGAACAGACTAAACGCACTGCTTAAATTAACACATGGCATAAGTAATGGTTTTATTTTGACAATATTTAATTAGCTATCAAGATAGAAGGAAACATCAAACACAGGAAATGGAACATATAGCTTAATCTGAGCAATACTTGGAGCTGGGACTTATTTATAACAGTATAACACATCCACAACTGCTGAGTTGTTACACAAACTTTATTTTGCTGCAGGCAATACCATTTAGGAAATTCCTGGGCAAAAGCAGAAGGAGAGTTGCTATTAGCTGTCCTTAGCCTGGAGCTCATGGTGCATATGCAAGTAATTCCAATAGTTCCTGCAGGGAATGTGGAGATGCCCCAGGGTATTTCCTTTACTGACCCTCTGGCCCTGCAGTAGCTTCATAACAGGTACTCACTGTGAGCCTTGCACTTGCAAGTCTAGTATGGCTTGTGTTCATACCATCTAAAGCATGTTTACCACTCTCCTTGTGTCAGGACATTTCCTCAGCTTTGTTTCATTCTTTTTGGAACTCAAGCATGAATTAATCCAAACCCTTTAGTGTAGAGAGCCAGATTACAACCCTGGACAAAAGAAGCAGCACAGAATTGATGCATGTGTTATAGGGAAAAGAAGACATTATGAAACATCAGAGTAAATATGACAGTTGTGCCAAGACTTGGAGCCAGATATGAGATGTGTATGAATGAGGAGACATATCTAAACTATTTTGTCCTCCACTTGCCTTATGAATGGGTAATGCCTAGGGAACTGTAGCCGTATCAAGTGTCTTCACACACATTACAGAGGAACAAGCTGGAATTGCTGAGGTTAAATATAGCTGTCTGTCTCACATGTGTGTTGACAGGAACAGTGGAAAATGTGGTGGAATTGTGCCTGACCTGTTTGCAGACTGTCTTATTAATGCCAATCAGCACTGACTTTAGTGAGTACTGATGTGCACTTGTGTAAGTAAGGATGCATTTTTTGGTTTTCTGTCTCAGCTGAAAAGGCTGTAGGCTTTGGGAGAGTTGTTGTGATATTGTGGATAGCTGGGGATGGCAATTGGAGAAGTCATTGTACCGAAGACTGCTACTGAAATGAACATCACCAACAGGAGTGGTAAAGCTAGCTGAGAGCAGGTTAAATCATGACAGAAGATGAAGAGGTCTCAAGTTAAGGAACCACAAGCCCAATCTAGGATCCAAACCCAAACCAAAGATCCAAAGAATGAATACACTGTAAATTCCACCATCTTAGTCAGATGTCAGTTAACCCTTTTAAGGGTTTTCCTCCACTCATCCTCCTTAATCTCATCAGATAAAAAAAAAAAGCAGAGGGATAATACTTGCTTAAGATGGAAGACTGGAAAATTATCAGATCATGGGCCTCTGCTGAGCAAAAGGTGGATAAATGCCACGTCTCACCCACAGAGGACTACGCATAGCATGTCCCACTGGCTAGAGCAGTGAAAGGTCATGTCCTTCTTGTCTTTGCCATTTGATACATAATTTCTCAAAATATAGTGGCCCTATTGTCAGAAAGTGTTACATTATTCCTCTACACATAAGAAACTTGCCTGATCCTATAACTTATCCAAGCCCTCAGATGTTCAAGGAGTTACTGAGTACAGAATACAGTTTCACAGTGAGAGCTTAGTAGGGTTACCTAGCCCTATCTGTATTCAGAATGTGTGGTGAGGTTTTTTGTCCTTTTTTTAGAGATGGATGTCAGGTTCATTGATTTCAATAATTAATGTATGTCTCACAGCTCTCCTAGCTCCCCTAGACGTGTGTTCTTCCCCATCAGCTGAAGGGTTGGTTTTGACCGTGTGCTTTAGTGTGCGTGTCTTGATTAAACTGAATTTTCTTATTTGATTTGATTGCCTTATGCAGTGATCTCTCTAACTTCAGATTTTTAATCATTTTTCTTCTGCCCTCTTCTCTTTCTCTCATTTTTTGCTGATTTTCATAGAATCAGCTTACATGGTGTAGGAACTTCAGCTGCTATGTTTTGTAACTGGTCTTCTTGAGTATGGATTGTCTCCTGAGAGGCTAAAAGTAACCACTCCAAATATAAGAAGAAATGAAAGAAAGCTGTACTGTGTATGCATTTGCATATATAAATGTGGATAGATCAGTGACACATGCATATGCATATATATATTTGTATTATTTTATAAATTACATTGTTTTGAAGAGTTGTTGCACACACTTTACCTATCTGTAGTTCCATGGTGAATTAATGATTCCTGCATACAGTTTATGCATTTGTTTTATAAAGCACATCAATAAAAGCACATCAAATTCAAAACCATTCTCATTTATGGATGGAAACTTCGAGGCAAAACAGTACAGCAGCTAACTTGTTATGAGTTATAGGTCAGTCATTTATTCAAGTCAAAGAAAATACTGCTGTACTTCCAGCTAAGTATAGAATGTGACTCCACACTGCAGCAGCTTCCTGGCTAAAAGTAGATAGTAAATATCCATCTACCAATGAAATTATCCATCCTTTTGGGGGCAACCTGAAAAGAAAGCAGACTGTTACACTTGGTGTGGCACTCCAGCTCTGCTACAGTACAGGATTGTTAACTGCTTTCAGCAGTGCAACGTATTTTACAGTGGAAATAAAAAGAAGGATATGGTCTCTCCTCTCCCTTGCTCTCCTCAAATCATAAAGTTGACATTCTCCTGACAAAATAAGGGATCTTAGCCTTTTGAATTTAGCACATTGAAATTCTGTACACCGCCATAGTAAGCCTGGTTTAATTGTACCTAACATTTAAAGGAAGGGCATTCATGGACAGCAGGTGCATTCTGAAGTACGGTATGGAGGACAAAGAAAAGGGAAATGTTTTGCAGTAACTCTTTCCCTGTTTCAGATCTTGCAGTATCATGGAACATAAGCATTCTGTGGGATCTCTCACTGAGAGTCTCATTACTACAAGGAGGTGACAGCGGTCATGTCTTCCCTGCTCTTTATACGCAGTACACAGACATGGTGACCCGGCTCAATATTTATCACATACGGAATGTCAGCAGAGTGAGCAGATGGAGAAAGAATGAAGCTCCTGCTGACATCTCTGCCTGCTCTCCTCCCTGCTTGACCTCTTGAGTCCATAGCCTGGCAGAGAGCAACAAAGCCTAGAAGAGGGCAGGAGGAATGACAGAGCCAATGGCATTTTGGCCTGTATCAGAAACAGCGTGGCCAGCGGGACCAGAGCAGTGATTGTGCCGCTGTACTTGGCACTGGTGAGGCCACACCTCGAGTACTGTGTGCAGTTCTGGGCCCCTCGGTACAAGAAAGACACTGAGGGGCTGGAGCGTGTGCAAAGAAGAGCAGCAGTCTGCTGAGAAGAATAAGCCCTATGAGGAGAGACTGAGGGAATTGGGGTTGTTTAGCTTAGAGAAGAGGAGGCTGAGTGGAGACCTCATCACTGTTTGCAACGACCTGAAAGGAGGTTGTGGCGGCGTGGGTGCTGCTTTCTTCTTGCAAGTGATGAGCGACAGGATGAGAGGGAACGGCCGCAAGTTGTGCCAGGGCAGGTTTAGACAGGACATTAGGAAGAATTTCTTCACTGAGTGGTCAGGGATTGGAACAGATTGCCCAGGGAGGTGGTGGAGTCTCCAAACCTGAAGGTGTTTAAAAGACGGATAGATGAGTTTCTTAGGGATATGGTTTAGAAGGGAGACAGGCATGGTTGGACTCAATGATCTCAGAGGTCTCTTCCAGTCTTGTGATTCTATGATTCTAAGAACAGATGGCAACCTCAACAACTCCTGCAGGAGGCTTTAAGATATATAGGAGCAGAATGAGAAGGTTATTTAGTGACGTAAAACTATCCTGCTCCCTTTTTTCACTGCAAAACATTCCACAAAAGGTGTAATAACTGCCCTATCTCATATTTTAAACTTCATTTTGAGGCAGAGTCCTTCAGAAAGTCACTCTGCATATGACAAATCCTTCCTCCATTTCTAGCCTGAAGCAGGTGAATTGTGTGATTTTTTGAGGGGTATGTTTCCCATTCTTGAGACCTCAGGTTTTCATCAGTTCCCAGGGAGATAAAAACAAAATTAGTATTGATATGGCTTGGTGCTGCACAGTCAAGGAGAAGCGGTTGGTATAGACACTCAGTAGATATGGCCATGAAGGAGACTATGTAGTGTAACTGCCCATTGTTGCAAATAGAAACAGCATAGAGTCGGAGTACAAGAGAACTGCAAGTTCTCTTAGAGGAGAGAAGTAACACAGAGGGAGTACAGAAGACGAGGACAAAGAGAGAATCCCAAATCCTTATACTCACTAAAGTCAGTGAAATGGAAAAAAATAAAACATCTGATAAAAAAAAAGAAGTTGAGGTTTCTTTTCCCAAAAACTGTTTCCCTTACATTCTCAAACAGTGCAGTAGGCAGGAGAAAGAGTTTGTGAAGCTAAAATTCATCTGCAATCAGCTGCTATTTATTTCTCCCAACTATATGACTTCATAATTAGAAACAAAGATAATATATATATATCTCAATAGTGTTTTCTTTAACAGAAACCTTTGACTGTGTTTGCTGGACAAAATTCACTCCAAAAGGAAACCAACTCCAGAGTAAACTAAATTTCTTGATACTCCTTAATATTAAATACAAGCTGTACTCTTAGTCTTATTGTCCTTTGAGATTGACTTCTCATTGATTTTCTGCAAGAAGGGTCAGGCTTGAATAACCTTCCCAGTGGGAGCAACCTGAATAAAAACAATGGATTTCAGTGGAAGATAGGCACTGTGACAGCAACCCCACATGAAATCTGATTTGTTCTATCTTACACAGAGGTTAATTAATGTTATTTGATTCACTTTATAGTCAAAGGACTCCATGCCTTCCACCACTTTTAAAAATCTCAAGCAAAACATTAGCACTGAGCTCAGTGTGTACTCATGTGCAGGCTTGTGTAGGTATAAAGCAGGGCCTGTTATGTACCCAGTCACAGGAGAATTCACATTGTTGAGTGGTGTATTCCTTCTTTAGTCTGTGAGATTAACAGGCAGAGGATTCTGCAAAGGATGGACTCAGCAGAAATCTAACTTACATACATACAATGATCCCTGTGGATGCTATCACCCTGTTCCTTTATTTAAAGAAATTTTAGAGAGACATTTGCTGAAGATCTGATTGCAACAGTTGGATATCAGCAACAGTTTTTCTGAGTTAACTGCAAAGCCAGCAAGCAATCACAGAATCATAGAATCATCTGGTTAGAAAAGACCTTTAAGATCGAGTCCAGCTGTACCTGTCCACTTAAGTAAACCATATCCCTGAGAAGCTCATCTAGTCATCTTTTAAAAACCTTCCGGGATGGAGACTCAACCACCTCCCTGGGCAGGTGTTCCAATGCTTGACTACCCTTTCAGTGAATAAATGTTTCCTGATGTTTGGTCTGAACCTCCCTTGGCACAACTTGCGACCATTTCCTCTTGTCCTATCACCTGTCACTTGGGAGAAGGGGCCAACACTCACCTCGCTACAACCTCCTTTCAGTTAGATGTAGGCAATGATGAGGTCTCCCTGTCATTTATGTCTCTAGTCCTGGAGCATTCTGTCCTTGTGGTCTTGGGCCATGATGCCCTGGGAAAATCAGATCCTGTAGAGCTCTTAATTCCTATGCCAGACATCACATCTACCAGATGCATGAAAAATATTGCCTTGTAAAATGAAAAAAAAAAAAAATCGCTGAAAAGCAATTGGAGTAACAGTAATGACTAAGAGAAAAAGTAACCCTTTAGAGCTTCAAAATACTTTGCAAATGTTATCTCATTAACATTAAGTAAGGTAGATGCATAGTACTATTAGGCTTATTTAATAGATTTGGAAGGAGGGTTCTTTTTCCCCCTGTGTCTAGCAATTAACATAATTTTACAAATGCACTTTAATTATACATAGAAATAGAATAAATATTTTTACAACATTTTCATTTAAACAAGCATTTAATTAAGCCCTATTAAGACCTACCATATGCCTTGTACACCATAGACTCTTATATATGCACCTTCTCTGGAGGTTTTCAGTACTGGAGGAAATTACATTATTTGACACGGCAGCCTGGTATGTAATTGACTCAAAATTACGGATGCAATAAATAATTACTATTAAAAACACATTAACACTGTAATAACTGGGTAGTTATTTTGATGGCTTTTAATAAGACACTGTAGCTGAAAACGCATCAAGCAGCACTTGTAAAGTACTGAGGATCTGGCAGGATTGCAGCTTCAATGGTAGTTTAAAAGTGTATTATTCAAGTTACTGCCAATTTTTTTGAGGCTAGGGTACGTTTCTTTATCACTACTTAGCTCGCTCAGTGCCAGCTCTCATTTTGAAATCCTCTGAATTTGTTTGCTTCAAATCATAAAACTTTAAAACATTGTAAGTTATAGAGCCAAGAAGACCAATAGTTCAATGAAGTTGATTTTCCTTCCCTTTAATTTCACCCAGTTCCTCTGAGAACTAGTACTTTGTGACTGACTAAAACCTATTTTGCTTTTGACAGAGCACATAGAAGGGAACATAGACTTCTTCTAAAGGGAACTGAAGATGCTGCTCTTCCAGAGGAGTGAATGATAACCTTTTTTCTTCATTATTTTAAATCATCGATTGCTATTATTTTTGCTCTCAACTTGTGTTTCTTTTCTGTGAATATACTTTTACCTCTTTATATTTCTTTTTGTCTTCTTTCTCTTAGAGGGAAAAATGAACAAAAAAATTGCTTTAATTCATACTGAAACACTGTGCCAACCTTATAAGTTTCTTGTATCAATATAGGTCATATTTCCTTTGATATAAGCATAGTTGCAAGCAATTCTATAGTGTTTACTCTATCCAAACTATAGTAGAGGTACTGTTAGAACTCTATCTTATTATCTGTGAAGACAAAGGCAGTGTACAAACTTAGTATTCCAAATGCAGCTATGATACTGGAAATTACAATTCTCCCTATAAAATAACGAGTGTTAAACTTTTTCTGGGATGATCCAGTTTATTACTCTGTTCGCATGAGTTAGTCTGCTATTTGTATTAAGCAATTGTAGAGGAATTAGGTTGAACAGTTTAAATCATTTGTCTCTATCAAACTGGTAGATCTGGTAGATTTATAAATGTGATCAGAGGTCCATGACCAGAACTGATTACCAACAGATGTGTGAAGACAAGAAGGTAGGAGTAGTAAACTTTCCTTCTAGTACCGCTGGAGTACGGTGGTCTACAACTTGGATCTTCTACTTGTTGTAACTAAAACTAAATGCCTACCTTGCTTTTTAACTGGTATTAAAATTCCTTAGCAAAGGCAACTGCTCCACACATGATCTCTGTCCCTGGAGTTCAGAGGCGCTTGGGCCCTTGCAGAATCAGCCAGAACCTTCTCCAATCAATGTGCATTTTCACTGGTTAAGGGAATGTAAGTCTCTGAAAGTTAGAGTTGCCTTGGGACTATTTCCCATACAGCTGCGTGATTCTCAGTTAAAATACTCAGAGGAAAGATTCACCTTAATGAGTACTAATGAATCACAAAAATTCATGTTCTACAGAACATAAAGCTGACCTAGCAGATATTTATTTTAAAGACAAAGTAATAAATATTTGTTGATCATGTTTATGCTAACTAAATTTTACATGACTAGGCAAACTAAGACATTTGTGTTTTAGATGTATTGCTGTGCTGTTCTTCCGCATTTAGAACAGTTTCCCTTTTCACTTCTTAAATTACGCTGGTGACTGTAACCCTTGCCCCTCAGGAATACAAAATATGACGACACATCTGCTACCCTTGTCCATGACTAGAGCTATTGACTTCTGGACACAATTATTCTCTTATTATCTGACCTACATGGAAAGCTGACTTCATTATAAGCTCATTTTCTAGGTTTCTTTTATAGCTACTGGAGAGAGGCACTCATCTCAGATGTTGACTCATGCCACCAGCTGTAGACACCTGTTTTAAATAACGTGGGTTCCACTCTGGAGACACTTGCTGCTTTTCCAGTGGGGGTGTGGAAGAACTCAGAGAACTGGGTGAAATAAAGAAACCAATTCTAAATGTTCAGAAATAGTTAACACAGTCCTTCTCTCCTGCTTTTATAAAGCCTTAACAATGTTTTTCTTATATTTGATAGAGCATCTTAGCCACGGTTCCAGTAAAAATATTATACTGTTAGCCTAAGTAATAAATTAAAAACAATGATTTTTTAGTCCTAAAACAGATTTTTCACTTTTCTCTCCTGCTTCTTAATAACATTTTTTTTTGATTTTCCACTTGGATTTCAGTCTTTCTTTTCTCTTTTCATGTTCTGTCCTGGTCCTTCTTTGTAATGTTGTGACTTTAAGCCAAAGGAAATCCATACAGTCGCTATATCTATTTGATCATAACTTTTCTTCTGCATTCAGCTACTTGATTCTATATCCTCTTGAAGAACAACACTGTTATTTAAATAGGTGCAGAGACTAACCTGGTTGAAAATGAAAAAGAGAAGAGAGTAAAAGAGATTATTTTCAGCAGATTCATTTTATTAGTTTGGCTCATCATATGACTCAAAAAAAAGGGATAGATGGAAAGTAATTGTCCAGAATGTGGGGAACTTTCTCATCAAGACTGTAAACAAAAGTCAAATTAATATGACTGTGTAGCCCAGCCTTAGTGGTTCCACTTATCTTCTTCACAATGGAATTAAATACCTTATTTCATTTGAAACATATGCTTTTCTGCCCACATCCAGGCTTTGGTTTAGATCAGCTGATTAGTGATTACATTTTGCTAGGAGTTTTACCTCCATTTTTACCTTGTTATTGACATTTATTTAGCTAAATTTAAGATGCTGATATTTTTAACACTGTGTATGGAGAGGAAAAGGGTTGCACATGAGATTCAATTTCCCTTTGTTTACTGTCATTCCTTACTGTGATTTGTCTAAGTGTTCATGTTGCAAAATAAAATTTCTAGGTCAAGATTCTCCAGTCGTTCAAAGTGTATGTACAACATTTCAGCAGTGGGGCTTTTTACTGGAGAGAATCAGCTAGGTATGGCTAAAACAAAACACAAATGTAGTCATGGGGATTACTTATATCCAGGACTACTGCGTGCAAAAAATATAGATAAAACCATGCTATGTCTGTTTTTCTATGCCTTATAAAACTTACCTCATATGACCTTGCCCTCCCAAACATTTACAGTGCTCCTCATGTCACAAGCTAGGACATGCGAAACAGGCCATAAAAAGATTATTTTGTTGGGCTGTGATGCAGCCTTTAAGATTATTTCAAGCACTTGAAAAATAAACACAAACATAGCCACAAAATATATTTATCTATAGAAATACCACATAAGGTTTAGAAGAAACCAGGGCTCAATGGTGTGTAACATAGATATGACCCTCACAGAGACCAGCAAAAGACCTGACCTGTGTCATAAGTTTTCTGGAGTGTCTACCATTAGTACAGGAAATGTAGTGAATGTAATATATAAAAAGTTTAATTTCTTTAATTATTTCTTCTCTAGAATCTAAACATGCCTATCATGCTGGATCTAGGCTGTTGAAAACAGTAAATTATAAACCTAACCATTGTGACACTTTTGGCAGTGCTTACACACAGCAGAGTCAGATTCAGAAACAGAGGTGGAAGGAGTCAAGTATTTTATGCAGGTAAAGAGAGCTTTTGGGTTCTCAGAGATATCCATGAAGAGAATCTATTGAGAAAGAGGTTTTCTGTGATTATTTATCAGTCTTAAATGACAACATGCAATGAAATAATGAGAATATAAGTGGTGCATTTCAATGCACAGGATCAGAAGAGATGCTGAAAGATATTTTCAGGAGTTTTCTTTTGATAGTAAAGAAATATGAATGTTTTAGGACTTTACTGATTTGAAATTTCTATAGCTAGCATGGTATTCTGCTACACATCATGCTGAGTAAATATCAATAATATGTAGAAGCTTGTTGACAGATATGCTGCAAAGAGAAAGAACTGTAATTCAGCATGTAGATTTCTTACTTGTTACTGTATCACTACTTTTTCTTTCTATCATTAAGAAAAATAAATCATTGATGTTTTCTTCCTCTAACTTTTCACTGTAGCATAAACTAGTAAATTTCATCTGGTAGTTATTGAGTGTGGGTTTATGAGCACACTGTTGTTCTGAAACTTTCCCAGCGGCATTATGGAGAGGAGGAGCTTGTTTTGACTTTTTTAACTCAATGATACGTTTATGAAGACAATCATCTCGTAAGAAACATGGATGGAAACAGACTAATGCAACAGATGAATGCTCACCTAAACTCATATTTTCTTTCCATAGAACAAAGTCTTGTACACACATTTACCAAGAACTCACCCCCTGGAAAATCCTTGGCTTAGAAGCCATAAGTCCTCTCAATACTTTTCAAGTCCTTGACCTCGAAATGGAATCTGATAAAATACCCTCTGAGTCACAAGCTTTGGACTGATATCTCACTGATGAAAATCTCATCACTCCAGGAAAGATATGCATGGAGTACATGTATACAGGAATGAAGTATGGAAGTACATGTGGAAAGAACATTTTTCAGGTCAGCTTGATATAAAGGTCATATCTTCAGCCTGTTTCTATTTTTTTAATTTATTTAAAGGATAGTTTGTGCCACACTACTTCCCACAGGTCATTTTATTTTGCATTTATATATCTAACTGCAGACTGCAGTTGTGTGGAGTCAAATCTGTGATGAGGAAGGGGAAGGAGAAAAACCTTTTCTTTAAAACAATCAGACAGTAGAAAATGTTTGTTGAATAACACTTGTACTACAGTGAGCAGCTGAATCTAATTAAAAGCATCTTATTTCCCATGAACAGCAAGAAAAGTTTTCCTTGGTTCAAGGCTTTTGGGGACAGAAAATCCGTCATGTGACTTTTAAAACAGAATCAGGTCAGTCTAGATGTTGTCTGTGATTTGACAAAATAATGATTGACTTCAGCTAACTAGTGCACAATTGTTCTGTATTTAACTAGAAAGCAATACAGAGATGATCACCAGCTTCACATCCTAAGCTGGCACAAGGTGACACATAAGAGGGAGCTTCACAGAACTGAAAGCATTGCGTAAAAGGGTAATAAAGTAGCTTTTTGCTCGGGGCAATTTTATTAAATGCAATGAAACTTTTCTTCTCTTTAAATGTAGCTGCCATTGTATAACCTAGCAAATTCCTCTGCATGCATTATGGAGTGGAACATGAATGAAATTCTACTATCATTGCACCAACATAAATCAAGGAAGACTTTATTTAAGTAATATTATTTGACAATGAAGAGTTGTAGATAAAATCCTCTAAACAGCTCATTGCCCCATAATGCTTAGCTAGTATAAATCGTTGTAGCTTTCTTAGCTTCAGCAGGAGATTATCAATTTATACGAGATGATATATAGCATAGAAAAGGTTCAAAACTGCCAGCTCCATGACTTTGAACCTGGTTCTAATCCTGATCATATTTTCAGTATTTTAACTTCTACTAGCTGTGTTATATGTTTATTAGGAGTGTTCTCTTATATATTGAATATTTCATGTGTGATTGCTCTGAGAAAGCAAGATCAGAACAAAAATCAGGAGAAATATACTTAAGATAACAAGGGACTTTGATACAAACCCTGAATTTCTATCGGTGTTCAAATTCCTATATAAAAAAGATGTGTCGATATTCTATTCTAAATCCTCTTGTCTGTGGTGAGAAAGGATGTTCTCCCATGTAACACTGCAAGCATTCAGTAAGTTGAAACTTTTATTTGTTCAAAAGCTGCTTGAAAAATCCTTAAGTTTGAACCATGTTGATTTAATCAGTAGTCTAGGACATGCTCAGAACCTAAAGAAGATAGAAAAAATATTTTTGCTAAAAGCCAAAATATTACACTAGTGATGACTGAAGCCAGACTATGTATATATATATGGCATAAAGCACGTCTGTCAAAAGAAGGCATTTTGCAAGAGCCCTCCTCAAACTACATGAAGCTGATTTTAAAGTCCTTGTGTTAAATATTATCCTTATCTGCTCAGGAAAGAGCAAAATTCTTTCAATTGAAGGATCATATCTAGAGAAAGTTGCATAGCTCGTGTACTTTCAAGTCACCTACTTAGATCAAAGCATTGTGTTAACAGGCCAACTCATACCAACATTTACTAAGTATTTCTTCCCCACTGTCTGAAATATTTGAGGTGTTCCTTCCATAAGGATTATCAATATGACTGCAGTATAAACTATTTGACATATACTAATTTAAATATAAGTTGTGAACTACTATATTCCATCTTGACAGTGTTGTAGTACTCTGAATCTTTAATGAGAATCATGGGTACATCGATATAAGATGATATATTTTATCTTACATGTGCTTTCATATACTGAATCTTCAATTTCCATAAATAATGTTTTTACAGATATTTAATGTATATGACCACGGGCAGAGAAGGACCATGCTATAAGTTTAAGAGTCATTATATTATTTCTGTGTTATTCTAAGTAAGTGTGAGTGGGTTTTTAAGACTGCACACACTATACGCTTTCCCAGAAAACCGTAAGGAAGACATAATCTGTAGTTTTAAAAAAATGTCAGGAACCACTTTTCCATAGAGACAAACCACTGAATAGTCTATAATGCTACAGTATATAGCATATGATGCTATCGTCTATAATTCTGTGAATCAGAAAACCTGGACTTGCTGCAGGTTAATTACTAAGGCTCACGGAGAAGTCAAAGAGCTATTTTCGAAGAACACCATCATAGATTTCTGATATCGTGTCTGCAGAAGTGCCACCACATCATTCATTCAACTAGAAAATGTTTATGTAGAAAACTTTTACATCTAAAGGAAGAAAAAGAAAAAAGAATCTCTAAGTTTGTTGACATACAAGAAAACCAAGTAGAAAACAAATTATTCTAGCAGATCATAAAGTGGAGCTATCTGATTAGCAACAGTAGGGATTCATGTTAAGTATTTGGTCACTGTAAGATAAAGTGATTATAGGCTTAGTACATTGCAGGAGTTAATGCTCCCAACTCATAGTTTGGGATTCCTTTGAACTAAATTATTTGAAAGTAGTCATGGATTAACACATGCCATAATCTCCCTGATACAGCGAAGTCAATACCTTACCTGGCTGTGGATTGTGTATGCCTAATTGAGATGCATCTGAGCACTTTTTTTCCTCTAGGTGAAATATAACGGAATCATTTTATTATATACTTCTCAGCAACATCAAACTGTGGTTTGAATTCACAGGATTTTTTTGAAGTATTTGCTTGCCAACAGCAAAGATGCTACAGAAACTCTATCAGTGTAAATTCTTTCAGATTCGAGTTAGATTCTGTTTTTATTTATTTGGGTCTGCGTGTAAAAACACTAAAAGTTCTAACTCCTCAGTAGAGATTTTTTTTAAAAAATAGACAAATTCTTGGCATATTTTTTATAGTCCCAGTCCCATGGGAGTCAGTGTTACTACTTTGTTAGCCCCTTTCTAAGACTCTTGTATTTAACTATTAATAGTCAATTGAAGAGCACATTAAAGAGCATCTAGTGTCATCTGAAGTGTCTTAGGGTATCTTCTTCGTACTTCAGCTGTCATGCCAAACGGCCTAAAGTGCTCTAGCATATCACTGAAACCTCTAAATATCTCAAATGTCTTATGCCTTCTCAGATGATATCTCTATATGAGGACAATTTAATCAAGCCTTTTCTACAGTTGTGAAGTATTACAAGTAGCATTAGCTAGACATGGGTCGTGTAGAGGAATTTACAAAACTTTGGTTTATGAATAATTTGGAATTTATTAAGGTAAGATTGCAAAACTCCTATTAACACCTAATTATCCATTGATTATAAAAGTGATTAAAATATTCAATATATGTGTTATAATCAAATTAATCAGCAAAATAATCAGATTTAAAGATAATGAAATTCACTCCTATTTACTACATGGTGTGATAAGTCACACAGAAATATAGAAATACGTATGCATTCGAAGATATATTTAAGAATAA
Organism: Tapera naevia; assembly: GCA_033556795.1. Lineage (NCBI taxonomy): Eukaryota > Metazoa > Chordata > Aves > Cuculiformes > Neomorphidae > Tapera > Tapera naevia. The sequence continues at coordinate 4,216,449 of JAUMJJ010000083.1, forward strand.
GAGAAGTACTGGTCACGACAGAGAGAAAGACAGAGAGAGAGAGAGAGAGAGAGGGAGGGAGGGAGGGAAAGAGGGAGAGGCTAGTCTGAAAATTTTACTTTTGAGATATGGTGAGAACACTTATATATAATGCGCTAACATTCCCAGCAGGCAATGGTCAGCCTCCCCTGAGGCCTTTTCATTTGCTATGTCAGCAAATGCGATCACACGTTACACCTGAAAGACATCCCAGCTCAGGGGGGCGTTACTGGTCTCAGCCTGCTGCAATCCAGAAAGTTCAAAGGGCCTTCTACATAATCACATACTTACAGAACTTCAAGATAATTTACTTCTGTCAGATATTTGAATATTCATTTTGAAGTTTTAATATTCACTTTGGTTGTACTTAAAAGGAGTCAAGCTAGCATAGCTTTCCAATGTATGTCAGGTCATTATAACTTCATATGTCTTAGGTCTCTTATTGTAGTGTGGTTAGTATGGCTCAAAACCGTACGCTCATGATTCACCCAGCGGGTTGTGAAGCACTGGAACAGCTCCCCAAGGAAGTAGTCATGGCACCTTGTCTGCCAGCATTAAAGAAGCATTTGGACAATGCCCTCAGTCACACAGTGTGAATGTTGGGAGTGTCCTGTGTAGGGATAGGAGTTGGACCCAATGATCCTATTGGGTCCCTTCCAACTCAGGTAATTCTATGATTCTACAAAATTAAATATTTCTTCAGTGGGAGGGCTCACTAACTGATATTCCCTGGGGGAATCATCTGTATTCAAAACTCAAGAATGGGTTCACGGTACTGTGCAAAGACTTTTTATTATTACATGACTTGAAAGCCAAAGGCAGGGGCAAAGATTGCCTCAGCAGTAGGCGGGGAGAGGGGTCATGGAACAAAGCAGGGGAATCAGGTCTCCCTCCTTTGCATCATTTCAGTTCAGGAATTAATGGGAAGAGACACATCTTTGCTTGACAGTGTGGTGTTTTTTTGCTGTACACCTCTGGTATATGAAATAACATTCCTGAGGAGATCATGTTGAGCTGAACTAGAAATAGGCTAAGCTCAGAGCCACAGGGACAGTGAAAACAACCAACATGTGCTGAAGTCCTCTTGCCTCTAGTAAATCTACTGTATCTACTAAAAGGCATTGCAAGTCCAAAGGCACTCAGGAAATATTCACATGGATTTGCAATTTGCACTGATTTTCTCCTGCTCCAGGAAGCACTTGTAAACCCATTAGTCATTTTACAGCAAGGTTCTGTGGCTGCCTCTAGTTACGATAGATGAGCAATAGCTGAACTATTAGTTCTTTCTAATAGCATCCCTCAGTTAGGAGAGAATCAGAAGAATATTATGACAGTGGACTAGACAAAAATGTAAGGATATTGCCTGTATAAAATTAATACACTGTGTAAAAGCTGAGTTTATTATTATTAATTGAAAAGCTCCATTAACTTAAAAAGGCAAAAACAATGGGCAGTAAATTATTTTGTCAGGGTTAATCTTCCGTTGAGTGGAAAAAGCACATTTTTTGCCTTCCATTAAAGTGATATTAAAGTTATATTCCTAAATATTTACGTAAATGTGATGTAGTGTGAAAAACAAGGTTGGACTTGATACCTTTTAATTAGACATTTATTCTGCAAGCGGTGATATGATGTGGGTCAACAGGATTCCCTCCCCAGTGTAGGTAATGTTTTGAAATTATGCAAAAAACAAATGAAAACATGTTCTGCAACTTCAAATTCATGTAGTAGAATTCCTTGTAATGGAATTCTAGTATCCCATAACTATGAATGGAGTTCAATCTCGTAGCAGGTCTAGCAATAAAAAATAGGATAATGGGTCAATTTATTTGTAATTTACCGAAAATCGCTCAAGAAAGGTCGGTTCAGTAATCAAGCTTCTAAATTTCCCATCTAGACTATTGACTATTTAATTCCTTGCCTAGTATCAGTTTTAGAAAAAAATCAAAAGCGAACTGGACCAGGTTTTCAGAGGAATTGCACAGAATGAAATTATACCAGCTTCACAAGCTGTCAGGTGTCAATGCTACTGTGCTAATTGTTTGCTTGAATACTTGTTACCTGCACCAAACCTGACATTGTACTGAGCCCATTACAAAAAGGAATTACACTAAATTGCTGTTGGAAAAGAGTGTTTATAGAAGCAGTTACCACCCCTCATCTCATATGTGCTGATTTCTTTGCAAATCATAAGGATTAATGTAGATCTGAAAATCAACAGCAGCCAAGATTCAAGCCCCAATTGCACAAATATGCAACAAGAGATTCTCCATGCTTGAATTGTTTCAAAACCTACATGGACAAGACACACAGAGAAAAGAGCTATCATGCAAGCAACAGGGCACTGATGCTAACAATTCAAATTTATTTCTTTAATCTCAATTAATTTCATTTTTTAGCTATTATTTCTGGGTTTTTAACATGTAATTGCAACAAATGTTTCAAGTATAGTGAGGATGTGAGAAGATATAATGTGAAGAGATGGATAGAAATTACGTTGAATGAGACAGAGTATGGAGCAGAAGAGAAATATAATGAGCATTTAGAATGAAAACAATATGAGGAAGAAGTGAGGAGCAGACCAGACAGCTTTCACTAACAGTCAAATGTTCCTTGATGACACCAGTAATCAATCAAAAGTCCTACAAATCTTTGCCTGACCCATATCAGAAGTTCCTTCATGAAAGACATGGTTATCAGCAAAGGTGGAAAAATAAAGTAATAATAGATGAAGAATCATTCTCAACTTTTATATTTTCAAATGGAAGTGGCTCCTGGAGACCTTGTCCTCACTGAGATCTTCATATTAGTGGATGAAGAGAAGCAGAAGATCTAACACTAAACCATTAAACATCATCTCATGAAACATTCCTTCAACCGCTGACTGCAGGCAGATATATGGAATAAACGCCTTAAAGTATTTGTGCAAATACATACTTTGGTTTTCTAGATGTTCTCTCCTCTGATCACGTATCAGAAAAGGGTATTTTTTTAAGTTGAGTTCATTTTTCCTCTCAAATATTGTTCTTCCAAGTGGCACAGGTGAGAATCATTGTGTTATCTGGTGAAGTTTATATTGCCCTCTCTGGGTCTAATGTACCTAAGGAGAAAGAATAGAAATCTACTTTTAAAGTGTCACTAAAAACAGAAAAGAAAGGGACACCAGGTTACCCAAGCTTTTTTAACAATCAAACCTCTAGAGTAAAAGTTGACAGTGACACTTTTCTTTGCAAAAAGGAGAAGTGAAAGTCTGTATTTACTAGCTACAATCAAAGGGGGGTTTTCCCTTCTTTTTAAGATGTTGAACAAACACCTCAAAATGTGAAGTCTTGTCTTTTTCTTATCCGAGACATAAAAGGCAGAACAAGATACCAGAAACTCTCAAAGCAAGGTGAGCATACTTACTTATCCTGTAATAGCTACTCTGTCTAAGGTTTGAAGGATGCCGACTTCATATCCTTTCTGGAAGACTACTTACTTATGTCTGCAGCATGTAGAGCTCAGAACTTGGTATAGTAGATTATATCTGATGCTTTCTACATTTATTAAGGAGAAGGTTCAAATCACTAATATTCTCTTTCCACTAGAACATAAAATTGTATAGCAAAGCAGAGAATCTTCACAGGAGAGGATGAAAAAAAAATGTTTGTTGAAAGGACTATACTGGGTCCACAATTGTGGAGATGAAAATGAATGAAAGAGAATGAAAGAGAATGAAAGAAGTAATTCTCCTTTGTACTGAAATGCATAAATGGGATGACTGAGATTTGATCCCCAATACAAATACCAGACTTGTTTCCTACAGGAGAGTGTAACAAGGTATTAATTTTATTTACCTGCTTCATAAAATACACAAAAGTTTCCTAAACTATATTTCTCACCTTATGAATAGAAATAAACAACAGGAAAGCATTAGAAGAGAAATGTCTCCTAAAATAGAAAAATCTTAATGTCAGTATTAATTTTTCTTGGCCTGCTGCCCAAATATATGGATCTGTGTTGTTTAACACATTCTAAATACATCTCCTCTGTTTTATTGTCGTTTATTGGCCACACAAATTTCTCTCAGCAATTAATAATAACCCATGTTTCTTGCCCCTGCCTTTACATATTCCTTCCATATTTTAAATCAATGTGTTTACAATTAATTGGCTTTCTTTTCCATTTGTTTGAAATTTGTTTATGGAATGTAATAATATTATAATATTTTTTCTTTAAAGATTTTGACAATTATTTTTCAGAGAGCAGAAAGACATCAGATATTTTTCATGGGTTTGGCATTATGCAGCTTCGTAGTAGGAAGGCTGTGAAAAAAATATCTGTTCTCTCTGTTCAGCTTACTCCTTTCCTTATACATTCAGTTTAAAATATCCCATGTGCTGACTTACTCTGTCAGCACCTGCTGCTAGCTTTGCCATCTCTGTCAGTCAGGGTTTATTGAAAGGCAAAAGCCAGTGATTTGCTGTTTGGCTTCCATTTGGCTAACATGAGCTACAGAGCAGCCTGTTTCTTCCACTCCTTTGTACAAATGTAGAGATTTTGGGAGGGACAAGTCATTTATGCATTGAAAGTGCACCTTTGGGACAGCCAAAACTATTTATGTTATAGGACTGATATATCCCTGTCATTTTGAATGAAATAAAAATGACAGTGTATTTCAGAAATGTCAAAATAGTTCACTCACCAAATCAAAAATGCTGGTGATTCATACAACTCATGTGTAACACCTCAAATATTTGGTGTTTTCAGTCAGCAAATTCTGACTCTCTAATTGCACTGCGCAACTAGATTTATCATTTTGCTAGATGTGACAAAATGAGACAGAGTTTTGTATCCTTTTCGCTTTCTCTTAGCACTAACAAGCCATAGAAAAAAGGAAAAGTCAAATTATTGGAGTGAGATTTTTCAAAAGCACTGAGCGTTTTTCTGAGTCATCACCCATTGAACTCTATAATTAAACTCTTGCTGATTTCCATGGCAGCAGAGTTATGCTAATTCTTATTACTCCTGGACATACCAGGCTTAAATGTATCTATGACATGCACTTTCTTTTCAACTGGGGTTATTTAGCACCTATTGATATTTTTTACTTTCCTTTTCCTTTCTGCATTCTGGTTTTCAAGATAAGAAGTCAGCTGGATGTCTCAGTATAACAATTCCTAATCAAAGTGCTTCAGGAAATAACAGCAATCCCCTTACTCATTAAAAAAATATATAAAAATTGGGAAGTAGTGCACTGTAGAAAATATGTGGCATAGTTTGCTAACAACGTGCTGATTTTTAAACAATATTCATACAAATAACATCTCCTACCTTACCATTCATTACATTGTAGAACTTCTTATTTTTTGGCCAAATTGTTTGTTCTTTCTTAAGCTGTTATGTCTGAATATTTTTATTTACTTAGTAAAAGGTACTTTTGGGGGTTGTTTAGGTCTCTGTAGCAGAATGTATTTATAAGTTGAGTAGGGATAAAACAGTACCCATATGAGCATTTTTATTAATTTATCATTCTTTCTAACTTCTCTATGTTTACTACAAAGACAGTGCAATAACGTTTTTTTAAAGAAGGAGATTTCTATTACATTTTGGAGATGTGGGAATGACTAATTACAGTGCATTAAGTTTTAGATCCTCAAACCACGACACATTAAGTGCAGAAAAAAATATTTTGATTTTTGGGTATGCAGCACAGTTTCCATGAAACGTAGAGCAAGCAGATACTGATGAGGCTGCAGAGAACGACTACAAGAATCCCAAAGCATTCTGTCATATCCCAACTTTACTATAGCTATCAGTTTTCTATCAAATTTTAATACTAGGATTGGGATTCCCTTGTTATATCAGTGATCCTGTAGCACCAAATGATCCCCTTATGTCTTTTTCCACACCTTGTAAGAGCATATATAACATACAGCGACAGGCTGACCCTGTCTCAAAAGTGCTGTTATAAGGGAGAGAAAAGGACTGCGGGGAGACAGAACTGGGAAAGTGAATTTACTTGTTTATAGTAATAGAGAAAGGCAGGAACAGAGAAGAGCCTCCAGGCTGTGTCAAACGGGACTAAGACAGACATTAGCACCCACACCTAAGGCACTTGGATCCCACAATCAAGTCTGCCCACACCTCAGTGACCATTTAGGGACTGCCTAAAATTCACAATGTGTCTTCTTTTTTTCCTTGGAAATTCCAAATGTCTAATATTAAGAATCTAATTGTGCCCGGAAAATCTCCTCTCTAAGGGCAAAAATTGCAGAAATGCTTAGATGTTCATAACAAAATGTGAATAGACTGTGCCCACCCAAGCACAGAGGGCTTCCCCTGACTCCCTGGTCCTAACTATCGTGTAGGTATAAATATTGTCTGCTTTGTAGAGTAAATGAAGCTGAATCCTAATTCCTGGTGTCTAAACTACCATAAGTATTTTGACCTGGAGGCATGAAAAGAGATCACTTGGTGGCTAAAGCTGGTGTTAAAAGATGGGACTCGTGGACTTGTGCCTCCTCACAGTGAGAAGAGTGAACTTTGTGCCCTGTCTGCTGTTCTTCGTTCCCAGCTAAAGACGGGTCCTACTGCTTTCTTCTCCAGTCATGTTTTAAAAATTTGAATCTAGATCACTGCACAGAACATCTGTTTTTCTCTTAGGACTAGCTTCCACAAATCAGAAAAATTTCCAACTTGTTAAAAATTTGGGACTCTGTTTTTCTCTTTTGACAACCCTACTGAGCCACAGGGACCATATTTCTGTCTACATTGTATTTTACCAGAACAGTGCAATAAAATATGTAGAAATGAATTGTCATATCTCTAGAATATATGAATGCTCGTAAACTCACCAGATGTTTTGAAGCAAGCACTAGGTTTTAATTGGGACATTTAAACTTGAAAAGGGCAATCTGCAATGACACTTTGCTTCTTATTTATTTCAGGTTATTTACATTTTAGAAAGAAGGGAATAGAAAGTTTCTTGTCCTGTTTTCCAGAAAAAAAAAAAAAAGGAACAAAGTAGTCATTCCACTAATATTGCTTAATAAAAATATGAAAGTAATAGAAAAGCGAAAAAGAAAGGTTTCAAAGCACTTTAGCCCTACAAAGAAAAAAATTCCAAGAAAAATCCTCTGTAATCTGAACTACAAAGTTTATGGCCACAGAGTAAGGATATAATTTCTTGAGTAAAGGGTTTCCTCTTGAGAACGAAGTATTTGTAAGTTAAAATCATGTGGATAAAGTCCTCTCCTGAATGGGTATCACCACGGCAGGATTAAAATCAGTAAAACTGCATTTTCAAAACTGCAATAGCAAAGTGACACTTGTATATCCACTGGACGACAATACAAGCCATTGAATACTTCGGGATATTCAAAATGGCACTGGGTACTTAAATTTAGTCATCTGAATCCATCTCCAGAGCTCTGTGAGTTATAAAGACAGCTGAAGCAAACAGCTTAGCTGGACACCTCTAAGTATCTTAATTTTGACCTAATTCCATTCAAGATGACCCCTTTGTTCTTGAAAACCACGGTCCTATAGTACTAAGCAACATATAAGAGCAATGCAAATACCATCCAAGAGAGTCACTGGACCTGAAAACCGCAAGAAACAGGACTTGAAGAGATCTTGAAAAATGGAGGAAGCCATTTTTCCACCATAAGACACAATGAACTATTCTAGAATTTTTCACTGATGTTTAGCGGGCCTCTTATTAAAAAAACACTAAATGCGAAAATAATTTCCCAAAATCATCTCTTTGCACAGAAATCTGTGATGATCTGAAGGTGTGGTTGACTGTCTTAAGATGTCTTTTTCTACTCAGACTTTGCAATGGGCCATGGAGGAGAGGTTGTGGGCCCAGATGATGAGTTTGTCATGTAACAACAACACAGCAGAAGCAGATCAATGAGCAATTGCGGGAACAATATATGATAATTGAAATGCTTTTCATCGTGTTGCATCACTTGGCCCAGTAAGTGGTACAAGGTCCACTTCACTGTGAGCCCCAATATACCTGCCTTCATCTGATCTGACCTCACCCACCCTTGCTTCCCAGAAGGAATTGAGGCAAAAGAAATTGGGAAATCATTGCAGAGAAGCCATCCTTCCCCCCTAACAAACACTTGAGCTTGGTAGAAGGACACAAGATTTCATTAATATCAAAGTAACACTATATTGCAGCACAAGCAAATGAAAACAGGATACAACAGAAGACACTTCGTGTGTACAAATCGATTGATGGATGGTTGGCTATATAGATACTGTACAATGTATTCACGTAACAGTATTTAAAGAAAGCTGTTAATAGTGCGAAGACAGCCTCCAATGTAAAGAAATACCAGAATTAAAGCAAGCAAAATATTCCATGTGGTTTTTTAGCTTTTATTTTTTCTACCATCCTTCTGGATCTCTGTATATAGTATCAGAAATAGGCAGAAATGGTGCTTTCTCTGTCCTACTCCACTCAAAATCTAGGATTTTGTCGAGGGCAAAAGAAATCTTGAATATGTCTTTTCTACTGCCTGAAGTTATACACTGAAGTGCTTTAAATCATCTTTTTGCAAGTTTTCCTTTCTTACTTTCTTCGCCTTTCTGCTGTCAAGAATGACCTTACCAATAAGGACTGAAAGTGAATTCTCACGCTACATAAATGCTGGATAGTACATACATTTACAGCTTGCTCTATGTCTTTAGAGTAAAATAATAACAACATTTTTCAAAGGCTTTTACTCTGACCGGGACATTGTTCATCATCTGGAAATTAAATAATTTTAGCATCTGGAAATGTGTTATAAATTAAATCGAAGACTACCAATGCATGCCATATCCAGCACTGAATTCTAACATTATTTCAGAGGTGAAATATTTTGGATGGATTTAATCTTGCTCCAAGTGAGCTGTCCTCTTCCTCTTAGAAGATTTGAAAGACGTTTGCAGACATAGCTGTTATATATAGAGAGGGCAGCAGTTTAACGGTGTTGGTTGACCCTGCTCTGCAATAACTATTGGATAATCTGAAGGTATATATGATGGTTTAACCTATTTAGTTTTAGTCAGAGCACTTTAATATTTGTGAAAATTACCGCAGGTCTTCTAATGAACATGTAATTAGTATTATTACTCTATCTCGTTATTCACTGTCATTTTAGAATCCTGTGGGCCTCAAATACATTAGGCTCACAACCCTAAAACTTCTTCTCACAACCCTAAAACCTAATTCCCTTTCTATTATGCTTATGACCTTAACTGCTGAAGCTCTAGATTACAACCTCCATCAGGGAAGAGCTGACATTCAACAAGCATATGGCTTTTTTAAAGTACTGATTCATAAAAAGAAGCATAATTTTCACTGCATCTGTTATTCTACTTCTTCCTTTACCTACAGACATTGCTTTCAGGAATCATCTCCAAACTGCAGTCTGACATAATCTTGTTTTACCCAGTAAAAATGACAGAGCCATAGCACACGGTGATATATGGAGGTCAGCATTTATACGTTCTGCTCTTCATAACAGGTTTGTATAGCTGAACTTTCTGTAGCCATATAAATCTTTGCCCTACTATAAGTCTGTGCAGCAACAGCTGAGTCCTAATGTTAGAAAGGGGAGAAAATGCAAAGGGAAAAAATATACTCATTTTTTCACATTAGGGGAATCTTTAAAATAGAAATAACACATAGCAATTGTTGGAGAAGATCAATCAATTCCTTCCAGAACTTATCTAAAAAGTTATCTCTGTTAATTTATGCAAAACCTATGCTGACTGTGTAAACTATGTGGGAACATATTTGAAATATTGATTTTTACATGGCACTCTTTTTTTTTTTTTTTTGAAACAATACTTTCGGAAATTTATCTTGACAAGTTGCAGACAGAATGACGGAGTGCTCCTTTTTGGATCTGCAGTTAGAAGTCATTTGCATCCCTCCACCTTACTCTTTTTTTCTTTTTCCAGAAAGGGAAGTTTCTTCAACACAGTTATCAATCAACAAAAGCTCTGAAGGGCTATACCATGCCATAATTTGTTAAAGTGACAACAATGGTACCAAACACAGAGCTCTTCAGTAATAGTCCAAAAAGATCCATGTCACTGCATTACTAATTATATAAAGGAAAGAATTTAAAGCCATTAGCATTGAATGCCTTTGCTCCCAAAGTGAATGTTTTTTCTCTGAAATTACAGTTCCTTTTTTTCCTGATTCATTGCTGTTCCAAAGCTGGCAACTTTAACAATCTGTATTATCAAAATTGGTTTCTGCAAGTGATTGCTATCATTTTAATGTAAATCTTTAAAACAAAACATAAAAAAAAACAAGCCAAAGAAACAAATAAAGAAAAACTTTATGAGCCCACTGACCAGTAAGTATTGCTTTGGATTTGCTATTGTACGACTTACGTACAAACATCAAAACATAATGTGGATAACAACAGATAGTTACAGAGCAATTCAAGGCTGCATTTTTTAATGCATTGTGAATAGTTATAAAGTGTTGATTCTTTTTTAAAGTATCTATTAAGAACAGAGTCGTATCAGGTGTTAGTTCATGAGATTTTTCTCCCAAAGACATGATAGTGGTTCAGTTGCCATGTTTGTGATGGAGACAGATTTTAGCCTGGACAGTGGTCCATGACCTGACTCGTTTCTCACCCCAGTAAATTGAAGTGTGCATCAACCTGTTCTGTACCGATTCCAGATCAAACCCAGAATTTGGGTGTGTAACCTAGATTTAAATGGACTTCTGCTGCTTATTTCCAAAATTCTGGTCAAAACAACAGAGTGTCTCTAACTCTCCAGAGTTGTGTGGCACAGGAATGACTTGCATGGGTAAAGAAGGGACAATTATCAAGTCAGTTCAGAAGACAATTAGTTCTCCTCACTGGGTCTGGTACTCCACAGACCCAATGAGTTAACTTTTCCTTATTGCAGCATAAAGAGTCTTCTGTTAAACCTATATGTCCTGTAAGTGCCCATGGATCTTGTACATATAGAGATGCCCAGGTCTACCTCCTGACCAAGATGTGCTGTGACCAGCAGTGCTGGGCAACCAAATTGTGGATGCTCAGGGAGGACTGCATGTAGCAAGTGTGCTCAAAGGATCAGGTTCCTCAAAAAATGCAACTGCTTTTGTTTTATTTTTAAAAGAACACAATGCTAAGCTTATCTCCATCTTCAAAAGAAATAGCTGAAGGCAGGATTGGTCTTTTCCAGAAGGTGGTAGGGACTGGCATTCAAGAAGGAAGGGAAGGATTCCTCCCTGTAGTCCTGCCCTGGGCTTAAGTTTAATGTGTCTTGTAATAACCTCTAAAGCAGTATCCAGGTGTTTTCCTTATCTTCTAAAAGTACTTAACTTTCCCCTCCTACTAATCAGGGATCCTTGTGTGTCTGTGTGGTTCTTCATTTTGTACCTGAGGACACTATCCAAAATCTAGGGGTGGTCTAGTCCAATGTGCCAATGTCAAATTGTCTTCAGGATCTGATTCTACTAAGGTGACTCAGAGGGTGACACTTAGAGAATTTCTGCTCAGTTTAGGCTGGGGCTTTAAAACAGTATTTCCCTCCCCATGTCTCGTCTTCCTCTTTCCTATGTGTTTCCATTCTCTTTTCAAATACTTTACTAAGGCTTGATCCAAAACTTGTTCAATTCAGTCATATAAGAGATGAAACAACTATTGATAACAGCCTTCCTGAAAATTTATAATTATAAATTTGTCATTATCTCATAAAGAATCTGCTGAGAGATGAAGTTTCCAATATTCCTGAATACGGCACTTCAGTGTTCCATATAGAACAAACGTGGTTTCACATGACATAACCTGTGTTTCTTATTACAATATGTGTCTAAATGGATTATGCAGCAACAGAAACTGTGAAACCTTTGCTGAATACAGGCCTATCCTCTCTATATTCTCCGTATATGTTCTTTTCCCTCTGCTGTTATTTCTTAGTGTAACATGTAAGCTAGTAATAGAACTCTACACTGAATCTGGGGATGCAGTTCGTAAGAATGATTGTACAAAACGTTTTTTCTCTGGGTCAAACAGAACTGGCTTTAAGAATACACAAACTGAAAATATATTGTACACTTTCAATGCTGTAAATCAACATATGCATTCAATCATGCTGAGTTTATTACTGCAACAATGTACAAAACAGTAAATAAAGTCTGGTATAAAACTATATGCAGTCTCATCTTCCAGTTGAAAAAATGATACAATTCAAAACAGTGTTAAACGACTGAGTTAGGTAACAACTGAATAATTACTCGGTGTATCAAATTCCACAAGCTGGAATATTATGATCCAATGAATAAGATTTTATTTTTGTATTTTGCTACTAAAGTCAATGAAAGTCACTGGAATCATGTTTGTCTTGTTTGCTAAATAATAGTTGTTAAAACAAAGCTGTGGTCAGAATATCCTGAGGCTTTGTACCCTGCAAACATTGCTCTCTTCTTCATGGTTGAAGAGTGACATTTTGTTTCTTCCAGTCTACCCACACAGACCCTGAGTCCCACGGGTAGGCTGGGGAGAGCTTGTATGAGTGGTCATGGTATGCAGTTGGTAGCATACAAAGTGACCTTACGATCCAACACGAACAGTTGGTCCTGCGGGACTCTGTGGGCGTAAGGGGTGCCCCCGTATTCTCATGGAGGAGCTATAGCCACAGTCTTACTCTCTGTATTCCCAAAAAGTCTTCTCTTGAGAGCAAATGGTCCTCTAAACATATGATTAGCATTCTCTGCACTGAAACTGAATCCAAAAGTCAGCCCAAGAGCTCATGCCTGCAGGAGGGTGGGGAGTGGGAAGGGATGATCTGTGGCTGAGCTTGACCCTGGAAAAGGATCTTCCTTCGTACAGCAGGTAAAGAGACAGAAGAGGGAAGGACTGGAGACTGTCTTCACTGTGCAGCTTTGTTGCACCTGTTTCATAGGCTCTGTGATGTGCACAGAGCCACAGAGCTGGTTGTCACAATCAAGGATAAACAGACAACCTTCCTGCAATCAGCTGAATAACATTGTTTTTCTTGCTACCATCGAAGTCTGATGCAACAATTTAATCCACTCTCTTTTTAAAGTAGATGAAAGTAATATCTTTTGCTATTGTGCACTCAAATGAAATAAAGCATTGCTAGCTGGAGCCAGTCAAATCAGTCCTTTCATGAATTTGGATTGGTTTCCATGGAAACACTGACATACTCCATTTAGCACCAGGGTCCATGCCTGAACAAAGAACTGCTGAATGAACCAGATACATGGCAGAGAGATATGTTCTCAAGTAACATTGGTGATTGTTTGTATAAACATGCATAGAGATGTGAGCGCACTGCAGATCAAAATCAGTTGGACAAGAAGCATTCATCAGCTCTAATTAAGACTTATGAAATGATGAAGCATACAGTGAGTGAAATATATGCGTTGCTATTGGGAATAAATCTGTACTTTTATCTAATACAGGGATTCAAAAACTAGGTTTGTTTGCAACACAGAGGGCAAATCTGGAGAAAATGAGATCTTCCAAGAAAGCTGAGAAGCTTAGCATCTCTCTGAACTTCTCTGTATTTATCACTGGCCAATGTGACAATAGTCTTCATTCTTCTTGGTTGCTTTCTTCTCAAGGAGTCCTGACTGCTCTCTGCACAAGCCTGAACACTTTTGTTACCCACCCTTGTGTAGTTTAGGAGTAACACTACAAAAATTGATGGAGTTCTACTGCTACAGAATTGCATAAAGAAGAAAGTAAATCATGCTTTCTCCCCAAGACTAGTTTCACAACCTTCTGGGTTAATATATCAGTACTAATTAACAGTCTGATAAGAATCTCATGCAACAGCGTGGAGTGTGTGTGTGAGCTGAATGCAGGAGATTTGACACTATCGCATCCAAATGAAGGTGAGGAAAAATCTTGTAAAGTGGGGCTTTTTGAATTATATGGACACATTATTAAATATCTCAAAATCACATTTCAGTCTGCTTGTAAAATGCTACGTGCAGCAAACAGGAACAAAAACAACATGCCTGAAAAAATGTTGGGACTTTACAGAAGTAAGTCTTCAAACTTTTTTTTCCCGTAGCTGGGATATTGCCAACTTTCTGAGAGTGGAATTTGATTTTACCTTTTCTAGATTCATTGTATTCTGATTAAACAGTTTGATCACTTCAGGGCCCAAGTGATTGTTTGAGGTGTGGGGGTGGAGCTTTTGCAGTTGCAGCTCTAAGCAGAGTCAATGCTAGTGCTGCTCATTGCCAGCTATCATGAGTAGTTTTGAGGGACATGAAAACACACAAGAACTGCCCTGTCTGCACAGAATTAAAAGCCATGGATGGTTTTAGGTGAATTTTTTTCTTTTTCTTTTTTGGTTCTATTAAGAGGAAATGTAAGGTTGAAACAATGACGAAGGATTTTATACAAAACAAAGTGATTCTCTAAATTTTTCTCTGGAATTTTTAGCACTGCCATATTTTATGAACTTTTTTCATCTTTGCAAGCATTTCTTACAAGTGCTTGAGTGGCAAAGTGAATAATCTGCATAAGTGGTTTTTATGAAGAATTTGTGTAGGCAAATTGATGTGAGTAACCCACACAATGCTCATTTAATAACTTAGATGGCCTTTATTCAGAAATGTTCCTTAGGTTTGTAAGCACAGGAAAGGTTTCAGACTAGGGAATCAGAAAGGCACAGAGATGTCTAATTCCTACACGTAGGTGACTTAAGATGACAAGAGGGATGAAATTCCTGACACAGATTTTTTTTTTTCCTGGAGATCGATTAAGGCAGCCCTTCATTTCACTCCTCTTCAGCATGATGGATTTTAAGATTCCTATTATTAGAAACCTAATTTTCACAGTAGGCATCTGGAGAAGGAACGCTATGGGTTCTTACAAAACAGAGCAGCAGTGCTCTCTAGAGGCAGTCAAACGAGGTGTGAGAAAGCTCTCCTTGCCCTAAAGACAAGGGAGTGGTGTTAACATGGCACTTTTAGGGTTAATTCACAGTGGTGAGGGGAAGAGTAGTAATTCCCAGAAGGGGCAATATGCAAATGGAGCTGACTCAGCTAAGCGTCTGAGCTCACTGCCAGAGCTGTTATCCGCGGTCTGCTACGGAGGAATAGAATTGAGCCATGCACGTGAATTTTACTCTGAAACCAAGCTTGCATCTAGTTCGATGTGACAAGAAGCAGCTGTTTCATGAAAAGGTGTTAGAAGATCTGAAGTAGTCCCAACAGGCAAAAATCTGTCACACTCTGAATTTTCAATGATTTACAACACTTTTTTTATGATATCTTGCCCCTATTTTCCTTTAGTTTGGGGAAAAAGGGTAAGAGTTCAAGCCAATAAAAAAAGAATAATTCTCTGCTTAAAAATCCTGTGTATTATGAGGACACAGAAAATTATGTAAAAGGGAATTATGATTATTTAGTGATGATGATTCATTCTTTCCACCATACAGAAACCCTAAATAAAATTAAATGTTGGGGAAATCAAACCAGACAAAAGGTTATATTCACTCACAGCAAGTTATAAAACCAAGAAACCCATTTGTAGCAAAGACTGTTGGAGCAGAGAAAATAACAGGGGTGTTTGTAAGAATGACAAGGATATCCAGAGTTGTTGTATTTAAGGACAACACAAGTGCTGAAGGATAAATTAAATGTAGTGCTTAGCAGATCACAACTCTTTAGATAAAATGTGGAAACAAAACATTCAGCACAGGTTACTGCACATCAACATGTCTGAGGATTTCTACCAGCCTCCTTGAAGCAGCTGGTTCTGGTCATGGTGGAGATGGCACACCGGAGGAGTGGGTCCACTGTTCCGAACTGGTCAGACGACTTAAATGGGTAGACACAGAGTGGTTCAACATTTCATTTTTCATTCTCTTATTATATTCTGGTTTAGGAAAAAGCAAAGCGTGCAAATAATTACGCACATACTTAACTACAAGGCTATGTGTCTTGCACCAAGGGCTGACGAAGCTGTCAGAAATACAAAAGAGGCCTGAACGTTGTGAGATTAGTGTTTGAAATGGTGTTCAACAGAACTAAGGCAATTCTCCTGCCATGCATGAAATTATAGAGGAATTGATTCTGTTTTCAGTTTGCACTGAATTCAACAGGAGATTTACTCTTGCAGTTAACAGCAAGAGTAATGATTGCTATAAACAGCACACTAATAAACAGATCTGTCAGCCTATCTACCTATTTCTGTATCTATCTGTCTATGAGTTTCACTATATTCATAACTACCTATGTCATTAGCATAATTGTGAAACAGTATTAATATCCGGTTGTTTTTACACAGCACTTTAAGGAATAGGTATTCATAAGTATGAATATAAAATTATACACTAAGTATAATGATCTCACTCTTCATTAGATAACTATATGAAAGTCTCACTCAGAAATTAAACATAATATGTCTCTGCAATGTTTTAAGGACAGTCACTTAACAACTGTTGATTTTAAGAAAGGATATCAAGTACTCACTTGATCCTACCAGTATTTATATTTTAAATCAAAAGGGAATACATAAACAAGTCACTTTTTAATTGTATATACGTTTAAAATATATAGGGTAATACCACATCATTTATTTATGGCTTTAGTTTAACATATAGAAAGTAATTTTTTTTCAAGGGCATGTGTTAAATATTATCCTTTAATATTTCATGTTATATTTGTGATAAGTTTAAGTCTGAAAACAAACTCTCAAGACACTTTTTTTTTTAATTGCACTGGTTTGTTAGTCTGAAAATCTTTGTTAAGGAAAATAATTTTATGGATAAATGTCTCCATCTAGAGCTTGTTTAGAGTGAAAAAAATTAAAAAAACATAATTTTTCATATAGTGTGTTTAAACGCCTACATTACAAAAAAATATTGTAGAGGCTTCCCAAACAATATATAAATTAAAATTTATTATAGCACTAAATATAACATCAAGGAAATCATAGTTTATATTGTTTCAGCCATATTTGGTTTTACATAATTAGAAAATAAAGGTTTCATTGAGGGGGAACAAAAGGTGTTTCATCCTTTCTGAAAAGAGTTTTGCTGGGTTTTATCTGGCTTTCTCTACATCAGTTTAAACCCCTCCCTCAGAGCACTGCAGACGAGCTTGCAAAGTGAATGCGTATCCATTTGAAGGCACAAAAATTGTGATCAAATGATGTTTGCTACTGAAGGAAAAAGGGTTAATCAAGTCAGAAAACAGTCAACAATGACTGAAGAGATAGAAACACTAACAGTTTTTTTAATCACAGATCCATCTCAGTAGTTATGTTTAAAGAGCTGTAGATAAGATACATTCTACTCATAATGAGCCAACTTACCGTCCCATTGCTAACCAGAAGCATAACTTCTTTATTCCTTGGAAGTCATGACTTAGGAAGGAGCAAAGCAAAGGCCCAAGAGGTGTCTTACACACAAGCACGTGTGGGTGCTCTGAGAAAACCACACTTCAAACACAACTGCTTCTGCTTGGTCGAGGTATTCTAACCGCTGGTCTCCAGGGTAGAGATCTTCTCCTGATAATCAGATGAAAGATAGTTTGGATATAGCCATGTTACCTCCAAATTATCTTTGTGACACATTACAAACATCATGTAGAGATGTTAACCCGAGCTTTGGAAATCAGAGCACTCTCAATAATTTTCTGTTCCTGCCTTAATTAGTGGTTCTAATTAGTCTAAGCTCAGGAACCTGACAGCATGGCTTTCTCAGATCACTAGTGACATGATAAAAACAATGTGCAAAGACAGATGAGAACACCTTTCCTGCCTTGCTATCTGAGAGTGGATGATTTCAATTAATATAAAATCCTGCATCAAGTAGTAGGGCTGCTTTATATTGCTAATGGGGATTGGATTAAAAGCTAATTTCAGGACACCACTGTGAAGCCTTCTTTTCTATCCTTTTAAATATCTTCCACTGGTATACTTTGTGCCCATTCACATTCTTTCTTCTTCTTCAACATCTTCTGTGCTGTCCAGGTTTTATGCAGACCCTTCATCTTCCTTTACCAAATAACAGGTTGCAGGTGGCATACCTGTTTCTGCTGATGACATCCATCTTGATTCTTGATATTTCTTTTCCTTTTTTAGGATCTTTCATCATTCTTGGGAGATGCCATTTTCTTAGTAAATTCGAATCAATTGATGTATTCAGAGGATTTTCTTGAAGGTACCAGGATCTTACCTTATATTACAAAAAACATGTAAAAGGCTATTTTTACAGTGTAATAGTAATAATAATAGAAGAATATAGGCTATTTAATTAATCCTGAAAGCATTTCAGATTGTTCATTCCCTTTCCTTCAGATTTCTACTCTCTTTCCACTGTCAAAGTAACTAAACAATGGTTTCTAATTAATAACTTTGCTGTCTGCTGCTCTTTATGACTGCCATTGGCTTATACAGTATGAAATCCTTAAGGAGTCAGCTCTCAGGAGGCAGATAAGCTGCCTGCAACCTAGAAGTGCTGTTACATATTGAGGAGTGAATATAGCAGCCCTGTACTGGAACAGATAGAAAGAATGGAGGCAAGAATAATGGAGCTCTTGATGGTGGTGGCACCATCTCAAAGTTGTCACACAGTATGGAAACCTGAGATAGCTTATGGTGACTGTTGGTCACAGTGGAGGAAATACAATTTTATGGTTTGATGGAGCTGGCTGTGATGTCACACTTGCTTTACTACTGGTAAGACATAAAATGCTTCAGTTAGGTAAGACTTCTGTCAGTGGACAGGAAAGAGAGAATCCTCTCTTTTTCAGTTAATTAATGCAAAATTTCTGCATTAATTAATAGAATTATGCAAATAAATGATTGGTAAGTAAGGGGTAGCTGAGTTTTACAACCAAAAGCAGTGAAATACCATAAAATTTCTCAACTTTTATACTATATATAGTGAGCAATTGTAAGTTCTTTAAAACAGTGAACAAATCAAATTTGTGTTAATACCAGGTGCTTTCACCTGGCCATGGCAGAGACTCTTCAGTTCCTGGAATAATAGTTCAGATTGTTCTTTTTCACAAAATGAATAGCTGCGAGATACATCACCTTGAGCTATGAACATGGATCTCAGACAGCTAATTTTCAGAGTGACCTTAGAAAACTTGTACCTTTTTTAAGTAAGTGTATACTCTTTAGTTTATTAGCCACATTATTAAAACCTGACATGGCAGTGAATCTGAGCCAGCAAAGGAGTATGAAATGGTTCAACTCTAACAACGTTGAAAATATTAAAAAATAACTTTCTTTAGATAAGAGACATTCACAGTTGTTAATACATTGGAAAGCAACTCAGAACAGGCTTCTGCTGCTAGGATCTGATACTGAAATCTGCCTGCTAGGCACTCAGTTCTTCCATATATCAGTTCCAATGATTTAATAAGTGACTGCACGTCAGTTGACCTGCAAGAGCTGATGGTTTTGCCTGTGTAGACTCCTTATTTAATTCCATGCCTATTACATTGTGACCCCTTTTTAGACATGTTCTGATAGACATTTCATGTTAAACACAAATATGTTTGATTGCAACAATCAACTCTTTAGCTTAGCCAAGTCTATGAATGTGAGCTGTCTACTCAGGCAATGTAGAAATATCTGTGTGCTTTCCTCCAAGAGGCATTTAGAGGTCTTTTAAGCTGACCTGAACTTTCAGAATATGCATCCTCCAGTAGCTCCTTTGATATTTCATCATTTTTTTTTCTGTATGAGTTTAGAGATTAATAATCTTTATTATTAATTACCTCCTTAAAATCTAATGGGGACAGGGAATATATTCTCTTTTGCTCTATGCTAATATCTGCTAATTACTTTTTTCAGTCTCACTCTGGACTTCACTGCATTTTATCAAATCCTCTAGAGAGCCTGACTCAAACCAGTAGCCCAGGTTTGTATTCAATTTGCAAGGCATACATTGGTAACTGGAGGGATAAGGGGGCAATCTTTGTATTCTCAGGTGAGTGGGGTGTGTGTTTGCTAGTTTTTCCTGTCAATAGTAATCAATGTTTTATGGCCAAGTTGGTTGGATTAACAATATCATCCCCTAATTAAATTCCTGAAAGTATTACAATGTTGGTCTAAAATAATACACTGCTTTTTTATTACTCCGTACCGGCATTTCATAGAATCATAGAATCATAGAATTGTTTGGTTGGAAAAGACCTTTGGCATCATCAAGTCCAGCCATACCTGTCCACAACCAAACCATATCCCTGAGCACCTCCTCTACCCGTCTGTTTAATACCTCCAGGGATGGTGACTCACCTACCTCCTTGGGCAGCTGTGACAGTGCCTGACCACCCTTTTGGTAAAAAGAAATTTTCCTGATATCTAATTTGAACTTCCCCTGGTGCAACTTGAGGCCATTTCCTCTCATGCTATCGCTTGTTACTTAGAAGACCAACAACCAACTCACTACAATCTCCTTTCAGATAGTTGTAGGGAGTGATAAGTTCTCCTCTCAGCCTCTTTTTCTCTAGGCTAAACAACTTCAGTTTCCTCAGCTGCTCCTCATAAGACTTGTGCTAGATCCCTTTCATCAGCTTCTCTGCACACGCTCCAGCCCTTCAATGCCCTTCTTGTACTGAGGAGCCCAACACTGAACACAGGATTTGAGATGCGGCCTCATCAATGCTAAGTGCAGGAGCACAATCACATCCCTGGTCCTGATGGCCACCCTGTTTCTGATACAGACCGAGATACCATTGGCCTTCTTGGCCACTTGGGCACACTACTGGCTCATAATTCATCCATTGTCAACCAGCACCCCAGGTCCTTCTCTGCAAGGCAGCTTTCCAACTAGTCTTTCCCAAGCCTGCAGTACTGCATGATGTTGTTGTGTCCCAGGTGCAAGACCCAGGACCTGGCCTTCTTGAACCTCTACAATTGGTCACAGCCCACCAATCCAACCTGTCCAGCCTGTCTATCTTATCATCTGTGGAGGAAGATAACAACTACGGAGAGAAATTTGTCTTTTTCCAAAAGATATGTAAAATTGGGAAGAAACCTGGAGATTACTAAATTAACCTAATCTAGAATGACTTGCCAAGGCACACCACTTTCAGGCATGTAAAGTTAGAAGAGTAGAATCACACCAGCAGTTCCTTAGGGTGGCATTTCTAGAATTTACTTTTTCGAGATTTTCAACCTTCTATTAAGATGTATAACTCACTGTCATTAGGTATCTTAACACTGCAGTGCTCTCAGATAACTGGTTTCAGCAGACAAATTAGGTGTAGAGATCTTTGTTCTGAGACATTTTTATACCCATCTTTTCTCTAGTGGGATGAACACTATAAATGTCACCACACTTAACTCTGATCAACACATTTGCCCTGCTGTGTTAGCTTTTCTTCTACGTTCCACGCAGCCTGCATTACTGTTTACTTGTTTCAGTCCATTAGCTCTAACTCTTCATAAATTCCACAAGAAGCTGTGGATGTAGTTCTACCATCATCCTCCAGAACAAAACCTAACTTACTACATGTGTTAAAGCTGCTTATGATGTTCCTACCAAAATCAAACTACGAAAATGGCGTTGCTCAAGCAGAATATTGCATGAGCACAAACTCATAACCATCTTTCCCAGTGCTGGAGACATCACAAGTGTTCTTCCTTCACATACTTACTGGGTTTCTTAGGGACTTGCAAAAGAGTAAAAACAAGTTTGTTTTCATCTGACTGCTGGTACCAATGAAATAAGCCAATTCACTCCCTTAATTCTTCTATTCACAGCCTGACTTTGAAAACATTATTATCTACTTTGTTCTTTACAGTTCTGTCTTGTTGAGAGAGACTGTCCTAATAGGAAATGGGGACAAGTGGCTCTTTCAAATACATTCTTTATTCTTTCACACTTAAAAAGAGTACTCCAGATCTGCCTCAAATATTTTGTCCACCACTGCTCCACTGAGTGCATACTTCTGATGCCATCAAGGACATCATAGCATATATTTACCATGATGATGTCTACGCTTTGTTCAAAGAGTATTATGAATGTCTCTTTTCAAACAGTAAACTTTTCATGTATTTGCTTCACATTCTCTATTGTTGCAGAAGAGCTTATCTCCCATCTTGGAGTTCAAAATTTATCCTGCAGTACCTCTGGCCTTTCTTTTATGACTCACATCACTGTTTCTGTCATATCCCTGGCTTCTGTCCCAGAGTTCAATTAAAAGTTAACAAACTTCCTATTCGCATTGTGTTCCTCTGCCACTCTGCTGCCATTGCAGTGTTCTCCATGGCTCCTACAAATTTAACTTGCAGCACTTTATCATCCCCAGGATCCTGGACTTTTTCCAGCCACCTACTCACCACCTTCCCTCCTTCTGGAAGGCAAACCCTCAGGCTTCCCAGTCATCTGGAGTTTTACACACCTTTTACACACGCAGGATTTCCCTGTGCTTTCACTACTGGTTTGCAACAGAACTGAGGTCAGAGTTCCCAGTTACCTGGTTCCTACTCATTCATGGGCTGCTGCCTGCAGTGTTCCTGCTTCATCAGGCAGCTGGTGCTCACTGGTTTCACCTTCTTCCCAGGGAGGCAGGCAGCAGTCTTTTGGGAAGCAACCCAAAAAACATGTTGTGCTTCTGTCCAGTAGGACTCATCAGTTTTCTCTCCCTTGAGGAAAGTCAATATTTAAAAACTGCCTTCTGACGTGGCTTATGGAGAACACACATGTGAGAATATTTTGAAAATGATCACACTGATAACTGATGCATCTCTGACAATTCTTCTCCAAAAACTTCAACTTCCAGGTTGTGTGCCAGTGACACTGTGAAACTTTGGTCTGAAAGAGGGGAGACATATGCCATGGCTTTATCGTGTTAACTTGCCCTGGCTCCTCTGCTCCATCAAGCTGGTATTTGTACGTTTGTACGTTTTATTCAACACTCAGGACTTGAAAAAACTTCTACCAAAATAATTCCTGCAGCAGGAACCCATAACTCTGGAAGCACCCATTTTCTAAAGGAATAAAAATGAACTTCTATAATCTCTTGAAGCTGGATGGAAGGATTCCCATTGCATGTTGAATTAAGGCCACAAAAGTAGCAATTTTATGAGGGAATGAGCTTAAAGGGCATCTTTACAACTGCGGACTCAACAAGTCACTGGGATTGCTTTACCTAAGGCAGATCATTTTCTGTGGGTAGACGAATATTTGTCTCCAAAACTGCTCTGCTAAGGCATTTCAACAGCACTAAATTAATTTTTTAAAAGTGCAGGTGAACAATAAGAAGATAGAATACCATTGGCTTCCCAAGAAATGTATTATAGGAGGATATGCTGTTCTGAATTCCATCTTTTGGCAGGCTCTGTGTAAATCAGAAACTACAAATTTTTCAACACATTTTGTCTATCCAAGGGAATATTTTCCACATATACAAGGTGAATTGAACAAAGAAAAAATCTTTAAAGAATAGCCTTTTCTAATAATTTTTTTACATTCAGTGAGAAATAACATAACTCTACATCTGTTTTATGGAGGAAAAGATTCTGTGCTAAGCTTCATAACACCTTATTAAATGAGACAACCAGATATCCAAGGAGATGGGATTGAAATAAAGATTTCTTAGAGAATCTCTGCAGGAGGCACAAGGGGGTACCTGCTATACAACTGCAGCATTCAAAGGACTCATTAGTACAGCATAGGCTGCCTTGCAGTTCATAGGCGGAATATACAATCATACATTAGTAGACATTTTAATGAGGTTAATGGGGTTATTATTATTTTTAAAGTAACTATGATAATGTAACAACAGTAAAACATTTGCAAAGGCAACTGTTCAGAGTGGTTGTCAGTACCATAATCTCACCTGTGCTTTAAGAAGCAACAATTCATATATAATGAAAAACTATCCCAGTGGTGTAAGAGAGAAATCTCAATGCAAAAAGCAAATTACAAACTTAATAGGTTTGATGTTCATTTTGCCTGGATGTTTCCATAATAGTGCTATCACAGAACAGCTTGCCGTAAAAGGAACTTATGTAAACTCCATTAAAAAAAAGATGTCTACATGTTTCCAGTTTCCTTTCATATTGTTATTTTTCGTCCTTTCTCTCCAGAATATGATTCTTTCCCAGATTATAAACAGACACAGTCTGGGTGTGAAGAATAAAGGATCCTTATTGCCTTAAGGCATCATACTCTTAGAAAAAATTACTAATTGGGTCATTTGTAGCCCTTGTATCTCTAAGGGGCAATTTGTATCTCTAAGGGGCAATTTCTTTCATCACATGTATTTGATTTTTCGTTTTAAACAACACAGAGGTCAACTCTACAATGAAAACCTCTGATCTGGCACATCAGGCAATTTTTTTTGCAAAGGTTTTAAATTTGAAATTCAATTAGATACGTTAAAAAACACATCAACTGTTACACATACTGGGCTCTATACCTCTCTGTTTCATCCTGCCATTTTATCTTTGCTGTAAGTCCTCCATAGTTCAGAATGATCTGCACAGAGACTTAACAAGGTGACAATTCAACCAAAGACACTCGAAAGAGATACCAACATTCACAGAAAAATTAATTCTGAGAAAATTAAGTGATTTAAACTGGCTGATAATTATTAAAAAGAAGGCATTAAAATAGAGATAATTATAAAGGTGTGTTTGCATGTCCATGTCAGCATGTGAATTCTGAACCTTTAAAAATGTGGTCAACTCCCCAGCATTGTGGGAAGGGAAACAGAGGCCGGATGCCATGCCTTCCAAATCCTAGGCTAACACCACGATAATCTTTAATTATACCTATGGAAACAATACAAGGAATATTGGATTACTAGAGCAAATAGAATCTCTGCTATTTATGCTGCTTCAGAATAGTTCCTCACACATCTCTGAAACCCTTAGCAAGAAGAACTTTCTTGTAGTCCACCAGCATCAATTACAGGGACTCTGTTGAAGTAGAGTGGTGTAGACAAACAACACAAAAAGTAAGGGTTGTAATACTTGGAGACCAACAGTCTGCCCAGTGTTCATATTCCTCATATTTAATATTTATTTATGTTTAATTCACCTCAATTGCTTAGTAATAAATTTCCACAAATTCTTGAGAAAGAAAGCAAGTATTTATTGAGCTGTAATACTTAGATTTTTTTGATATACACCTAGAAATGGGGCCAGTAGGGACCAGTACTATTTAATATCTTCATCAAAGACATAGGCTGCAGGATCGAGCGCACCCTCCCCAAGCATGCAGACAACAACCAAGTGAGTGGTGCAGTTGAGATACCCGAGGGATAGGATGCCATCCAAAGGGACGTGGACAGGCTTGAAAAGCGGACCCATGTGAACCTCATGAGGTTCAACAAGGTCAAGTGCAAGATCCTGCAGCTGGGTTGGGGCAACCTCTGGTATTAATACAGGCTGGAGTATAAAAGGATTGAGAGCAACCCTGCCTAGAAAGGACTTGGCGGTACTGGTGAATGAAAAGCTGGACATGAGCTGGCAATGTATGCTTACAGGTCAGAAAGCCAACGGTATCCTGGGCTGCATCAAAACAAACGTGGCCAGTAGGTTGAGCGGGGTGATTCTGCCCCTCTGGTGAAGTACTGTGTCCAGCTCTGGAGCCTTCAGAATAAGACAGATCATGGACCTGTTGGATTGGGTGCAGAGGAAGGTGGCAAAATTGGTCAGAGGGATGAAACACCTCTCCTGTGAGGTAAGGCTGAGAGAGTGGGGGTTGTTCAGCCTGAAGAAGAGAGGGCCCTGGAGACACCTTATTACAACATTTCTGTTCTTAAAGGGAGCCTACAAGAAAGGTGGGGACAAACTATTTTAGCAGAGCTTGTAGCAATAGGACAAGGGGTAATGGTTTTAAATTAAAAAAAAAGGATGGATATAGGCTAGATATAAGGAAGAATTATTTTACGACAAGGGGGGTAATAGGTGGCCCCAAGAGATGGTAGATGCCAGAGAGACTGTAGATGCCTCATCCCCTAAATCAGGATGGCTATGTCTCTGACCAACCTGATTTAGTTGAAGATGTCTCTGCTAATTGCAGGGGCATTGGATAGATGGCTTTTAAATATCCCTTCTAACTAAAGACATTCTATGATAGATGAAAAATAATATAATTTGTAGAAATAATAATATTATAATAGGTCCTCTGGACCAAAAAGTAGCCATCCAGCCCTCAGTGCTCAAGGACTTCAAACTGGAGCAGGTACAGTAAGGGACAAGCCATAGAAAGGACACCACACCCTCTTTTAACACAGGAGATGTGGGCAACATCTGTACATGGTTCCTCCAAGTAGCAGTAAACCAGTCAGTTCCAAAATGGGAAGGAATACAAATGAATTAGCACAAATGCAGCTGGATCAGGCACATTTGGGGTTCTGCTGAAGCTCTGGTCCCACAGCCCCACACTGGTATGGCTAGATGATTCCAAGACCTCGGCCTACAACAGTTTTTTAGGAACATATACAATTTTTATTAGTTTACATTTTTGCTATTGCCTTTTTTTTATGGGTTATTTCTTTACTTTTACAAATGCTAACAACCATTTATCTAAACTCTAGATAATTTAAAGTGTTGAACCCAGACTCTGATGGTGGTTTTCCCCAGACGGTGCTAAATTTACCTTAAAGTGTAATACCTAAATTACAATTTATGTATCATTCTGATTTCTACCCAAAAGCATGTCAAATTCAAAAAAACAGGATGAGGAAAAGCTTTGCATTTGCCTTAGGGAAGTGGTTTTGAGAAATTATCTTAATAACTCTGAGATACTTCAAGTGATTTTGTTACTGTCCTGAGCTGCTCGTCAGATACCCAGTGTGCAAAAGAAATCACAAACATAGTTTCCTTCATAAATAAAGCCACAGTAACTGTTTCATCTGAGAGCAATTATCTATTGACTGACATAAACAGTGCTATCACTTCTTTCAGTAGATCATAATTGCACTGTGTTTCCTGTCGAATTAAAATGTTGACTGCAATGTCAAGGGTGGTGCATTTGTGAACTAAATAATTAAAATCACCTCTATTATGTCTGCAGATGGAAAGGTGACACATTCCTGCTTCTGCAATTCAAGCCTGTTGCTGACCACGTTCTCTGTAATCTTT
The DNA here is from genome assembly GCA_033556795.1 of Tapera naevia. Taxonomy (NCBI): domain Eukaryota; kingdom Metazoa; phylum Chordata; class Aves; order Cuculiformes; family Neomorphidae; genus Tapera; species Tapera naevia. The sequence continues at coordinate 4,243,532 of JAUMJJ010000083.1, forward strand.
TTGCTTCATCCTTTAGTTCTAAAAGGAGAAATTTTTCATATGAGAGTTTTATTAAAATTAAAAAACAGTAAAACAAACCTTATTTAGTCATTGATGTTTTAACTGCCTTAGACAAAATGGATGCAGGTTTAGGGTCAGACCCTCACATACTGAAGCAACTCTTTTAACTCCTTAAACAGCTACACCATCTTCTCCATTAATTAGGGGAGGAAATCCCAGAGCTTTACACGGAAACTAGAACAGGACCAATGTCCAGACCAGGTTGGATAAAACAAACACTGAAATCACTGTTTCTGCACCTAGACCTTGTGCTCATGAAAACAAGGGATCAAGCATTTATTGCTGTTTGAGGAAATGAGTCTGGCAGACCCTCAAAAGCACACTGAAATCAATGCAAGTCTTTCCTCTGACTTCAAAATCCTCAGTCCAAAAATCATTAAGCACTGATTTATATGTTTATTGTTCACTATCTAGGCTTGACAGCAGAGACCACTTCTCTAATTCCTGTAATTTCCAATCAGGAGAAGCAGAGTCAGGGGATGGATAAATTGGGGGAAGGGAAGACCCACCATGGTCCACAATTCATATCACATGGAAATTAGAAGCTAGAGCACAGGGCTGTTCTCACATCTGTGTTAGTATTGCACCCAGCTCAAATTCTTTTAGTTTATTGAAAAGGACATATTTGCAGTGTTGTGGATTTTTTCCTTAAGTAAAGCACTCAGCCAACTGATTGTTTCTTTATTACTTGTGGAATTCTTTATGTATTACCAAAAGTATGAACTAAAGATACTGTGAGAAGAAAATCACAGAAAGAGCAGATAAATTGCTACAAAAAAAAAAAAACCATGAATAATTCAAGCAATGGGACTCAACTTTTTCTTAAAACTTGGAGGATATTTTCTCATAAAGGGAAAAAAAAATAATTTTGTGTGAACAAAGGCTATCTACAACTGTAACAGTAGCAATTTTAAAGGGAAGAGATGACAAGTGTTGAGATTGGCAGGTAACACTGGGAAAAAAAGGCTTTGGATTCAAATAGGGTGTTGAAGAAAGCTGAATGTTAACATAATGAGAAAAATATGATAATCACTGTATAGCTAACACTCATCTTGGCTTAATCCAGTACACCCAATATGTATGGCAAAGAGTTCACACACAAAATAACTCTGCAATAAGCTCATGTTAGTAACCTGATTAGTGATTTGGGAATTGTTTTCTGATTGGATGACCCTTACATGAAAGATGCAGACAGCTTGAGTCTTCAGTCATGAAGATCAAGGAAGGAAACAGATCTGCTAGATTAAGTCCAGAGGAGGGCACCTCATGTACAAGGACAGGTTGGGAGAGTTGGGCTTGTTTAGCCTAAAGAAGAAAAGGCTCCGGGGAACCCTCAGAGCAACCTCCTAGTACTTAAAGGGTGCTACAGGAAAGCTGAGGAGGGGGTGCAGGGATAGCATGGGGGGGGAGAACAATTTTAAGATGAAAGAGGGTAGATTTAGATTAGAGATTAGGAAGAAATTTTTTACTGTGAGGCTGGTGAGGCACTGGAACGGGGTGCCTGGAGAAGTGCTAGATGACCTTAAAGTTCATCCAGTTCCAAAGTCCCTGCCATGGGCAGGCACACTTTCCACTGGATCAGGTTGCTAAAAGCCTCACCCAGCAAACTCTGTGTTTCAGGGATCTGGTTAACATTATGCTGGAAATATCTCTGATTAGACAACAGCAGCAGTCATATTCCAATAGACCTGAGACCTTCATGTGCAGGTCACCACACCATTGTGCTAAATATCATATGCTAGGAACAAAAGCAGATTCTTAGTCCCAGAAATTTTTTGGCTGTGAAATAACAAAGAGAAAACAATTAGAAAACAGGGTGACTTTTCTTTCAGCTTACAAGGTGTAAGTGTCTGCCCTTCTACTAATATCTATTCTCCACTGCTCAGAGCCTCACTCTATCCTGCACTGATTGCACAGTGCATGCTCCCTAAATGCTAGGGTGCTAAGAACTAAAATAGGCTTAATCCACAATTAATTGCATTTCAGAAAAAAATATTTTAAACATTTTTCATTTAATTGAAGTAGATTAAACCAGGCATTATAAAGGACTCAAATGTTCTTTGTAGGCTACAAGAAACTTAATTCCTTTTTAAATTTTTTTTTTCTCTCCTTCATGAACAACTAATGAATAGAATTAAAGAGCCTACCATAATATTATTCAAATCTGTTTAAGAACGATGTTAAGATTAGAGATGATGGACAAGATAGAAATGTCTGTCTCTTTTAGTCACCCAAAGTTAATTAAAATGCACCTAACCTGTTATCTGCCACCCAAAGTGTTCTATGGAAACAAGACTCTAAGGGTAACATGGAGAAATTTGCTTGTCTTGATAAATTCCTCAGGTTTAATTAAAAAACAGCTTATTCTTTGAAAAGTGCAACATCAGAGATGGTTACTTTTTAGTTTTTCCTGTTACACATTTTCTGAACAATTATGATAAGATTTCACATATCTAAATAAGAAAACCCAGATTTATATCAAAGGGAGAAAAGCTTTTGCTTAGTATAGGAAAAAAGCATGACTTCTCTCTAGGTGCTCAGAGCAGGGGAGAGTCAGAAAGCTCCAGCAGCTTAAGTCAGAAACTTAGGGAAGATACAACTGTGGCAGCTTTAAACCAGCTGGCTTCAGTGCTGGAGCAACCACGGGTGAGATGTGTGCTAATTCTGGAAGCTTTTTCAGTCCTACTCCCTTTTTGAGATCCTCAGCAGTACAATAATGCATATGGCACACAATAGAGAGAAAGGGAGATGGTCATGACTCTCTTATTGAAAGCACATTTCTTGCACATCATTTTAGAAATGTTTTGTAAACCAGATGATGGGGAAGTGGCTTCACTTTCTGATTTGATATTCTTGGCAGGTGCCAGAACTACTCAACCTAAAAAAAAGATTGTTTACTCTTGAAGCATCTCCATGTGTCCGTCTAAATCATTCTCTGTTCTGGACAAGATAATGATATTTAAACTACCCCTGACAGGTGTCTGTTTAAACTGATTAAAAATACCTTGGTGAAGAATGTGCAGTAACCACCTAAGAAGCCTGGTTTTGTGCAGCGCCACTGCTGCTGTTAGGATGGGTCCTCAAATATTCAGCATCTTCACACTTTTTTGCTGTAATGCAATCCTAATTTCTCTTCCTACCTTGAACTGAACATAGCAAAATCTCATCTGCTTTGTATTTAAACCTATACACATTGGAAGACTGTTGTTCTACCTATTGCAGAAGGCAGAACCTTAGTCGTTCCCAGCTTACAGCAACACAAATGCTTCAAGAATCCCTTAAAAATGACATTTGCTAAAGTTCTTGTTCCAGTTTTCAAGTGGTGCACAAAAAAATGGATACAGTAGCCTAATTGCAGTCACTCTGGTCCTGCGTGAAAATGAGCTCACAGGAAGGACAGGAAAGGTAACATTCAAGACCTGGCATGAGGCTGTCTTATGAACATATTCCAGAATAAGATTATTCCTTATTATGCTTGTACTGTTAGTCAGATCTGTTACCTGACCTTTCACAGATCAGTTATATTTCCCTCAAACTGTTAGGCAATCCAGATATGCAACTCACTGTGGCAGCACACCTTAAAGACCACTTAGCTTTTGATATGTTTATATACCTGGCAAGAATAACCAGTATTACTATATCTCAGGTTAATGTGGACCTTGAAGAGAATCAGAAGTCATATGTGGGGACTTATAAAATGTCAGATACTAAGGGTGAAGATACAGCTTCCCAATGAAGCTATTTCCTGAATGTCTACTATATTAAACAAGACAGGACAGTTTGCTCATCAAGGCTGCTACCACAAATATTCCTAAAGTCTCTTGACACAGATGTCTGCTTAGAAGTGGCCTTAGAAAATTGTTTAGCCAATCTGATTCAATAATATTGCTACTGAGAAAAATCATGCTCTAAGTTTTAAGGACAAGGCACTTCATATGTGGTTATCGTGGAGGTCTTTTCATCTTACAGATAGCACAACAAAATAGGTAGATGAGTTTATTGATTCAGATGTTCAATGCTGTTACTTTTAAAGTGTTTGTTCTTTGAGAGACCCATGTTATCCAGGTTTCGGTCTTTGATTTGATCCCCAGATTAAGTGTCATTATGACTGCTTTTTTGGAAAGGCTCATTATCTTTCAAAACAAACGTGTATAAGCTCTGTCTACACGATTGATAGTGCTCAACTGAAACTGGATTCACCACCTCCAGAAAACTTCACAAATCAATTTTTCTGTAATTTTAACATACTGCTTTCATATTGAATTTTATAAATCTCACAGTCTCAACAAAGGAGACTTCATTACTACTGAGATGAGTAGGTCAATGAAACACATGAACTTCATCCATAACAAAGTCAATTGCCTATGAAAAAGAACTGAACTACAGGTGATTAATTCTTTTCCAGTGGCTACTTTTGGTAGTCATGACAATTATTCATACCAAAGAACTACAAGTTTTTAGTATTGCCTTTTTTAATTAATCTTAAACCACCTAAGAGGAAATTTCAAAGTCCAGTGAAATCAACTAGAGGAAGCTGTTTATAAGGGGGACTGCCTATGGGTAGAGCTATTCATCTTTACAGTTATGCAATTAATGTCATTTGTCTTACTTGGTGCTGCAATTTGTTATTCTTTTGTTGTTTAGTCAATTTTCAGTTAAACAAACAGCCCCAGGTTTTACCCAGAAAAATATACAATATTTTCCCTAAAAATATACAATAAATTGTGGTCAGCCCCCTGAGGTGAATAGCTTATATTTTAAATAGAGAAGTCTATGTGAACCTCATTTTCTGAAGGAGGGTGAAGCCAGAATGCCAAATCAAATAGTGTTAGTAAGAAACAGGCATTTTGACCAAGCAATTCAGTTCCTCTCTGCTTTGATGCTCTCAGTCATATCAGAGCTATGGGTTCCAATTAAGCCAAAATTTCCAGCTCCCAATCTATCAGTATCCTGTGGGGCTTTCTATACATATTACTTCTAACCCTGTGGCAACAGGTCAAATTGGACAGCAGGTCTAAATCACTTCAACCTCATAACCACATTCCAATAGCTCCATGAGTTGAGGTTTCAATTACAGGTAAAAATAAACCAGTTTCTGCTTTCCCTGCTGACCACTGCTTGTACAATTCAGTTATTCCTTTACACACCCTTAGCCCCCACTTGCATGTTTCCCCTTTGGTTCTTCTGTTCCCTGCAGGAGTGTGCTGAAACAAACGTCAGCCCACTGATTACTTACAGCTCTGGATATAACTTTGGCTTTGATAAAAATTTCCTACAAAAGGTCAGATTGTTCAAAATCCTCCATTTTCAGGAGCTGTTAGATTTAATCTAAACTGTTCTGTGCATCTTAACATCTGATGTTAAAAAACAGTTTTTAAATTATGTTGGATTACTTAGAAGAGAACAAATGCCTATTGAAATCATAATTTTGATCCTCAGCTCTCAGTCTGCATTCAAATATTAAAAATTCTATTGGAAATTCAAGGAGGCATCTTCGTATATACTAAATCTTCACTGTTATATGCTAGAAGTTGGCAAAGAAATTGGAGAGAACAGGCAGAGCCCCAGTTAACCTTTCAAATTATATTTTTTATTTGGAATTTCTTTAGCTACTTTTAAATAGAAATAAGAAAATATACTATGAACTCTAGGTGAAAGAAAACTAATAAATAATTCAATGCCAGGGAAAGAGAAGACACTGCATAAAGTCCTGTGCACAAGTTTTACTACAGAGCAGTTGGCTGTCTCTAAGGTGAACAACAGACAAGGAGTACAACTAGAAAAACTGGCAAAACCCGCTTCCTATTTGCAGCTTTTACTATCTCAGCTCACTGATGAACACTATGGTTGGTTCCAGATAAAACTGAGTATTTCCTTCATAGCATGTGTCTCATAATTCCTATGCTACTTCTGCCAGGACCATGCTGTCCTACCAGGTATGTTACATTTGATCAACTGAAAGGAATACCCACTGTAGAAGGGTGATAACCCCCCATGGAGCCTAAGCCTATCAACAATTAAGTAGAGAAATATATTCAAACCCAAATCTTCATCTCAGTTGCTTTTTTTCATTCCTCTTTAGTCAAATAAAGCTGATTCAAGACACCTAATGTGAAGGACATTAGTTGACTCCTGATAGTGTTTCTGTGTGAAGGTTAGGATGTGTGATTCCACCTCTGTGCAGACCATTAAGAATTTTCATGTTTACTAAAGGAAATACATTCTGTGCAAAGTGAAAAAAATGGTAAAATGTAAGAATTAATTCCCCAACAGTTATGATGCATTAAAGTAAACATGAAGGTCCATCCAGACAGAAATAACCACTTATATCATAGAATCATAGCATTATAGAATAGTTTGGGTTGTAAAAGACCTTTAAAGATCATCTGGTTCAACACTGCTGCAAAAAGCAGAGACATCTCCAACTACAACAGCTTGCTCAGAGCCCTGTCCAACCTGACCTTGAATATTTCCAGGGATTGGACACCTACCATTTCTCTTGGCAACCTGTTCCAGTGTTTCAATACCCTTATAAAGAAAAATTTCTTCCTTATATCTACTCTCAGTCTCCCCACTTTTAGTTTAAAACCATAACCACTTGTCCTATCACAATAGGCCCTATTGAAAACTTTGTTGCCATCATTCTTGTACCCCCTCTTTAAGACTGAAAGGCTGTAATAAAGTTCCCTAATCTGTACTTTCTACCAGGTGTTACCCCAACCCAGGTGCAGGATATTGCACTTGCCCTTGTTGATCCTCATAAGGTTTAAAGAGCCCCTCTGCTCTGGCTTGTTCAGGTCCCTCTGGATGACTTCCCAGCATTGAGTGTCAACTGCACCTCTCACCTTGATGTCATCTACAAACTTGCTGAGAGTGCACTCGACCCCTGCCTAGGTTATTGATAACCTAGTCATCTCAAACTGAGTAGTCAGAGACAGCACTCTGTTGGTCCCCTCGACAGGACTCACCCTTCTCTGTTTTTCAGTTTATTCTAAGTTTCATTCTGTCCCAACAAATCCCATATCAACAAAACTTGTTCCCTCTCATTGCAAATGCTGATACTTCTGGCAGTGTCAGGCAGAAGATCAATGAGGTTAAGACTATAAGAGAACCATGCTAGGAAAAGTAGCAAGTACTAGGAAACCTGCACTAAAAATATTTCTTTGTCTTTTATTTTTTTTCTATCTATTCCAGCTGGGGGGAAATAAAGTAACACTAACAAAGAAGAAAAATCAAATGAGGGATATTCAAATGAAAACTAGATTTTTTTGTTTGATTTTTAAAAAGGGGAGGAGGGAATAAACTGTTAAAAAGAAAACATGCACTGTGTTTTTACCGGCCCAATTCTGTACTTTAAAAAGTCTTTATGTGCTTAAGATTTTCAGAAGAAAAAAAAAGAAACTGAGCTTATGAGAAAGGCTCAGTTGAAAACCAGATGGCTTCTGCAACAGTGAATAGATTGAAAACTATGCTGGGAATGAACAGCTCCACAGATTAGGCAAGAAGTTTGAGAGATCTTCTGAAAGAACACAACAACTGCTATGATTCAAAACACTTACAGAGTTTTTATTACAACATATAATTGACTGAAATATAGCATGATTTATTTCACGATGCCTTATAGTTAGTACATTTTCTGAAAGTGCAACAGAATGGAAATAAAACAAACACTCTTTTAGATTGAAATGTGGGGTTTTTGCAAGAACTGATTAAAGCTTGCATTTAAAGCGTTTTTCAAGTAAAAGTTGTGCTTTTCTGACAGGAAACTTCTTTACAAGAAAATAATTATTTACTAATGGTGTTTCATGTGTAAATAAAGAACACAAAATATCTTTTCAACATTTTGGTTTTCCCTCCAGCATCTATAGGTTTAATTTATTTATTTGCTTTTGTTTTTTTTTCTTCTGAGAAAGAGAAGAAGAAAGTGGAAATGGAAAGGCAAAATATAAAATAGAAAATAGAAATCTAAACTATTTTACATTTCTGGAGAATTAAAATGTTTCCATGAGGAAAAATATCACAGAGGAAAGTAGAAAAGTACCAAAGAAAAGCAATTACTGTGTTCTTTCTAAAGGTTTTCCTTTTAATATGGTGGACTTGTAGTTATTAAAACAGTTATAAGAGCCTACAAAGTATAAAAGGATCTAAAGAATAAATTAAATGGTAAAAGCTTTGTATATTCTCTGGGTTGGCATATGGCTTTCCAATTCTGTAGAACTAGAAAGATGATCATGTACAAAACAACAGCAATAAGAAAACCCCAGGGGACATCCTTGAGAGGCTGCTACATTCATTCTTGAGTTTATACGCTCTGTTGGGAAGATGCATGTGATTATATCCATTTCTCTTTTTACTTTTTCTATATGTCTTTAAAGATTTTTTTCTGCTTAATTGCTGCTACAACTTCAACATTGAGAGTATTTGTTGGAATGGCCATTTCTATACTGCCCTCTGCATTTCTACCAGTAATTCTCAAAGACAATTGTCAAAGATGTTTTTGTGTAAAGCACAAGGCAGCATGGCTTAAATAAAAAGAGAATTTCACTATCAAAGAGAATTTCAAACCATCTACTCTACACTCCAAAGCTGAATCACTTCTTTTATGAGACTATGGAAAGCTTAACATCAGCTTTTGAGAGCTTCAAGGACAAAAAGATGTTGATTTGGCCCTTTATGTGGGGATGAAATTTCTTCTTAGCTCAGCACTGTATATAAAAATAAACAAAAATGAAACAGAAAACAGAAAAGCAGACGAGGAAGAAAACCATTGCTCCTTAACAACAAATAAGTAAACACAATATAACACCTAATAAATTAACACCAGTGTCACTGAAAAATAAAAATAAAATTTACAAAGGACAGTTTGTCATGTTCTCATGACTCAGGGATTGTTGTTTGTTTTTTCCCTTTCCACTCCCCCCTTTAATTAATACATTTACTTCCAAATAAGATCCGAGCAATAGGAAAATGTCACACCATATGTGTGTTTATTTTTGCTCAAGTAATTATAATGGTGTAGGATCACTCTTTTCCTTTCTTTGCTTGCTGAGACAGAATGTTCCTTCAGAGGATAGAACAGCCTCAAAGCAGCTGCTGTGACATCTGAGGCAGAGAAAAACTCGAAACTTCATATTCTCTTCATTGTGTATGCTGTGACCTTTGTGAGGGAGTGAGGAAGACCTTCCCCCAGGTGCCTTCCCTGCAAGCTCTGGAGGAATCTGCCTATGGCAGTAGGTAGAAAAGAGATATCCTGTAGTCAGATGCAAAGCCCCAACACAATAAATAGTATCTCTGTGAATGCATTTGCAAATGAATGCCTACTAACTTACACGCTTGAGCATAGTAAACCTCCACACACACTGACTGCTCTTTTGGAACAAAAGCTACTTCTATTTTTACAGTAACAATAAGTCAGTCTAAATCCTATCTAAGGAATTTGGGTAATTTGGAACCAAATCACTGCAAGTCCTTGCTCACGAAGACTGCCCACTTGGACTGGGATAAATGGTAAAAGCAGCTTCCTCGAAGTTTCTAGGGTGGAATTTAATTCTTCACTGGTGAATATTTCTTTTTCATCTTTAAAGTGAGTTCTAATGCTTTCTGGGTGGTGAGATGTTTGCAGGTGTTTTTCTAGTATTATTTCAGTTATTGTAATCTCACTCCAGTTACTAACACAGTATCATATTCCAGTATCACTTCTCACCAAACAGAAATCTCTCTCCCAGGAGAGAGAGATCATGTTGGCCTCCTGTAACGTTTACCTATAACTATTGGGCTTTACATGAACACATCAAAATGGTGTCAAAACATGGAAAATACCTTGTGCAAAAATTTTCACATGAAAATGTCATGATTCTAGGGAAATATTATTGCTATCCACTAGGATATTTCAGACACTGGGTGATTTTAAAGATCTTCAGAATATCTGTAATGTTTTCTGCAATTTTAGCCTTTCATAACTTTAGTTCTTCGAACTCCATTCTCAGCAGACTGACACCTGCAGACCTAAGCAATCAGAAAGAGATACCAGAAATAGAAGCAAAAAGATTCAGTGAGGGTTGTTTTTTCTGGAAACTGTAGGGATGGATACTACAGATAAAACATGGACGAAGAACTTTCCTTCCTCTTTGTGACATAAATAAAAAGATCTAACCGAAGCAAAACTGTGCAGAGTCTGTAGTCCTCTGGTTATCGGTTAAAATATGATCTTGTACTTTCTATATCCACTACTAAATATGTTGGATTTGGTTCTATTTTCCAAGAGCATCATTTCATTCCAGTGCAACAGATCATGAAGCAGAATTTTGATTGAAGGTCATTTTCACTCTCGTACCTGTTTACCCACGATAGTCCCAATGGCACACCTAATATGAGCTTTCTATCTGAGATAGATTTCATTACTTCATTTCCATGGGTGAAGGAATGAGAGTTTTAATACAGTAATTCACGATTTTCTACTTAGTTGTTTTGAAGTGTTGTATAGGTAATAAAATTCTCTGTACTTATTTATCTGTATCAGTGTATATTTTCTTGATGTCAGCATTCAAAAGCCCTGATACTATTGTAATCTATAGTCCATTATTAGGAGTTGTTGAGAAAGTTTATTTGCCTGGGTTTTTTGTATTCTGTCTTCAATAATAAGGCAATTTTATGGGATATTACTATCTACTTCTGACAATCTTAATCTAAATAATGCAGGCTTTAGAGACTTCTTAGGGGTTTCCGACCTCTTGCAGTGATTTACTTGTACATGGTAAACCCATTCTGAGGCAGATCCTTCCCAAGCACAGTGGTCTCCAAGGACTTAATGGATTCACAATAGAGGCGCAATGGATTCCTTGGGCTAAGGGACCACAAATCCTTCTTGAGATACAACACAGCTACAGGCAAGCGTTGGCCTTTCACCTTTTCTTCGGTGTACAAGGAAAAATCAAATTCTAGCTACGGGAAGTAATTGGTTCAGCTTGCTAGGTCACTGCAGCAAGGAGAAAAGATTAAACTCCTCCAAGGATACTCTTCAAAACAGAAACTTCCTGATGAAAGTATTATGCCCTACTACTCACAAAGGAGATCATCAGTGAAGAAAACTTCACCAGGTCCTCCGTCTCTCTTTTCTGGATGAGTGACAAAAATAAACGAAAGTCATGGCTTAAAGAAACCTGACACTACCTCTTCACCACTGAGGATGGAAGCCAGGAACTCCCTGATGTATCATTTTCACCTCTAGTTGTATACCTAAAAAGTTGAGGATCTTAGAAGGCATTTAGATTACTTTTTCCCCATTTTCCCTGAAGGAGTCCATATAAAAAATGCAAGATCTATGGATGGATAGAAATAGTTGCTAAGAGATGATTGAGATGCTAAGAGATGCTAAACTCATACATTACATGTGGACTGATGCCTACTTAGGAAACATGTGCCCAAACTGACTGCTATACTCTTAGCTGTGACAGCACCTTTGCCAAAATACAAGACATGGCTCAGCTGACAAGCTACTGCTTCCTTTCTAAGGTAGGAAATCGGTTGGGCTGCTTACATGATTCTCTTAGAACTCCGTAAAAAATAACAGAAAAGACTAAAGGAGAAAAGCTCAAATAATAATTTACATACGCTTCTCATTAAGCAGACCACAGAGACATTTGTAAAATCTGGTCCTGAAATGTAATGTCAGAGAGACTGTCACGTCATGGTGCGTCAAGTCGAGAAGCAAAGGTTTTTTAATAAAGTCCTCTTCAGAGACCATAATCCATAATCAAGTCATGTAGGCCTCAGTAGTCCTTGTCTAGCAGCTAACAGTAACTTACCTGACTCACATTGATTACAGGATTCACAACTTTCAGAGACTTGAGCAATCACACTGCGTAACGTGCTGCAGCTTTCAGCCAGTATATGTCAGGATTTTCTGTAGGCCCTGAGTCACGCTTGTATTTTACAAAATAACCTGTTCTTTAAGTTCAGAAGATATTTCTGGCACTAGCTATTGAGTGAGGAAGGGGTCAAATTTTTGCCTTGTTTTTTCCTTTTCTTAAAATTTCCTTTCCTTAAATTGACCCTGAACTGGACTTTAGCATAGATTGCTTCTTATTTGGCACTATTGCTAGGCACTTAAAACCCTGCAAGGGAACATTAAAATATGCTGGGGCTGCTAGGCTTTACATGGCATGTCTCTTTTAGGTTGAGCTATGGACACCAAGGGGATTCCAAACTTTTCAGACTATTGCAAAGCCTGGAGGATTCAGCAAAACTCCTTCACTTCTCATATATGAAGACAGCAAAATCTTCACTGCTTTTGTTTCACCTCCTTCCTTCCCTGCATCCTCTTATGACATCTGAGCTTAAATCAAATACACAAGTATAAGCAATGGCAAATTGCTAATAGAATCATAGAATCATTTGGTTGGAAAAGACCTTTGAGATCATCAAGTCCAACCACACCTGCCCATCACAGGACAAATTATTAAGTAGAAATGTATAAGAAAAAGTGAGGTTGCCTGATAGATTATTTCAAATATCATTGATGTATTCATGGCTAGTAAAATCAAATTTTGAGCATATTTTGAAACAGCATCAATGCTTTTAATGTTTAATGAAAAAAGCAATCTGTTTCTGCATTTTTTTCTTTGACCTCTCTCAATCTGGATCACTAAATATCTTTAAGCATTCAGTGGAGTCTGAATGAATCTGGATGTTCTGCTATAAACCAAGATCAACCAACATAAATAAACCAATTTATCCCAGATGTGGCCTGGGAAGACATTTGCTTGAAGAATGTGAAAAATTTGGGTTTCAAATGCTTCTTTGGCACCTAGCGTTATTTGAAGTAATTAAAATCCTATGAAAGGCAGTATAAATAATCCCACACACTTTGACTCAAGCAACATAGGTTTTTTAAAGTGTGATTATTATGTTGGCATAAAATGTAAATAAAACAGAACAAAAAGTAAGTGAAATTTACTTCGTTATTTTTCATTTTAACATAAACTCCCAGGCTTCAGTCTTCCTAACATTTATGCACGTACTTATCTGTAAGCACATGAATAATCCTCTTTATTTCAGTGGCAATACTCATCTGCTTAAACTAAGCTTTAAAGACTTCCCATATAAGCCACTTTTAAACACATTTCAAAAGTTTTGTTGTGAGCAATGTAATTTACGTTTAATTATAAGGGAATTGTATTGCTTCTCTCAGAGAGGAAACGGTTGCTCTGTACTCCAGGGAAAACAGCTAATGTACGTATTGATTTATTTATTTTAGAACGCTCTGTTGCCACACTTCAAACCATGAAATATTTCAGAGTTGGCAGTTCCAACCAGAAATCCAGAGAAAAAAGGTGTGGAGATTTTCTCAAACAAACATGGAATGCCAAAAAGAGCTCAGCTAGTGATGCTTTGGACCAGGGGAAAATTAGGCAGAGTATCAGCTTAATCTAGATTCAAAATAGGTTGCTGGTCTGTTTCTGCAGCCTACTTTACAATGAAATGAAATCCAGTCCCACACTGGCTAAAAGTGAGGTTTGTCCCAGTTGTCATAAACGAACTGAATAACAGAATCAGGTTCTGCATGAATGTGATTGTCCCTTTTCAGTAATATAAAAAAGGTAACTTCAAAGTATTAAACTATCAAACAATTTATAACACCATGCAAATTTATGTGAGATGGGAATTTGGCTCTTAAAATCGTTCTCGCTTGCATGCAGTAAAATCACGCAGTACATCCAAAGTTCAGCACACTCTGACAGTGCATCCGAAGTGTCTGCTTGATCTATGGGTTGAACTAAGCACAGTCATGGGACTGGGTCCATAAACCTGGACTGAATTAATTCAACTGAGATCACATCCCTTTGCCTTTTTCATATGCTTTTTCCTAAAGAGTTAGGATTTTGCTTAGCACCATAGTGGGACCTCTCTTGCAGTGACATTATGCAAGTGGTTCCCTTTCAAATGGTTTTGAATACACAAACAGCAATCAGAGGGTCCTCAGGCAAGTGTGAATTGTTGCCCTGCCCGGATCCACAACATTGAGGATACCTGAACATGAGTAACAGACCAAAACAATGCAAAACATCCTTGCACAAGACAGAAAACCAGTCAACCAGCTGGAAACTGCCCATTTCTCTTTCCTTGTATCAGGAGGCCTGGAAATGTGTAGCCCCCCAAAACCGTTCCCAGCAGAGATAGCTATCACATTTGGCAACAAAAGAATTTTGTTGAAGGTGCCACATGCTCCTCACAAAGCTCCTTATAAAAAGGTGCCCAGTTTCACCTTCCACTGAGATGTGGCTGTACAATGAGAGGCAGGTCCTTTGAGCAATGGTTTTCCACCATTTTTTGCTTGCAGAATAGTATATTCATTTCAAGGCATATGCACAACAATATGGGGAAAAATTAAGATGACTGAAAAGAGACTGGCTTTTCTAACTACTAGTCAAGGGTCCTGGAAGTGTCAGCTAAAGAGTTGGACCCAAGAGAATTGTATGTTAGTAATCTCACATGTAGATGTTTGTCTAATGACAGCAAGTTTTCTTCTTCATGTCAGTCTTCAATACAAAGGTCCAGAAAGTCACCTCTGTTTCCAAAGCTTATTTTCCTAGCTATTAGGGCAATGGTCATACTTCAATTGCTTTTCTTTATTAAAAAAATTAATAATTCCTAAATGCTTATTAATATGATGATTGAAGCCATATGGGCTTTCACTTCCTCTCTCATTTTTTGGATTTAATAGAACAGAGAGAGATGAAAAGCTGGAGAGAAAAAATTATATCCTTGAAAATTGCATGTGGTTAACATCAAAACATTTTAATTGAACTTCACATTACAAAAATCCAGATGGTACATGTTCTGTTCAAGCCTCAGGGGACTGCAACATGCTACCATGTTCAAGACACATAATTCGCTTCCTCTTCCCTGGTGTACAGAGAATCTTCAGTTAAGATACCACAGGCTGACAAAATCTGTATTTTACTGCCCCTTGGGTATTCAAGGAGATTTCAGGGAATTCTTGAGGGATTTGAGACCATCATCCCTCCTTTCCTATGGACTGGATTTATAAAATCACTGGATTTCACTTTATGGGATGATGCAAGGGAACTAGTCCTCAGTGATAGTAGAGCAGACTTGTGTGAAATTCAGCTCCATAATGAATCAGTTCTATAAACACATCTTGTGTGGATCTGGTTCCTGATTCACAGCAGCTCAGGATCTAGCCACTGAGATGGGCAAGTAGCTGTGTATTGACACTCATTCTGTTTCAGACTTTCACCTTTAAAACATAATTTTATAGGCCTATTGCACCATGGTATCTCCCTGCTCCCAGTACAAGACTTTGGTGCACTCAAATGTAAATCTGCCTCTCTATTCTCTGGTATACCAGTGCACCTGGTGCTGTGACATCACATTTTTTTCTAGATGACAGTAATGACCTCCCAAGTAAAAATATGACATAGTAGACCTGCCATGGCTTGTGCAAATATACCCTACTGTAGTTGAAGCTTATATCGCAAAACTGGTAACAATTCAATTACATTAAGTAGCAGTTCCACCTGCATGAACATCACCATCTTTGTTTCAGAGGTTTCTCTCAAATTAAATCAAATCTGGATGTGCTGGAATTTCGTGTGGCTCCAAACACTATTTAGGAGACCATTACCTCCCACAGATTTCCTTATCTGCTCCTTAAACAAAAATTTTTATGCCTTGAGGCACAAGACAGGCCATAAAATGCAAGTTCCTGACTCTTTGGGAGCAGAATGGAGGTGGGCATAAGGTTTGTGACCCAAATCTAACTGGAATAATATTTAAAGTATTTCCATTATTTTTAAACTGCCTTTGCCTATGATCAACAACCTTCTGTTGGTATTGGTCTACACATAAAACAAACTGCAATGTAAAGCTCAGTTCACGTGAACAACATTGGCACACTAAGTTTTGCAGCTGCCAGCTTGCATAAGAAGTAACAGAATAATTTAACAAGTGACTGTAAGTGCTGCAAAAGCATCAGAATTGGCAGCTTGATGTCTGGAGAGTGATAGGAGGAGATTTTGAGTTCAAATACATTAAGCTCATTATTGTAGGAGAAAATGTTATGGTCTCAGGTTCATACAAAAAAAAAAAAAGTGAAAATTAAAAAATAACCTGAGACAAAATCCATTTGCTTTTGACCTTCCTCAACATGACATCACTGCAAAGAGCTTCCAAGAAATACATTGTCATGGCTCTTTTTTTTTACATCAATTGTATTTAAAGAGAAATTCTAAACAAATCATCTAATAAAATTTAATGCTGCTGCCCTAACTTGAGCAACATACAAGAAGAGCAGGTCCTTGCAGTCTGCTGTTTCCATTAGTTTTGAGGACCTTTCACCTTTGCCTCCTCAATATTTAAATTTCCCACTCTTCTTGCTAGAGATATTACCACTTATCAACACTCCAATGAGCAGAGCAGTGAGCTGGGGCAAGGCCCTCTCTTGTGCTTCTGTGTGCATCTTTCAGCGTTGAGATAAGAATATAAAGCATAAAAAAGATTAAAGATAAAAAGTGGATGTTGCAAAGGAAGGAAAGGAGAAGAATGGCCTCAGGAGAAGGAAAGTATTTTCTTTTCCATCTTTTAGAAAAATTAGGTAAGGAAAGAGAAGAGGGTGGCGAAAGAAGCATCCAGGTTATCACTGGGACTTACTGATGTGGGATTCTCTCTGCAGATGCTCTTTCCTGTCAAAAAAGGACTGCCTGTGATGACAGCAATCCAGTATGGGGGATGTATGGGACAACTGGACTGAGAGAGCCAGCTGAGATAGAGGAACTTGAACATCACATTTTTTTAATGTGAGAAGGTGAATTAGCTAAATTATGTTAAATTTTAAAAAAATAAATGTTAAATCATGTTAAATTATGTTAAATATCAAAATAAAGGTCTGACCATAACCTGTAAGGTGACAGAACTACCATGGTTTAACAAGCTGGCACTCTTCATTCAAACCATCATCCTGGTCCCTTTGTTCAAGACAAATGTACAGCATATTGATTTAGCTTTGCTCATAGGGAAAGAGGGTTAGCTTAAGTCACATTATTTCACATGGCACATGACAAATTACTGCAGTTCAGTGACGCACAGTAACTCATGACAGAGCACCCTCTGTGCTCGGAGATGTGCTGGGCGATGCAATAATGGTCTGAGTCCTCATTGCTGAGCCACTGACAGCTGAGCAGGGAAAAGCACAAGAGGCAGAAATGGATGCTCTTAAAGTGGAAAGAAAAGAGATGGATTAAGTGACGCCACAACTTTTTCCAGTGCTCAGTCCTGAAAACCTGCAAGTGCAGTTAAGATCAAGTTAATTCTCAG
This sequence comes from Tapera naevia, assembly GCA_033556795.1. Lineage (NCBI taxonomy): Eukaryota > Metazoa > Chordata > Aves > Cuculiformes > Neomorphidae > Tapera > Tapera naevia. The sequence continues at coordinate 4,260,926 of JAUMJJ010000083.1, forward strand.
AATAAATCCACAGAGACCATTGCCATTCCCAGTATTTGATCTAAACAGTTTGTTTTGCACTGCAGGGATTTTAGGATTCTAGGATTCTAAGATTCCAGCTGGTCTCTGGACAAGCTGGTGGTTAGCCACATGGAGATATATGATATTTGCTTAATACTTAGCTAATAATAGTATCCTACTCTGTTAGTTGGTTTTCTGCTGCACCTGACTCTCCTGTACGATTTGGGAGATATCAAAGGGTTTTCTACTTGCTTATGTTAGTGTTATCTTGGATAAACTAATGGTATTTGCCTGACTGACTGTTGTGCATCAGTAATTGCCTTACCTATTAAAGTATCAACATTACAATCCCATACCAATAGGTGTGCCAAGAAACTTAACCCCCATGCAAGCCCATGCACTACAAATTGTCGACATGGACGTCAGAGTTTTAGAGTTAAAATTTACACACTAGAAAAAAATATCCCTCACAGTTCATTAAAAAAAAAGCTTCTAAAGAAACCACAAAGGAAAAATTGCACATCTTTATAACCTTAACATTTATCATCCTGTTTGTTTTCCCTTCTCTATCCTGCTTTTCCCATCTGGTTTGATACCACTATTTATGTCATTTTAACAGCCACCCTCCACCCCCTCTGCACTGCATAGATTTTCAAACTCGAAATAAAAACAAGCTCCGCTGTAAAGAACGCTGAAAATTGCCACAGCAGTCCCAGGACTCCCCAAGCCAGAGAGCACTCTGTCAAAAGGCAGACACCATACGGAGCATGTTTATTGTTCTCCATGCTGCAGTCACAGCAGTCTTTTCTGCAGTTGCCAAGAAGGAGGGGGGCTTGGAAAATGTGAGCTGCTCCCATATTTCTTGTCCCTCTACATATACACACACCCATGCATATGTTCAGTTACAAATGTATGTTTTAGGTAAGGGCAGCAGCAGGACTGCAGAGGAGCCACTAACAGGACAAGGCATTCTGCTCAGATAAGCAGAAAGAAAGGCTTCATTGGTGACACTGGAAGGCAGGCTGCTTATTTGGTACAAGCTGCCTGATGAGCGAAAGCCCAAAATATCCTAGTTATTAATAATAATGAATCACAGCGAGAAAAGCAAGAGGGCACAGGCTTCTCAGCAATTTGCACAAGTTGCACTTGCTACTAGTAAGGAAGAAATTAGCAGAAAGTCAGAGGAAACAGGAAAAGAAAGGGAGAGGCAGACTTTGCAAATAGATTTTAAAGGCTTTGACTGAGGAACTGATGCCATAAGGAGGTTTGATTCCTTGAGTCTGATAGGTCAACTGGACTGGAGCATATCTGTGCAATAATTAGTTGCATCACCACCTTTATTTCCTCGCACTATGTTGCCAAAACACTGCTGAATCTTGAGGCCAGACCTTCTTGATCAAAGTGTTGGATTTTATGCATGGTCTGAGCTGCACACGTGTGAGCCTGGCTAGCACTCGTATTTTACAAGTGTTGAAGGAACTGCTCAAGGGACGTGCAGAAGCTACAGGGACCCAAACTCAGCCCTAGATAATGGAAAAATGCCAGTGAAACTGTACTTTGGGTGAGAAGAAAACAGCAAGTACACAGGCACCCAGGGGCTGTGAGACACCTGAAGTCCCCTGACAAAAGGACAAGTGAGGGGATAGGATTTGCTGTGGGTTCCTATGTCACACAGAAAATGATGGGAATCTAGCTTCCCCCTCGCCTTGCCCCCATTTACTGGCTTTGTGACCCTTTAAAAGTCATTTAAAAAAGAAGAAGGTTCATGTTGTCCCTGTCCCCTGATCTTCACCGGGCTGTCCTAAGTCTACAATCCATCAGTGAGGTCAAGCTTCTTGGAGTCAGGCCCATGCAGTGCCTGGGGAGCTGTCCCTGACTGCAAGTGACAGGAATGAGCAGACTGCCATGCTTATAAACCATACAGCCACAGACACAAACACTTCTGTAGATCATTGTCTCATAAAAAGAAATGAGTCTAAATCACAAGAGACGGTGAATTTCCCACTACACAGACTTTATCCTGCAAAAGAGCATCAGACACCCCTGCAAAGTGGCCGTTTTCCAGAAAGTCCTCCTGAGACCTCATGCTCTTTGCCAAACTCAACTCCTTCTTGAGACAATACAAACTGATATTTAGCTCTCTGAAATGTGCCTTTGTGGGCATGGACTTAATAGATGCAATAAGGAATGCAGTCCTGAATGCCACACGTGCACAGAGTAAGGGTTTCCAAGGCATCTGGAAAGTGCTCTTCATAAAAAGTACAAGTGATCTGCCAGATCAAGCTATTCAGCTTGTATCACAATGCCATGACTTAGATGGAAATCATCATCTGGAGTCTGTGTGGTGACTTTAGTGCAGTAACAGTGAAGCTTGTATCTGAGATATTTTCATTCTTTGCAAATTTATCATCTGTGCAGAGTAGGAGATTGTAGACTTTAACATCCAGTTCCTAATAGATGGGAGACACCAGATGTGCTTTGACCAGCAGAGGGTAATCTGAAGGAGACCAGTGATTTGTAACACCTGGGCAATTCATGTTAGAAAGAATAAAAATATCAAATCTTTAAACAGGCAGGTTCCTCACTGTTAGCCTTTTGAGAATGGCCCAGCAATGCCTTAGGAGCATGAGCTTGAAAGGACAAAAGTATCATCATGATCAAAGTTGACTGGGAGCTTTTCCTTTCTCCCATTTCAATCAGTAAGGAGAAACGGAAAAGAAAATGACACACACAGAGCAGATCTTGAGAGGTTTTGCCAAGCTTTGAGGAGTTGAAAACTAGAGTGGAACCCATTTTGCTACCCTAGTAGAGTGGGTGAGCTAACTCCTCTACATCCTGGCCTTTTTAGACAACAATAGACAATGCTCTTCTCTGGTTTAGCCAATATCTAAGCAAAGTTTCCATCTTTGCCAGGATTTTATGGATCAGTCAAAGCCAACTTTTGTCGCTGCATCACTCTGCATTTGTCAGTATAATAAAAGTAACTAATGGTCCAACTCATCTAAAGCTGAATTCAGAGAAAGAACGAGGAAGAAAATTAGATAAAAGACATGAGATATTCCATCTCAGAGTGGTGTTTTATTAGCCTTTGTTCTCATGGTGCATCTAAATCCTCACGCATGAGGCCTATGATTACACCCAGTGGGGAAATGGAGATTTATGTTAACATAGAGGAAGAAGATCAAGTTATAATTTCTATCATGTGGCATAACTATATCAAATAAATGCACACGGTAAAGGACAGCAGGATCTGATCACTTGGTAAAAAGATTTTATGTTGCTACTTTTTGAAACCAAGCAGATATCCGTTACTAATGGAGAACAAAGACAAAATCTGAGCAGCTGGTGCATACATGAGCCATTTTGAAGTAGTTTCCTAAAGCAGGTGAGATTAATTATCCTTTGGAAGCTGATTTTAAGAATATTTTTTAAACCCAAATGTATCACAGGACAGTGATGTGAGCACACAGGCCACCCACATTCATTCTTGGAAGCTTAATGCTTGGATTTTTGTGAACGTTAAAAATTGGAGAGGAATCTGAGTGAATATGATTGAATGGGCATATAAAGTAAGCAGCATTGCAAATTCACAGCTGCAGGCAGTCAAGATATAATTTGTGCTAGCATCCAATTAGTAGCCACCATCCAGCTAGAACATGAACAGCATAATTTCTCTGATAGTCAGCTGCCTGTCTGCAACCTGTTGTGATAAATGAAGGCAGTCAGTAATGCTCTCATCAAAAAAAAGAGGGAAATCTTAATGCAGTGCATAAAAAAAAACCTTATCTAACTCTCTTTATGTTGGAAATTAGCACTAGCTGATTTGAGAAGAATAAGGTTTATCTCAGTTTGTAATAACACCTCCATGTCTCACTGTCAGTCTGCTCCACCACTAAAGGTGTTATCTTGAGCTCTTTACAGGAGAGGGAGCTTCCAAAAGGAAAGTCATCCTACCAGTCCGAGGCACCTGTACCAGGATGGCCTATCCTCTGTCAGCCCAGAAGAGCATCTTAGTTGCAAGACTTGATGTCTACACAGAGTAAGGTAAGATGAAAGTCACTCCAAAGTAAGATGGAAGGTTCTTGTTAAAGTAGGACTTACTTACTTACACTGCAAAAGTGCTCCAGTGTAAGCACTGCCAAAAAATGACATAAACAAAGTTTTTCAGGTCAATATTAACTCTGGCAAGTGTGTCACAAGGGCACTCCACACCAAGGTATTAGAATTCACCTTTAAGTATTTTATTGCCACACTACTATCAAGACACATTGTAGCAAAACCATAATTCATATAATCATAAAATCATAGAATGACCTGAGATGGAAGGGACCCACAAGGATCATCGAGCCCAACTCCTACCCCTGCATAGGACAATCCCAACATTCACACTGTGTGTCTAAGGGCATTGTCCAAATGCTTCTTGAATTCCTTAGGTCTTCAACCACCTAAGAATTCCCCAAACTTGAATTTATCCATCATCCTGAAACGAAGAGTGTTACTTAAAAAGAAATATACCTATGAAGTTTTAAAATACACATAAATAAATAGACAAGTGATGTGCATGGGTGTGACTCAGCACCCAAAGGTAGATTTGAAGATGAAAGGTCATATTCATGTGAAAAATGATATTACATGCTTGGAAGCACCAACACATTTATGAATGTCTCCAGTTCAGGAAATAATGAAAACAGAATTCACTATGCTGAATGAAAAAGAACATTGTCCCCTAAGACAAATATTTTTTTCACTTTGGAGTTCATCAATGACATCTCATAATTGTAAAATGAAGCCTTGCAATACAAAAATTAGAGCAAACATTTTCATGCCTTGCTGGTGTGATATCTTTGATCTCCTACAAAATACTCCCCTTCAGAGTAACCAAATGAGTTGTTCATATACCCTAACTGGTACAACTATTTCTTAATTTGCCTTTTTACTGTAATTTTGACAAACCAGTAATTGTGTCCAATAACAGGATAATGCAGAGAAGTAATGTGATCACCACTGTTAGTGCTGTGTTATTGTTCTTTATTACAATAATTTGCTATACAGCATGTCTTAATAGATTTTCTTTTGAATTCATTACTCCAGTTGTTCTCTGAGACATACTAACACCTAGCTTCTCAAACTGCTTCAAATGCAAAGCAGTTAATGAAGAGTCAGTCAAAAAGTGGACAAAGGCTTCATTTGTCTTGTGTGCTAGAGAAAGATCAATTTCAATGACAAGGGTACGTTTGGAAACCCTATATCACTCAAATGTCTTTGAACTCACCTAGTTTAAAGCATGGAAATAGTCATCTGATTCTTGACTGAGAGGAACTTCTTGCTTTTCCTGTCTTGTCGCTAAAAGACTTAACTCTGAAGGATCAGCACATCGCACCTTGGGTTTATCGGAGTTGATGTCTTCTGCTTACACTAGAGATGATCTAGCTGTGTCAGCTGGCCTTTTTTGGTGGTGAGGTATCCAGCCATGTGAGTGTCTCTGTGTAGCTCTTCATGGCAATCAAAGAGGCATTCATTTCAACTGTTCCTCCTCAGGGGAATGCTACTCTTAGTTCTGGTGCACAACAAGGAAAGCCATTCTTCTACTTATTTTCATATGAGACAGAACTTCCCATCCTAAACGTCATAGAGGTCTGGAAGATCATTCTTATCTTTCTGATTGACCAACCAATATCTAAAAAATACTTTCCCAAAGAGTGGAGAACTTGAGCTCACGTTCTTCATCTTCTGGAATTGGACCATGTGTAAAAGTTCAGTTTTTCCTCTCCAGTTAGAGCTGAGGATTTCCAGGTCTCTTCCAATCTCACTTTTAAGATAATTGTTCTTAATATATATATAAACAAACGGGTCAAAATCAGACAGCAAATTCACCTGTAGCTCAGGAAATAAGAAACACTAATGGAGATGTGAATTCAAACTACATCAGGCAGGTACCCTGCTGAGAGCTGAGCTGGTACATGAACAGCTTTGCAACTGGCTTAATAGGTGAGCAGCAGTGTTTGACTTCACCCTTATGGGAGACAGGAGTTGTTACAGCACTCAATCTTCAAATCCAGATTGCAAAAACAAATATGACTCATTGAAAAAAAAAAGCAGGTAAAAATTCTATGTCCACTCCATTTGCTAGATGTGATAATGGTGTTCAGCTTGAATTAGACCCAGTTGAAAGCAGCTACCCAAACCACCTTAATCAAAAAAGTTACCTATCCAGGGGAATAGAAGAGGTTTCAGGGCAGGGAGTGGGAAGAAAGAGTAACAATAGATCAATTTAGTTTACCACTCTATACAATAAAACATCTTCTGTTACCTTAATTCTGATGCAAGATTTGGGTAACATAATGAAGCCTGTATCATTCTGGTGTTAGTATACTGCATCCTTTCAAATGTAGATGATCTGAAAGGTCAGCTGTGACTCAACCACTATTTTTATATTATTCTGCAAATTGCCACAGTGAATCACTTTGTACTTTCCTTCACATTCAAAGACATTTTATGTTTCTTCATCCCTTGTTCTCCAAAATAAAAGTGGTCTAGACTGAGAAATGCAGTGCGTAATTTGTTCATTTTATGTGGAAATAAAGCAAAATATCTTAATTCTGTGAAATGCCTCTGGTTTCCTTAAGCCAAAGTTTCCTATGGAGTTTAAAGGTCAAGCAAATTTGATTAAAGGAAATTTCTAGCACCATTAATTTCATCCGCCTTTTGGTGAAAACCCTTGAGTGAGTCAGACCTGGCTAAAAATGAGCTCACCAGAAAGTCTGTGGGCTGTTTCTAAGGTGAATGTGAAACATCGTGAGCCCAGCTGAGGATCAGGAAGTAAGTTTTCATAAATATAAAGTACAACAATACATTACAATATTTGAGTAAAACATCATGAGTCAATGTGATGTTTATGGTAATTTCTAACTAAACAGAGCTGGTTTGTGGGCACTGTCAGTCATATCTCTTGATTTTATGGAGAAAATTGAAACCTTTTTGGAAAATTTTTACTGTCTTCAGCCCTTGAAAAATCAACAGATATGAGTCAGATAAGAAGATGCAAAAAAGAAGGGTAGAATGAACATAAACAGATCTGCTTGTTGAGAAGCCAGGTCTAGTTTACTGTAACTCATATGTTTCTTTTACTCTTGATTCTGTGTGGTCCACATCCTTTTTTAAATTGTGTTTACTATTATAAATTATGCTTATTATTCAAATTGTGGTTATCACAGTGAGAGGATTTCCCTCCCTCTCAGGCTAGTGCAAATATAAGATCATTAATATCTGAGAGATTTAGATCTCCCACAGTTTGGGGGCTTGTATGTTTACCTAAAGAAAATATTTACTTGTCCTGAATATTTACACCAATAAAATTGGAATCCACAGCGGTCTTAGGCCTGCCATGAGAAAGGATTGCTAGCTGCAGTAATTGTTGTCACCCAAAACTCTGGAAAAAACATGTGACCCAAGCAAAGCTTTCCTTTCTCTGAATACAAACATTTTTATTAATATTTTTATCAAGCAGAAAACTCTTGAAGTACAGAGGTGTATGAGGAGATTATCTAAAGATGGTTTATGCTCCTCAGAGTAGCCCAGTTCTAGGGCTTGCAGGTTTTGTTACCTAGGAAAAGACTTACAAATTTTTACTAAACTCACTATGTGTTCACATAAACTGCACAGGAACTCAAGGAAAGAATTCTTTAATTTAGGTGACTGCATTAACTGCTTCAATTAAGGAGCTGTGATGTTTTTGGCTGGGATAGAGTTAATTTTCTTCACAGTAGCTAGTATGGGGTTATGGTTGGAATTTGTGCTGAAAACAGTGTTGGTAACACAGGGATACATCAGTTACTGCTGAGCAGTGCCTACACACAGTCAAGGCTTTTTCTGTTTCTCAGCCCATCCCATCAGTGAGTGCTGGGAGTGCACGAGAAGCTGGGAAGTGGCACAGTCGGGACCTGGCTAAAACCAACCAAAGGAATATTCCATACCATATGGCATCACAGCAATAAAAGCTGAGGGAAGAAGAAGGAAGGGCAGGATGTTCAAAGCGATGGTGCTTGTCTTGCCAAGTAGACGTTATGTATGATGGAGTTCTTCTTTCCTGGAGATGGCTGAACACCTGCCTGACGATGGGAAGTAGTGAACTAATTCTTTGTTTTGCTTTGCTTGTATATGCAGCTTTTGTTTTACTTATTAAACTGTCTTGAACTCAACCCACGAGTTTTCTCACTTTCATTGTTCTAATTTTCTCCTTCATCCCACCGGGGGACAGAAGTGGCTGTGTGGTACTTAGCTGCCAGCTGGGATTAAACCATGCAAGGAGGTTTAAAGATGCCACTTCATTTCTTGCAGACAGGATGGAAAGAAAAGGGTCAGACAGGTAGTCCAAAAGACGAAATCTTTAGCATCGTGAGATGAATATCCCATGTCTATTTTCAAGACCAGAAATGTTGGATCTGCTTGAGGTTTGAACGACTCAGCAAAGAAAGTCTTAATCAGAGTCTCAGAAGATAAAATAATTCTGGATTAAACCAATTCTAACTCTAAAAAGACTTGCTGTCCTGTTGTTTGTATTTCACGTTGTCCTGGACTACTCTGAAGGATGAAACAACCAAGCCTCCCTCAAATTCCTTTACAAGTTGTGGCTAACATGACACCTAGAGAAACATTTGTAGATAGAAGCTGTGTTTCTCTCCAGAGAAACATAACTGGAGAGGTTTTAAAAAAAAATAATACCTGTACTTCAGGTCTGTAACTGATTTCTGTAGTCAACCCTTAAACTTCTGCTATTACATTTTATAAATGATTACTATTAGCATATGGTTACCAGTGCTAACTACAGAGAATACCAGGGTAATACTAATTAGGGAAGAGAGGAAACTGAAGATTTTCATTCTATCTTCTGTTAAACTGTTTATATTATTTATGCTGTGCATTACAATACCTAAGATACAGGTACCTTTGTGCTAAGCACTAAGCAAATATCTAACATCAGAAAGTCCTTGCCATACAGCACCATACTAGCTAATTAAACAAGACTGACAAGGAATAGGTCAAGCAACTGATGTGAAAACAAAGCCTCAGGTCTTATAACAATAGAGCCACGTATAGCTTAAATATGCATCTTATCGTTGTAAGAGATTTTGCATCCTTTAAGTCAAACTAAGTCTTCAAATGTTGAATAGGAAAGAACATTAGTCTTTAAAGGGTTTTGGAGTGTTTTGAGCAATTTTAAGAAGGAAACACATGGTCATCTATAGTGTTGAAATGGTCTTTTAGAGAACGTGAAGGACTATAATGACATAGAGACATTTTCATCACTGAGTGAAAAATGAAATCATAAAATTGAAGGAAAAAAAGGAGTGAATATTTATATCTGGGGGGTATGGTTTGATCAGAAGTAATTAAGTTCAATTCTTCAGGTGTTGTCACTGAATTGTTGGCAATAAGAGGAGCAAAAAGCATTTTAAATGGCAGCATAATTCATAACACTTGGTGGTGGTTGTTCTCTTTTAACCTAAGCCATTCAGTTAAGAGAGGCTTACAATAAAATGAAACAGATTCATCCATCATTAATTGAGCCAATCCAAAAGAAAGTGCCATCATTTAGAGCATGCCATACAGCAATAGAGCACAATGACACATCGGAAGTGACAAATATTAATCATTTGAAATGGAACATGGAACATAAGGTGATAGCAGCTGCATCTATGATCACTACACTTAAAACCCAGCATTCCCCTTCCTAATGTAAAGAAAATTGTTTGTCTTTGACAAAGAAATTGTATCAGATATGAATAAAAGCCTTTCAGTTATGTAGGTGATTGTGTAATAATTAGAGAAACATATTCAGAGGTGCGCTGCAGACTGTTGGTGGGAGCAATGTGCATCTACCAGATGAACTGGGAACAGAAAACTGAGATGTGAAACCAGTCATAACAAATACGATTTACAAAAGTACAGCTGCAGTTCAATCAGATTGGAAACCATATTAGACCCAGCCTTGAAACTAAAGAATCTCTTGCATGCTTATCTTCTGGACCTGTAGCTGTCTCTAGCTGTCCTTTCTCTGGACTTTGGTGTCCTACATGACCATAGGACTTCTGCTTCAGTCTAATCTCCTGGGTATGAAAAGCCCTCACTAGATATGTCTCTTCTGTTCAGAAACTAAACACCTGCTGGGGAAGATTCTACAGTTGTAAGAACTGCAAAGAGAGTCAAGAGAGAAAAACTGGCCATAGTTTCTCAAAGAAGAGGAACATCATATTTTTGTGTGACTGATCTATACCTTGAAAAGGAAACTGTCACTCTTTTCATGCAATATGTACTGAAATTGTGGAACCTCTTCAGCTGCAGGGTAGGATTGGGTTCAAAATGGGCAAATATATATAGAAGGCCAACCACAGGGGATAAATATGACAGTCCAATCTCCATGCAGAAAACCAATACATCACTAACTGTGTGAATTGAAAGGACATGTGAAGAATTATCTTTTATATTCTTTCTTTCTACAACCACAGCTGACTTCTTCAAGGGCAGGATATAGTTCTGCGTAGCTTAGTATAGCTTTTACTATGCTCTGATATTATTTTACTCCCTAAGAAACAGAGTTGTCTCTTCCTGACAGACAATATTATGGTAATGAAAATGGTCAATGAACACTCACACTGGTGATTTTTAGCTGGTAGCTTTCACCAGCATCTAAGAAACTCTTCAAATCATGTTGAAAGGAACCGGAAAAGGAAAGTTCACACTTAACTCATGGTGTATGGTGTAGTTTAGGGCTGGCTTCTCTTGGAAAGAAAATATTCACAGATTAGGAGCTATGATAGCATACAGCATTAATAACAATAATACTGGGCAGAAGCTGGAGTGCTTCCAGATCATACAAGTGTAAAAAATACAGAACATTAGGTCTCAGGTCACTGACTTGAACCAAAAGTAATGACAACTGTGGTGAGGGTAGAAAATGATCACTGGAAGTTAATAAAAAAGATACAGTATTATATTTTACTTCTGTTATCTGCTCAGTTTGTCAAAAAGAAAACTGTGAAGTTTGCAGTTGAATCTGGAAATGCCAGCTAGCAAAGTACTCTCTAATCCAGTAGAGAAAATCTTCAGAGGAACCAGTGGTAGAATGTTCTCCACACCAATTTCTCTCAGTAATAAGATAAAAACTTGGAAAACTGAGGGTGCCTAACTCCTGAAGCAAATTTCCAGTGTAAGAGTCAATCTGTCCCTCAACCGAAGGACAGAGGGAATTGTAGATGTTCTTCACTTCTCAATAGAGGAGTAATTGAGTGAATTTTATGACCTGAGTGTGGAAGATGCAGGCTACATGACATAATGGTTCCTTTCTAGCCTGAAAATCTATGAATCTATCAAATATTTATTAGAAGCTGGAGGTGGCACTGGTATAATTCTGAAGCACTGCCGTGAGCAAGATCTAAACGCAGAATTCAAGTCTGCACGCTTGTACTCAAATGTGAAGCAGCATTTACTGTAAGCACAGCAGTGAAACAAATACTGAAGCAGCATCTTCTGAGAGCACTGGCACTGCCTCTTGCTGTAAAAGTTTTCAGCCCTAATCTTGGCTGAGACCTTCAGGCCTTACTGCAGTACGGATGGTCATAATAATGAGACTGAATTACAGTGTTCTGCAGAGAAATGAATCAACCACTACAGATATTTCCAAAGAATATCTCATGGCTGATGCAGCATGATCCATAGCAGAAGGTTGCTGACTGCCAGTATGCCACAGAGTGTCACAGCTGCAAACCAGCCACTCTCAGGTGCAATACGGAACAAATACTCCTAAAGCAATGTCAGCGCTAATCCAGCAGCAGCACTGCATCACTCTGCCTGCCCTCTTCTGCAGCCTTCATCCCTCCTGTGCCTCTGCTCAGAGCAGACTTTGAGGCTTGAAGTGAAACGCTCAGACAGCACGATAGAAATAATTCTTGCCTCGTTATTTCCAGGATACCTACACATCCTCTGTGAACCATAGCCTTTTCACAAAGCACTCCACCCTTGGGATCATAAAGGGAGAAGAAAAGATGCTTTTAGGATAAATGTTTCTCCCTTCCTCATCCTCTAGCTAGAGGTGGTCCTTTATTTCTCTAAGTTGCCTCAGCTGGGCAAGTTTGTTGTGCAAGTAGAGGTTGTGATCCTTGAAAAAAGGGATTAACCTGAGCTAGAGAGGTCCTGTTTCCTACAGAAGACAGAACAAATAGAGATCTCCAAGCCCCATCCTTACCATAATAGCATATTTTGGGGGACTAGAAGAGGAAGACTAATCTTCCCAAAAGTGCAGACCACAACCTTCACTAGCAGGTAACAGTGGCAGATATTTCATAAAGGTCCTTCTTAAAAATGGAATTTATATGGACACTAAGTGACTTTTGTTGTCTTTCACATGTCTAACCTTTTACCAGTCTGCCCCTGAAGAGACCCTGAGCATTTTGGAGCAAAGACCTTTGCTGCTGGTACTGGAGATGACTTGAAATCATGATGAACCAGGGGACTACAGTGAGAAGTAAACTACACAAGTATCTCATAATGATTTAAAGCAGACATTTACAAAGAAGCTTGCACAACTGAAAAGCACTTTTTGAAAATTTTAAAATTTAAAACACCTGTTGATATTAACACAAACGCAAATTCCCAACTTCATTTCTCTTTGAAAAGCATGGTGATCAAATTCCCTGTCTACGTCTTTAGTACTGAAAGAATTTAATTTGTATGTTTTGAGGATCTGTTATCTGATCCTTTATTCTTACATGTAAATGTCAAGAAATACCAGTTCACAAACTGAAAAAAATAATTTTGTCTCTCTCATTCTGCATTTTTTTTTATCTCTTTAATTATACTCACAGACATCTGGTTAATATTGTGGATAAATATGAGATGAGCACTACTGGATGGCAAGCAATAATACTTCTTTACAAATGTTGATGTATAAAGAGGAAGATGAATGTGTACAGATAGCGTATCAACGTAATGGACTGCTTTCTAACAGACATTTTTTGTGTTCTTTGCTCTACTGCATGTAAAATTAAATCTCCAGTTCTGTGCCACAGACACTTTGGCATGAGAATAAATTCATTCTTTTCACTCAGGAAAATCCTGGTTCAATTTAAGGACAAGTTGTCTCCTTGAGCTTGAGAATTTCTACACTGTGAGCTCTTTGATGTTTTTACGAAGATGATCCAATATGCTTACAGCACTTTGCATAGTTTTGATAATGATTGAAATATTGTGCTTCTGACTGCAACTTACATCTTCCCTCAACAAAACAGAACCACTAGCATGACAAGAAGAGACTTTCTGGATCAGTGAGACCTTGAATAGCACACTATATAATAGAATCCTCTTTATGGACGTATCACATTCCAGGTTAGAAGTAATTAGATATTTTTACCTCTTCAGTTATAACACAAATTTTTCACTCTGTCAGGAGCCCTCTACTAATCCCTCCTTAGCCTTTAATTTTACAGACTAGACACCAAGAAAATCTATATAAGCGCAACTCCTTGACATCCGTGCGAGTCAAAGTCACGACAAAATACATTTAGGATCACCTAAAATAGCCATTGTCTAAATTAAAGAAAGGACCGAAGTCTCAGCTCTGAATAAAATCCTAAATATAGGGACCAAGGAAGATGCATTGTAATCCAGCCCTGCACTGACTACTAAAGCATCAGACTTAACTGACTTCTTTTCAGGCAGCTAAGTGGGATGTATCAATTAGGAGCAGCTGTCCTAAGTTCTTTCTATGGTCAACACAGAATAAACAGACATAGCTGCAGAGAGTGAGTCAGATTTTGGCACTGAAATGCAGCCCCGTAGAAGTGCTCACTGTTCACATTCATTATAGAGGAAACTCAGAGCTATCATTCTCCTTAGTATTTACTAACTTTCTAAATATTGGTGGATTAAATATTAATCCTAAATCTTTCCGAAAATTCTTGCTTTTTTGTTCCCTAAATGAGTAGATTATCTGAGATGTTGCTCCTAAAACATACCACAAACCTGAATATACCATCACAGCAGCTTGAGGTCGGCTTATCTTGCCTGACCTGCGATGTGGGCACTCCTCACCCTCAGAGGACATACCCAGTGATTCAAACTAACTGCATAACTATATAACTTTTCTACATGACTTCTATTAATTACTCCACATCTAGTTATTATTTCATAATTTTCTAGGCCAGATATTCATTCCTCAGCTCATATGAGTCAATTTTGTTTCATGATGTGGAAATACACCAGTTTATACTGGGTGACTAAAGCAGACAGATGAATTTCGTTCTGTCGGTTAGGGGTCTTTACTATTACTGAGTTGAACTTCATGCTGTAAGAAAGAAGGGAGTAATTAAATACTATTGCTTGAGAAAAATAGGATCTGGCCCCACACTGCAACATGCATTGTCACCTGGGGCATGCAGGTCTCATTGAGGTTAATTGAAAAGGTAGAAGGAAGCTGTCTTGCACTCGTTTAGAGCAGTGGGAATAACCATTTCAGACAGCAAACCGGTGTTTTTTAACACCTCTGTGGAGAGGCACTGAGAATCAGACTCTCTGGCTGAAGCCCATGTGGGACCACAGCAAGCTTAGACTTCAAATAAGAGGTGTCTCTGCATGTGTCGACACAATAACTGGAGGAGCTCTGCAGAAGGAGCTCAAGTTTTCTTCCCTCTGTGACAGCTCTGGAGACTTTTCTTTCACTTGTTTGGAAGTGCCAGATGCCCCAGCTGCACTCACTGGGCTCCACGGAGGGGTCAGCAGCAGGAGCTCAGGCTCCTGTAAGGCAAAGGTCCTCCCTGCATTTTTTGCTGACAGCAAAGCCCTCTCCAGAACTGTCCTGCATGACATTAGTTGGTAGCAGGCTCTGATTTAGTCATGTTGTCAGTGCCTTTGATACATTTAATGTTGAAAAAAAAGAAAAATTCCTTTTATTTAAAAATACTTACAATTTATTAAGACCTTCTACCAGTTTTCTAAGCTACCACGCACATTTATATTACTAAAGCTTTATTAGTTTACCAGAGCAATTTAACTCTAACTTCCCTTTTCCTGTGAACTCTCTTATCAATGGTCCCGATATCACTGTTATGTTATCAATATCCCTCTGCTCTGTGCAATAATGTTAAGGCTGTGTGTTAAGCAAGGTTTTTCATTGAAGAAGGTGTTTTTCCAAAACTAAATAGCCTCAAGGATAGTTTAAGAAATAGCTTTGGCTTACTGCAGATTTAGTTTATGTTGTTGGTTTGGGTTTAGTTTGCTTGTGTTTGACCTGGAAGAAAAATAGAGAAAAGAGTCTTAAGAGGTTTCCAGTCTGGAAGCATTTACCCACATTTGAAACAGCCTTATTACCTGTGTGCATTTGAATATGAAGTGGAAGCATCTTCAGAATAAATTTTTTAAACATGCTTTTTGTGTTTGCTCAGGTACAAAAAGAAAAAAGAATGAAGAGCCCAGACAGACCTCAAAGTAAGTAGAGAGACTTTAAAGTTTCTACTACACTTTCTCTCTCTGCCATATATTTCATGTATCAACATTTAAGAAGACAAGCATAAATAATACTAACAATACTGAGTTTTTCCAGTTTCAAGGCATTTTGTAAATATTAATAGATAAAGGAAGCAACACAAACTGTGTTATTAAAGGGAAGGAAAGAAATTACTGTAAAACATATGTACAGGAAAGTTAAGACATTTTACAGGAATGTTGGAACATAAGACTAAAGGGACATTCTGTATCACTCAATACACTCTCTAGCTCCTCATTAATTTTTTCTACATAAAATTATCCACATCTGTCTTAAAAAAAAATAGGTTACTGGCCTCCTGGTCTCTGAACAGCAGTTTGTTCCAGTGTCCCCTGCTATAGTTAGGCAACTTTAATGCTCTTATCTTTTCTGGCCCTATATTCTAGAAGACAGGGAAGGAGCGTGGTCATGTAGAGATGATCTTGCACTGAGTCAACAAATCTAATTCTCTTTGCCCCTCACCACTGCACACTCTTGAGCAGCACCCTTTACCTTTATCCCAGTCTTTGCTTATCTCTTTAATTTGGCACTCTCGGAATGATACTGCTTTTTTTTTCTTCCTCATTAGCATTTAGCATTTTTCAGTGAGCCTTTGACATTGAGCAGTGTATATATATGCAGTAGTGTAACAAAGCAGCCTTAGCTCCAGCTACTGCTACAAGGTCTGGATTCCCAAGCATCATCTCACCTCCAGACAGACACTCAAAGGAGGTCCTTCAGAAGATTCAATAGAATTAAGTCTACCTTCAGCCTTCCCTAAACTAGCTTTTCACATACATCCATGGAAATAAAATCATGAAAAGAGTGAGGGAAAGATAAATATATTTGCTCATAGAATGACTGATGGTTGCACAGAAATATAAAAATACTTAACCATCTCAGTGTTTGGAGTACCTCCTTTCACTAGTGTTGGATATTTTAATCATGCAGTTAGTTGCTTCTCTATTACAAAGGAAGAAAAATAGTGAAGTATAAAATATATTTGTTTCTGTTTAGTCATCTAACTTCCACTAAAATCAAGAAAAGCTGGAGACTTGGGGTTCCTTATTTATCTAAATGCTCAGAGGGTTCTTGCATCTTCCTCAGAATAGGCTTAACAATACGCTGAAAACTAACATAGCCCAAAGAGTATGCAAACACCTCTCAGAGTATTTAACAAAATGTTAGACTTCTATGGGGATAAGCTTTGGCTGTGGTCTTGAAGATGCTAGAAATATTGATGTGTCACATATTAAAGTAACTTTGGTTTGAATATATCTAGGAAGGATTACCATAAATTACCAAATCCAGGCTTAGTTAGTTAGCCTCTTCTCAAATCTTCACCGTATCAGTCTTTTAATCCATCACATAAGCTTAATCAGTGTTTTAGGTGAGTTTAATAAAGTGCTTGATTTAAAAAATTGTACTAGGAAGTCCTTCTACAAATGTTATTTGCTTCTGATGATACTTGAATCAGAATTCTATACAGAACGTATTAAATCTGATAATACTGAAACGGATCAAAGGAGACAGAATTGAAGAGGCATTCATTTCTGTAAATGTAATAAAACTGTCCTTTAAAGCCTTTCTTACTAGTAATGAGTTTTCAGTTTTCCAGTCCTAGGAGATTATTCTGCTAAGGTCATCCACAATTTGTGGACGTAGTCAGAAAGGAAAACAACAATTTTTATTAATTTATTTGGTTTTCCTCTTGGTGGGCATTTATCTTCTGGGTTTTACTATGGCATAAATTCTGTTCACAGTTGTAAAACCAGCAAAAGTTACTGAGTTGATTCAAAGCTTAGCTTATATTATGTGCTGCCACCGAAAGAGCTAATCTGAACAACATCAGCCAGCTGAGTAAGTTGCCCTAAATCCAATACCCTTGTAATTTTCCTCATGATCAGGGCCGAACTTAAAGCAAAGAAGTACGGCAGAAGGAGCAAGATGGGCAAAATCATGTAGAATTTCAGAACTTCTTAGATGCTGGCTACTTTATTTTTTTAAATAGCTAATCTAAAAGTCTCTGAAAGCCTGGAAGAGTCTAGCACATAGCTCATACGTTTAGTAAAGCTTCACAGCTGGGACAGAAGCAGTTTCACAGACCACAGTCTGAGAGCCATTAATGTTGGAAAATGGTCATGCTTATCACTCCCCCCAGATGGAGTTTTAGAACCATAACTATGTGGCCAGCTTTACGCATTCTCGCACATAATACGTTTTTATCCTAAAAACAAATGTAGCATCCAAAAAAAATAGTGTTCTATTCACAGCCTGTTGGGAACCAATTTACTGCACTATACACTTGAAAAGGAAGATATGAAGTGGCACTGGGGAGCCACAATTACACAAGCCATCTCTGCAACCTGTGACCATAAGTACGCTGGGCATGCTGGGACTGGCATGCAGAGTGCGCTACACGACTTCTTGCTCTCAGAGTAAGAGTGGCTGATACGGGATGTAAAAGGCAGTGGGACCTACTATGAGGGCTTCCACAAAGCTCTGTGTGTCAGAGAAAGGTTATTTAGTGCAGCCTAACAGGACTACAAAGCTGAAAAATAACATGTGAAAAAGATTGAATTTTGTAAGGGTAGTGTACTGTACAGGTAGAAAAGCCTGAATATCCTAAATGGATCTTTAGCTCAGGACCCAGGAAGTCTGGACCACTCCATTCCTGACTACATTAGCGTATAGCTGGGGAGCTCTGGGCCAAAAGAAAAAAAAAAAAAAGGCATTTTCTTTGAGTGCTTTGTTTAAGTCTGACTCTCAAAAATTCCTCTTCTTAGAAATTCATGTGAGTTACAACATGAAAAAATTCCATCAAGAGGCAAACTTTGTATGCCGCCAAGACAGTAGTTTCATTTATTATCTCACTACAGCTAAAATCACTGAATAAACCTAGAAGGAAAACAAGAAGCAGCAGTCAGTGTGCCGTTATAACCCCTGAAAAGTGACAGACCATGCAGATCTAACATGGTAGTACAGTAGAAAAATGCTAGAATTATTTTTGGTTACTTACAGTGACACAGACATACACATTCACATGACATTTCTTACACGGATATTTTAATTGTGTAGATAATATATATATATCTGATTTACACTATAAAGGGAAATGGAAAGATGCTTGTAATGTCAAGAATATTTGTAATATATCGTTTAGTGCACATTTAATACTGAGTTAAGCATATGATAACTCTCTTATGCTAGGGATATCGGTGGGATTTAATTGCCATAAGAATAAGTTAATGAGTTACTTCTTTGTCAAGTTATAGGTATATGTCATTCCTGCAAATTCTCATTCCTGACTTTTCCTTGCTTACAAAAATACTGTACTTTCAATAAACCATCCAAAATGACAGTTAAGGAAGGCTGAAAGAAATCTGGTTGCAAGGAGAAGTCAAAACCCCAGAAAATGTATCTATGTATGGGTAAAGATAATCTTTCAGTCTCTGATGGAGATTACATTGGCATATGATAAAGTATTATCAGAATTAGCAATAATTAGAAAAAAGCACAAGGAGCTTGCAGTGTGTCAATAGAGGAGTTACAAGATCATAATTAAAAGGCGTGAAGGCGTGAATAGTCCCAAAGCTGTGAAGTCAATGAGGTGATTCGTTTGAGCAGTGCAAGCAGGATTTGGCAGGAGGGGGCCCGAAATAAACCCTGTGATCTTGTTGTTAGGGCACAGAGGAAGGGAGTAGAGAGCTGTGTTGTTTTCCTACCTTTGCATCTGGCTTCAGACAAACCTTTTTCTCCCCCTCTGCCTTGTTTCCCTGTCTCTGGCAGCCTGTTACTGTAATAAATTCCTCAAGACTTCTTACTTTAGCAAGACCCTGATATTTTGACAGAAGGTACATGGCTGAAGTGCCTGTATTAGAAACCAACTTTTCTACAGCTATCGAGAGTTGCTGGAGAGAGGTTACAAAAATTTGTGCCTCCCTTAGGGGATTTTGGCCACCTCTCTGACCCTCTTATCTGGAAGCTATAGGGCACACCAGTGTAATCAGGCCCCAAAACTGGATCATTTCTGCAGCCAGGGGATGTGTGGGTGCTCCAGGATGTTGAATCTACCAAGACAAGGAAAGTTTCTAATGTGAATTTGCCATTTTCCACAAAGATTTATAACGCACACAAATCCAGATGTGTTTCCCCACTTTTTCTGGAACAAACCTCTCACACAAAACTGATCAACATTATGCTCCTATTATAGTTTTAATAACCATTAGCACTAACAATTGAGGGATTTTTCACTTCCCTCAATTTTGTTAATGCAGATAAACCAATTATTTCTTACTAATTGGGCTTGTGAAAAAGATTTAACCATTTTTGCTACAATTGGAAAAAAAACCCAGCTTAATTCAGACTACTCAGCAGCAATGTCTCAAGTTTGGCAAATTTTAAAAAGGCAAATTTAAGAATTTCAGAATGGGAAGTGTGAATTTTATGCTGTCACCTGAGTAACGCAAAAGGGCCAACAGATATGGAAAAATTTTATCACTTTGTCTGCACGGCTCCCTTTGCTCTCATGCATCCTTCAATTTTTAATATTCATTTATTCTTCATTTCATATAAGAAGTATTACTAAACAATGCAATCTTCTAGAGACTATATTCACTGGAAATGATTCTGCTGTCTTTTGTTTCCCCTTTGTATAGCCAGATGAATCAGATAGTATCGATTGATTAATCAACATGTTCTCTTTCTCTTCTCCATAACCATGAATGTGAGAATGAATATTTATGAGTGTATAATTAGACACTTGACTTTGTAATTCATCTGCTGATGCTGTAAGTGAGGTTTTAATTTGCAGACAGGCTTCAAGTCTTACCTATCTTCATGAAAGAATTATGAATTTCTTTAGCAAGAAACTGAAATAATATATAATTCTGTTATCACACATAATTTACACAATTATATTTATGGTGATGTTTGACACCTATTTCACCAAAATTATTTTATAAAAAAATGGGCTGGCTATCTAAGGGAGGAGGAAAATCAAGACAAATATGTCAGCATCAAGATTTAGTCTGAGCTCTCTGAAGGAAAATGCGTCTAATTTATATTTGTCCCCCTGAAATTAAAGTTTTAAAAAATATATAAATAAATTCTTTTTCTTCAAAGGCAGGAACGTATTTTATTTTGACTATTGTTTCACAAATTCCCTGCTGATATTCAATTGGTTTTCCTAATTGCAGTTGTGAACTGTACTCCCGTTAGAACATAGTCCTCCAATAAATATTTTATACGTTTCATAGGACCTAAAGAGTCCTGTATCTGTCATACAGACAGTCATGCCTGAGCTGCTCACCTGTACTCCATGGATGGTTAAGGGTATGTGCAGGTTGTGATGCACCACAATTTCAACATCTATTTGAGGTTGGAGCAGACTATATTCTGTACCTGTCAAATATAACCTGCTTTTCTGCACCTGCATGAGACCCAGGAACAGGTTCTGGTATACTTATCATTTCTTGCTCGCTGACGAGTTTGTGACCGAAGACCTTAGCTAGCTGCTTGTGTCCATTCCTATGGCTCACTTGCTAAATGCTCCCATGGTACCCCCAAAGTGTATCTTGTTTCCCCAGATCAGAGAAATACACAGTATAGGGAAAGCACACCAGAAAAAAGTTGCAATGTTCATTTTGTTCAGAGAGCAATGTCCTTTAGCAGACAGCACGGCAACCAAGAGACAGTGTCCATATATCTGACAGAGGGATTTAGCCTGTGTTTAATGAATAATTTTAAGCATTTATCTGAACAGGAAATACTACCAGCTATGTCAAGAATATGCAAGAAATGTTTATTTTGTTTGTGATAGCTACTGAATCTGTTCCCCTCTAAACAATCACCTCATCTAGGAGAAGACTATGCCAAGCCATCCTGGCCTCCAGTCACATCATGTATATACACTAGAAACGTCACCTTCTGCTTTGTATTTTATTCTAATGCACACCTAGTGTCCCTTCTTTCTCTCTACTTCTCTTTTTTCTTTCATTTTTATATGGTTTTGTGTGGTTTTTCCCTAAACCATAAAATGCTTGATGAGCAGAGAGCCACAGAAATCACATTGATATTACACAGATTTTTAATTAAAACTTCATATGCATTTTAACTTTGTTTTTTTTAACAGTGATGAGAAAAATTACACAGCTGTGATCAGAGCAGTGCAGCCCTTATAGAGGTTCTTGATGACATAACATTTGTTTAATTGAGCTGTTTCCTTTTATGTTCAAGAGCAGTTTCATGGCCATTTGTCATTGTTATTAATTTAGGATTGTTTGATCTATAACTCATTATTTGATGACATTAAGAAAAAGTTTCCCTAGCTCTTAGCTTTGAAATTTTAAGTAGCATGAAATCACCACTGTTAATAGAAATAAAAAATTAAAAATTACTAAAAATGCACCGAACTTCCAAGTGTCTTCAAACTTCTTCTAGTATCTTTAAGTTTTGGGTTTCATTTATAAATTATGGAAATAATCAGAAGAATAAAGTTGCTACATTTCCTTCAAAATTCTTATATCAGTTTTGTCTTTTTAGATAGAACATTATTAGAGCATTATTCAACATTTTTAATGAAAATACACTACACACTTTCTTTTGGACACCATGAAATTCTTGCACCAACAGCTCCTATTAGCTTTCTGTGTGCATAAATTAGTCTAAAATGTTCATATATCTCGCAGGTAACGACGTAGCCCTGAGTGTTGGGGTTGTCCTATGCAGGGATAGGAGTTGGGCTCGATGATCCTTATGAGTCCCTTCCAATTCAAGCAATCTGTGATTCTATGATGCTATGGTATTTCCACTGATGGATTCATAAACTGTAGGTCTGAAATTTTTGCTTCTCTGAAAACCCCCTGCTATGGGCTAAGTCCTCACTGAGCAAGAAAAGGCTCTGAGGGTTCAGAGGTCTGGGTTTACATAGACAGTTGTGAGATTTGGTCCATAACCTTGGACCTTCTTTTTAGAGCAGTCCAATGCAGTCAAATAAATTTCACTACCAAAGCTAATCAAAACATTTTTTTTCCTACTGGAAATGAATTTTCTGTAAAATTTGGCAACAATGTTGCTTCAAGAAAAGAAAAGTGGAATTTGACTATAGATCAATCTAGCCACAACAGGAAGAATATCTTTATGGAGTAACTAAATCTGCAAGAAGTCTTCTCAGAATGAGGAAAGAGGAGAATTAACCTATCTGGGGAAGAATAACAGCTAGCTTATGAAAACATGGTTCTTGAACTAATAATGTGTTAAGTTTGATCATTTAGATTGCCTTTCTTTGACCTACATTTCTACTTTTGTATAACATTTGATTTTTTAGCAATATAAAATGAAAACTTTCTAAAAAAATAACAAGTCAAATTATTTCAGTTTTAGGGGGGAAAAGACGGAAAATCACATATAAGCAAAATCTCCTTTTCCAGTCAAATCTGTGGAAGACTGAATCACATTCCCATCCTTTGTGTAGCAAGGAGGGCAAAGAGTTGCATCATGCTAAATGCTGATGATCAGCCTGTACTTCATTGTCTGAAGTTAATGATGTTCCATTTTCTTTCTCCAGACACTGCCTAACAAAAATGACTGAGATAATCTTGAATGAAAATGCTATTGTTCAAAAACTCAGACAAGAAAGGAGAGAAAAGATTTTGGGGAAAAGCAGTTTTCAGTTTTTCAAAGGAAGTCTGAAAATTTTGTGATGAAATTAAAAAAAAAATCTTATTTCCACCCAAAGTCAACCTTACGTTATAGAGGGGTCTGATTAAAAAAAAAAATTACTCTCAGTGTCTGGTGTAAAGGGGTTTTATTTAACTTCTTATTCATGTTGAAGTGCTTTTCAAAGTTTCCTGGACTATTTTCTTTAATATATCCAACAGCACTGAACCTCACTGATGATGTCTTCCTTCCAAAAGCACTCTGATACACGTCAGCATTTTCTGAGAGGAAATGAGTTACATATCCATCACATCCTTGTTCTTTGTTGTCATCTTTAAGACTCTAATTAATCTTTCCTCTAGCTATCTTTTCAATTTTCATTCTACCTTTTCCCTTTCTATTTCCTTTTGCTCTTCTTAAACCTCCTCTGTTTTTACTCCCTTCTCCTTATTTTCCCAGTTTGTGATCTGTATCATATATTATGTTGCTTCAAAAACCCAAAAAAGTAAACAACATTGCTATCTTTTTTTAAACCATCTCTTCAAACATCCCCTACTCTTCTGTTCTCTTCATCACTGACGCAATAGCATCTTTTCCCCTGAACTGATTTCTATAAGTTAACTGGCACTTGTGAGACTCATAAAGTTTTTACTAGGCCCGAAGTCAGCCACAAAGAATCTCAAAAAAGAGCAAAATATGTAATTATCAAAAATAGAGTACAAATATTCTTATTAATGTATCTATAGATAATGTATTAATAATTAACAAATTTAATTATATATATACTCACCCAATATGTATTTTTAATGCATTGTAAGTACTCAGGGGAAGCATCCATGCTTTGTGATCTTTCTCTGTGTTATTGAAGTTGAATATATCAAACATCAGATGCATTCTTATTGTTTAATTTAATTTTTATTTGATGAGTAAACAACAATAGTCAATCTAAATCAAGGAAAACAGCTACCCTAGAGAAGGAATAAATTCAGAAAACTCCTGAAAACTTTTCAACTGGACCATAAATCAGAAGCAGATATGAATTTTGCAGTGTTAGTCTGTATACATGAAGTTGAAAATAGAATCTAAATCCCTTGAAATGTGTGAGCTTCCTAATGAGAAGCAGGACCAAAACTTCATTTATAAAAGGACCCCTTCAAACTGCACATTTGAATGGAGTCTCAAAGCCACAAACTTGATTACTCTTTGACAACTGCTCCAAACCACAGAAAAGAGCTGCACTTTCATACAGCCTTGCAGAAGGCTGATGAGATCTGACAAGTGCCATATTTATGGAAATGCAATCGCTTTACTGCACTGACATCGCTGTCACCCAAGACATATCAAACAAAGAAGGCAATTGGCCTCCAGCATCTAAATTGAAATTTAATAACTATTAGAAGGAACTAAGCAAGAAGTACTTGTACAGCTGACAGTTGCAAGAGTCCCACCCATTTATTATGAACTTAACTAGTCTGGACAAGAAGCCAAAAGGCTCATTTTTTTTATTTTTTTTCCTTCCACGGCTGAAGTGGATAAAGCACCATTTCATTTCCAGAGAGGAATGGACAGATTTGATAAATTCACTGATGTATGTGACCTGCAATAATTAGGGAAAAGAGGTTATAAAAAGTAATTGTGATGAGTTCCGTCATAATTCTATTGTATTATATTTAGTGAAATGAAGAGGTTTTTGCAATAGAAGTTTATGTTTTTCTTTCCATTTGAGAGCAGAATAAAGGCTAAGTCATTAATGCTGATGAGACCCACTTCTCACATTACAGCCCCAAGCAGCTGGGTTCTTTGGATATTAGATACCAGTGTCTCAGTCTTTTAACAGTTGATTGCACACTAAACCAATTCCCTTGATGTGCTGAACACATACACGTAGGACAATAAAGCATGTCTTGTTCTGGATTTCTCTGTGTGTTTTTGTATATATTGAAGACATTCAGCAGTTCACTGTGCAAAAGGAATTATGTGGTTGACATTCTGCTACAGGAAGCTGTAAATTGTGTGTTTGCACCATGATCTCAGCTAGAGAAGTTGATGTAGTGCTTTGCTGGATATTCTGGTCTCATAGGTCCTGGTCCTGGAAGAACCTGTATGGTTTTATGCCCTTCCTAAAGAAAAATTTCTTTTACAAGTGTTGGGGAAAGGGTTTGAACCATTTAAATCCTGCAATAATAAGTAACTAGGTGAGCTGATTTTCCCGCCTTCTCACTTCTCCCCATGCAATCTTTTGTCTCACATCTCAAAGGAGACATGAAGTGCTCAGGGAGGAATCAGGAACAAATTAATACACACAGTCAAACCACAGTCTCAGAATAAGCCCAGCTGGACGCGCTCTGGGACAGAAGAAAAACACCTGCTTGATTCAGAAGTTATTAGCTGAGGTGCTGTGCTAACACATTTACACTTCCTAGCTCATCCATCTGTGTTGCTTTCATACGCTGAGTTATACCTCTGTCACACACCCACTTGGTCTGAGCAAGATGAAAAGCTGCACGGTGGAAAGGTTGCTCGGTGCCTCTGCAGCAGTTGGCTGAGAAATCTCCCAGCCAGGTCAGTTGTGAGCATCATCACAGGTGTGATGGGCTTAAACACCTTCGCATCTCACCTTGTATTTCCCCTGGCCATTTCTGAGACAAAATCAATGTGAGAGATGCTCTATTTTTTATTGTATCTCAAAGGTGAGATGTCAATTTTGAAGAGAGAGGGAGCTGGGCTTTTCAAAAGTTGGTGTTTTATTTTTAGTTTTAAAATTCCAATGCTTTTTAAATATTGTTCATTTCTGGCATGAAGGTGATAAGAATACTGAATTGAGGAAAATGCTAAATATGTGTGTATCTTTGTGAATAAAGGGAGATTGTTCCTAACTGAAGTAGTCTGTGTAAGAAAGGAACCAGAAAGCCACATCACGGAATGAGTTAAAGCTGCAGTTTGGCTTGGACGATTCAGCCTCCCAGAGTGACTCCCCTCCCTGTGGTACCCTATTCTTCCTCACTGCACCCCAGCAGTGCATGCAGCTCAGTGCAGCTACTGGAGTAAAAGGCTGGAAACAAGTCCTGAAAATATACAGGCAGCTGTCTTGGCTTTGAACACCCTGCAGGGAGCTGAGAGGGAGACCGCACGCCGTCTGGTGCCAGTCTGAAAATGGTGGCATATGGCTGGCATAGGGCAGTAGGGGGTCTCTGACTGCAGGCTGCAAAGCTCATTTAGACCCTCCCTTGCCACGTTTTCCTCCACATACCAGGGCAAACAAGGATAATGCTTGGAGGACACACACAGAGCACTTTTCAAGGGATCAAATGAGTGGAGATTCAAGGATGTCCCCGAGTCTCCTTTGCGCACTAATAAGAAACGTGAATTGGATTCAGGCTTTGAATCTCACTCCTTCACTTGAGCACCTGCAAGCTCAGCTGCCCTGAGTGCTTTCAGGATATTTGGGAGGGACTGGTCCCCACCTCATTTTAGCCATCTAGAATAAGCATGCATAGTCAAAGCAGACTTTCCCACATGCTGTGACTTTCCACTAGACATAACATATGTGACTCACTTGGACAAGAGCCTAGGTGAATCCCACCAGAACGAGAACTGTATAAAAAATGATTCAAAACTAATTCTATTATCACAAGGACACTAGAGGTGAACTCCAAATGTGGAAGCCAAAAGGTCAGTGACATGTATTTATATCAGCTCTAGACTTTTACAGAGCTCAGCCAAAAGCATAAAGACAGCATCCAGATATTCATCTGCAATCAAATCATTCTGAGTACTAGAATTTGCTTATAGTATAAACCTGAACGTTATTGGCTTGCTTTAGTAAACCCTGAGAGTTCTAGAAATCCTTCCCTCAGTTTGGCTCTCCTGAAGATTTGACCCATGTCTCTCCTCCTTCTTAAGAAAGTCTTTCAGACTTAATGTACATATTTGGTTCATGAGCATTTTTTTCATTAGCTGAACATATTGCAAATTGTTAGATTTTATTCTTACTTTGTACTTTGGCAAATAAGCCTAACAAAATGCTTCTCTAAATCTTTGATACTACTAACTAAATATTCAGAAGGAATAAGGGAATACCATATGCAGGGAAGACTTACCATCTTAATGAGGTTTGTCTCATTAAACAGTTTCTCTCAGCTAGTTTCACAGATTTTACTTTAAGAATAGGAACATGGAGCTCTAGATATCTGTAGCTAATTTTGGCTTTTTTTAAACTAAAAGACCAACCTGCCAAAAAGATATTAAAGTGGAAGGACAGTAATGGATGTGGTCTTGGATCTTTCAAAAGTGTAAGTTTTTGAATCAGAAAATTAGATGAAAATACATTGTCAATATTATTTAAATAAGACATGTATTTGCAATTTGTCCAAGCAAAATATGATCACTTCAGAATAAAGCATAATTTGTAGTACAAAAGCCTGTACAAAAAACTGTACAAAAGTACAGTTCATGTTTGCATTTTTTTCCCCAAAAGCCTGTATGCCCATTCTGCTTTCTGCCATTGCTGACCTCTGATAAAAGCTTCTTAAAGGTCTTAGCCAACAGCACTGTCATCAGTTGATAATGTGAAAGTGACATTTGATATGGCTGAATAGAGTTGTTTTTCCTAATCTGTCGCTTCTTGTGTGTGAGATTTGTCAGATTCCCCATAAATTGTGCTCTGCTTTCTGCATCTCTTGTATGAAACAACACCCACAGACTGTGTCCAGTAAAACTACGTTAAGAATCAGCTGAAATAAAATCTATCTTCAACAACACCCAGCAATGCATGGTTAGGAAAAGGACATCAAAAAAAAAAGGGAAGTGTAGAGCGATGCGTTCCTCAACCTGCCCTCCTGTTCCCTGGTGATCTGAGGTTTTGGGACTTTGAAAGTTGGAGGATGCATCATGATTGAAGACTCAACAGACCTTCTCCAGACACAGTTAATTGTTTAACCTATGTACAATGTCTGCACCTAAATGAACTTCGTGAGTGCCTTCCTCAAGAGCAAAAGAGGCCGATGTGCTGTGTACAACAACATAGTAACTGGATACAATCTTCTGCAGTATTAAAAGGCAAGATATATTGGAGTAGTTCACCTAGAAAAGTGAAACTAAGTTACTCTCTGTGACCTGGGTAGTCAAGCTAGCTTTTCCACATCATGATATATGAGCTAACCAGCTTGTACCGGACGTAACTCTGCAGTGTGCACTGTAGACGTGCTCTAGAACTCGTTAGGTGTGATTCATCTCACCAGACTCATGATGTCTGCAGTGAAACCGCCTCTAATGGAGCTGAGCACCTGCCTGGAAAATAATGGGCATTTTTACAAAATGATACATTTGACCTACTTTGGCATGAAATGAATCATGCCTACGAAATACTTGTTCCTCAGGCTGAACTTAGATGTTGATCTCTGTGTTGGTCAGCTGAAATGCCACACCATTCCCATAACAAATATAACTCAATCTGCCACATGAAGCAGAAGCAGAGAAAATGTGAGAAATTAGCTTTATGCCTGTTCTGGAGACTAGCAACATCAAGTGAAGGACTTCAACTGCCTTTATACTTAGCCTAAATTCATTATCTGTGTAGCATTTTAAAACACTTTGCCTAAAACAGGTTTCAGTGATTCATACTGCTATGGAAAATTTCCTTTCTTCCTTCCAAGACATCCTGAAACACTGGTATAGACCAGAGTTTAAATCAGTCTTAATTTTGAGAAGTATGAATTTGTAAGTCCTTAATGATTTTTTAGGTGCTTTTCAGTATCAATAACTTTCCTTTATATGCTGTGCTTTTAGATCACTTGAAGTTCTTTTCTTGAAAGTAAATTTATAAATAAATAAATAAATAGTGTTTTCCATTTGGACAGTGGCTACCAGCTCTTTGTTTATTTCCATGCTGTGTGCATTGGTATAGAGGAACCTCAGTTGGGCTATCTACCATGTCACCTTTTTAAAAGAGGTCACCCTATTTCCCTTGTGTGTTTCCTTGCTTCTTCCTAATGCCTCAGCAGTCCTTTATCCTTTTGTGGATAAAGAAATCAGGTCTTTTCTTAAAAAAAAAAGAAGATTTTTTTTCAAATATGTATTTTTCTTTATTTTCAACATCTTAAAGCCAATTGAGAACTACCCAAATCATACCTTTTTCAAAAGGATAGTGTGAAATGCATTCTTTAGTGGAAAAATTTTTTGTAACATTTTATTTTTAATGAAGCTATGATTTCAGGTTAAAACAACGTTGATACAGAAAGCTCAACTATTTTTAGTAGAACAGTTTACAGCCTCTCCTGTGCATCACAAAAATATTGTATAGGTTAATTTTAGTCATATTTTAAAATATACATATGCAAAATTCTGGGATGAAATCTAGGTGGTGCTTTTCATGTTCAAGGAAATAAAGCTGGTATTCAAGCCAAGCTATGAAAAATGCACAGAGCTACTCAGCCAAATATAAAGATATTCCCCAAAGACATTATTTTGGTTTTTTCATTGAATGAAAAGAGGGAAGACACAGAGAGGCTGGAAACAAAGAAGAAACAGTTGTTGTAATGGAAGATAAAGGTATCAGTAGGTGAGGTAGGGAAAAAATAGCTTGTAATGCCCAATATGGGGTAAAGATTGTAATGACCAACAGATAATATCGTATTAAAAAACCCTATGCAAATAACAGGGGACTTGCAAATAAGCCAAATCATCAAACCTGCACATGCAGGTCTGTAGGTTTGTATTTGAGCCAGGAGTTAGTTCATTATCCAAAACGACCTACAGTGCTGCAAAATCAGATTGTTGTTGAGTCTATCATTCATCAGCTCCTCTGTCCCTTGAACTTCTGCTCCTACTTGGGAAATAATTGCACAAGATTAACTGAAAATAAAGGGATGAGGGGCCTCTTGCTCTTGTTGATAGCATCAATGTATTTCAGCTCAGGCCTGTGCACATGGAGCTCACCAAGGGAGTCTATCTGCTATTTGATTCCTCAGACAGAGCCCACCCAGGTTGTATCAAGGCCTTGATTCCTCACAAAACATTTCAGGGAAGATCTTCCCTCTGGAAAAATGAGCCATAACTCCAAAATGATGTGAGGGATCTCACAGATATCACCTAAATGGTTGCACAAACAATTAGACAGGACACACACTAGCAGCAAATGTTTTAAGGCTGGAAATAAAAAGCAAGTTTCTAAGCAGGGCAAGCGTGAGGGTCTGGGATAGTGTCCCAGTAGAAGTGTCCATATGGATTACAGAGCCAAGATACATGGCAATTTTAAGATGAACCTTGATAGATTTTGGCTGTGGATACTGGTGATTTGAAACTGTGATTATGAAAGTCCATTTGAATCTGATGCTTTGTGTTCCTAGTTTCTTCTGACAAACCGTGAAATGTTAACTGCTTTAAAGCCTTTCCTCCTACCACACCAAGGCAGAGTGGAGCAGTATGAGGTAAATTTTATCTTATATTACCTTCCTTCTTCTCCACTTCATAAAAAATTTCTTCATTTCCCAGTGTGATTTTAAAACTTTATAAGAAGCTGATTAAATAAAGCTCATCTTCAACAGTTCTTTTTTCCCTCTTTATTCATTTGTTTTGATCAACTGCAGACATTATATGCCCTGGTAAACCTTAAAACTGATCTGATGTCTGACTAACAAGACATATTGGCATCTTACTGGGCAGAACAATGATGCATTCCTTTTGTTTTATTAACAATAAAACAAATATATTGCTCCTGAGAGTCTGGAACAACACACAGAAGCACGGAGCAAGCCCAGCAAAAGCAGGAACACTCTCACTGCAGGGTAACACGAGTTGAAGCCTCGTTTAATGTTAGGAACTCAGAAAACAAGACAGACACATAGCAAAAATAATGGACTGAGCTCTGTAGGCATTCATTAATATTTGCCATGCTTTTTCCAAAACCTTATGTTGGTCCTCAGTGAATCCTGGGATAAGTGCTGAGTTTGGGGGATTTCAATGTCTCCTGGCCTGAAGGCAGCAAAACGCTCTTACACGGCATGTCTGGGTAGCACGTCCCCCAAATTCGCCTTGCTCTCCTGAATTGAGCAAAAGTTCAACACACGTCAGCCAGGTCCTCAAAGAGAAACACCTTTCAAATTAGCAAGTTCTCCAAATTATGAAGAAAAGGGAATTGAAAAACTAGGCATGTTGCACACATATCCCTTCTCAAGGGAAGTTTTTGAGGTGACTATGTTGATCTTGCATTGTGAATCCTGAGGAGCACTCACAAGGTTCATTCCATCAGCATTAAACACAACCTCCAGCTGAGGGTAGACAAACAACAACCACAGCAAGAAATCTCTTAACACGACAGACATTTCTGCAGAGGTCGGTAGACTACAGCCTTAATTATATTCTCCCAATGCACCTGGAAATGCCATGCTGTGGACAGTATGTCAGGAAAGAAATTGTGTATGTTGTTATAAAATTAAATGGTTGCAGTGTGTGCTGAAAAGAAGTTTCTCCCTAAAAGACACCTACAGGAACTGGGCAGGTTTTCAATGCTTATAGGATTGTAGAGGTGGCAGCAAGCATGCTGGTACATGATGCTCTGTTGCAAAGCTGGCTTGTGTTTCTAGGCCAGTAATGTTGTATTAGTCTACCTGAACCTCTGGTCTAGCAAGCTCTGTCTCTCAACAAGAGTCAAGCTACACAGGTTGCAGTTCTGGTGGTCATGCAACCACTGTTAGCTCCAAATATCCACCCTATATCTATTCTTACCAATCATGTCCCTTGAACCTGGTAAAACTTTTGTGGTAATGTCTCTATAATCCTCTTTTTTCCCAGCCAGTTACTGCTCAGTCATGCACTGTTCCTTATACCCTGCAATGTTTTTTCTCATTGTTTGAATTACATCCTCTCTACATCTCCAGAAATGCATTTTCTGTTGTAAAATCACTGCATTGTGAGAAGAAATAAAATATGATTTTCTTATTGTTATTTAAAACAGTCTGTGACCTTTGAAACTTTAACTCAGATTTTTCTGTGTCTGCACAATAAGTAGTTCAAAAAGACAAACCAGAAAAATTATCTTTGTATCCATATAGAGCTGAGACCCCTCTTTGGAACCCAGATTTAGAGTCCTACTCTTGCAGTGAGGATGATGTTGGTATGTAGAGCATCAGGTCTGTTGCTGGCATCAGCTCCATAAATGGTTGTGTGGAGGTATAGACCCCCTGAAGCTTTTGTGCTGGGGGGAAACCTGTCACACGAGGAGAGGGATATGTCAGCTCATGGCAAGGTTTCACCAGGGCACTCTACTTTTGAGTAAGCATATTACAGCAAGAAGCTGGTAACACATGAACTGCCTTTTATGCCACTGCAGTACGTTTATAGAAATGCTGTAGACAGCATTTCTAACATCCATCACAAACAGTTGCAGTGGAAGGAACATCAGATTAGCTCTGAAAAAAAACAGTCTAACTGTAATCTTCCAGGAGAGAAAAGAGAAAGATAAATTTGCCAAAGATAATCTCCAATACATTCATTTTCTTAACTTTAGCCAGGAATTCAGACTGTATATTTTTGTTGTTTTAGCTGAATTAATCTACAAAAGTCCATCTTTATTGTATGTCTGTTAAATACAGATGCCATCACTACGTGCCAGTGCATATTACCGAGAAATTAATCTCCAGTGTTATGATTTTGCTTTTTGTTGAAAGCAAATATTCTTGAGTTCAGAAAGCCATGTAAAGGCTTGGAACAGCTTAGCTGAA
Source organism: Tapera naevia (assembly GCA_033556795.1). Classification (NCBI taxonomy): domain Eukaryota; kingdom Metazoa; phylum Chordata; class Aves; order Cuculiformes; family Neomorphidae; genus Tapera; species Tapera naevia. The sequence continues at coordinate 4,293,818 of JAUMJJ010000083.1, forward strand.
TTCCGTGCTAAAGGCAAGATGTTGTTTGGAAAAGAGTTCTCTCTAAAAATACAAGACTGTTCTCCTACCCAGTATAATTTCTCCCAAACATAAAGCATGACCTCCTGTAGTTTAAGTGCCTTTGCAAGCTCCTCTGACATTATCACTCAAAACTCATACTCTTTTTTTACCCGCTGTTAAAATTAAAAGTTCTTTTTGTGGCACACACAAGCCAGAGGTGACACAATTAAATGAAACTGTTTGTCATAGAAAATTTAGATCAGCAGGGATTAAGTGACAAATAAATTAGGATTGGCAGCCTCTTCCCCTGGAAGCAATATATAAGCTTCCTAAATTCTGTAAAAAGTATTATCGCCTCAGCCTTTGATCTGCTATCTTCAATCAATATTTCCATCTTTAAAGACAGACAGTACAAAGCTACACCACAGCTACATATTTATGAATACAGTTCTCACTTGATGGGGTGGCTAAAGGTCATCTTAGGGTACAAAGTGAGGCAAAGCTCAAATCAGCTTTTAAAAGTTTTACCAGAAAGTGGATTTTCTAAGAGCAAATCAGCATTCACCACCATGATTTTCTCCAGGATTTCACAGGAAGGGACCTGAGATCTGCCTGCACAGTAACTGCAGGACCAATCTCTTTCCAAGCATTCCTGTCTCAAGGTAAAACCTTCAGCAGGCCTGCACCACTCCAACACCATCCATTTCATCTTGCTGGACAAGGGCTGCAGCTTGTCAAGCAGATTTCTAATGCTTCTTCCATCTAAAACTGAAGTTAACTTCTCCTGGACTTCTGCAGCAAGGGAACAGAGAGGCAGGCCTTTTAATTCTTCACCTAAAGGCTTCATCCTCCAGCTACGAGAGGGCCAAAACAATTTATTTCTTATACCTTCTACATTAAGCCCTGCTCCCCTATTTTTGTCCTTTCTCTACCCCATGGCACCTGAAGATGGCAAGTCAGCACTTAATAATGCATTTCTTCATTCCCTGGACTTGCTGCCCTGGCCTGTGACAAGTTGCCCCCACCTCATATCCTCTGCCTGCCCCATTCCTGGATTACTACCACACAATCATCATAAAATATCCCAGAACAACTTCTGGACTCTACTTAGCTTCTCAATCCACCTCCTCCTCCTCAAACTGGAAGTCCTCCCACTACCTCCTGCTGCAGAAGTCCTCTTTGTCAAGGCCCCTCCTTACTCATCTCCTTTCCCACCAAAAGAACTGAACCCAAGAAGTAAATATTGGAGGAAATATCTTTCTTAAAAAAAACCAAGAGCCATGCCTTGATGTTTGTCAGGATTCCCCTGAAAGACAACAGTACTGAAAGCTTCATGTCTAATTTTGAAACAGTTTGACTTTGAACTGTGAGCAACCCAGCTTCTGATAAGGGCTAGCTTTCATTTCTTAGTTCAAACAGTTAATATTCAGACGCTGCCACGGATACTGTTTGTCTCCCTTCATGATACCCATTCCAGAACCAGCAACAGAAAGGAAATGGTATGAAGAACACATTAAAAATACAGGAACCCTTGTAACCCTTTTGTGCAACACCCTGTGTGACCATTTTATTGTACCAGAAATGTTTGATTAAAAGAAACATGCAGAGTTTTTTCATCTCTAATTAAAAGAGCAAGGCCAAAATATGTACTGAAACTGCCCTATCGCCAAACTGCAGACTGTATTTGGAAAAGGCTTCTGAAGAAGGCACAATATTTTCATGGAACTAAAAATTGTGGAATAGAGCAAATATTTTTGATTCAAGTACGCTAAAATAAGTCAATGAAACACATTGTTGTAAACACCGTGGTGACTAATCATTGCTGTGCTTGAAGACCCAGTCCAGATTAGGTCCCTTTGCTCTAGGCTGTGGATTGTCACTCTCCCTATAAGCTTCCAGTGTCCTGGATTCTTTTCTATCAAATGGAAGTACACTTCCAAATAAAAAGATAAGTAAATTTCATAAATCATGGCTGGCTTTGTCATTAACTGACATAAAGGGCATTGAAATTCTACATTAGTCTGTTGGTGACACTTCTGAGGAAGAAGTCAAGGAAGAAAGCTTTATTATACTGGAATATCTGCAGAAAGGAAGGGTGAGGAGTGACAAAGGTTGTGATGCTAGTGAAGTGGCATAGTGAAAAAAAGCCTGGGGATACAGCAAAGGCAGTGTTCAGTGTATGCCTGGTATCATTTTAGATACCTTAGAGCAACTCACCTGGCTCCAAATGTCTCTTCGATGTTCCTAGGTCCCACCAGCCCATGTGGATATAACAGGTACCCTGGGCACCTGGACAGGTGCCCTCACGAGTTAAAGCAACTTAATCCCACTCCAAGTCTCCGACTTTCCTTGCACACAATTTTAATATTGATCTACAGAGTGTGACTTTTTCCTCACCGTGTATATTCCATTATAAATCACACAACCCAAAGCCTGTATGTATTACTAGGGCGTTCACACAACCCAAAGCCTCTGGATGCCACCTCAGTACAAGTTATTCAAACATAGGCTGACTCTAGGCTCACTTATTACTCTTGCATTTAAAAGAAGGGATACACCTTCCTTTGCCATAAATAAGCCCTGAGAGCACACACATAGAAGCAGCCAAATCACTGGCCACTGCAGAGAGTCCCCACCCAACAAAGCACCACAAAGGTCCAGCAGCCAGATTACCTGTTGACAGCAGACAATGGGGGCTTGCCTGCCAAACATCCCGCTCAGATGTTTGGGGCTTGACATAAATGAGAAAGCAACCAAGAAGCAAGGGCACAAGGGAAATGCCGTAAGTGCATTATACATGAAGGATATCTATACTAATGATAGCTAGAGACTTTATAAGAAAGCAGTCCTGGACCAGAACATTAATGTTACAAGAGCCTATCTAAATGAATCTTCCCAAACAAGAAACTGGGGGATTGATTTGAAATGGGAACTCATTAAGAGAAACTTCCTTTATAAAATAAAATAAAAATAGTTAGAGGCTTTCCTTAGAAGTTGGTACTCCTCTGTGTTATAGACGCTGAGGAGGTGATTTTTCAGACTGACTGTAGACTTTTGCAATGTAGATTTGTACACTTGAATGAGTCCCCATAGATTCCCACAAAGCCACTGGAGAGAAATAGGCGCTTCATCTCACTCTAAAGCACATTGCAATATATGGCAAATTAATTGTGTCCTAAAAATGTCTCTTTTTCTTCCCATCGACTGTGAAGAGATACTTGGTTTATTAGCCCAGATGTGAGATGATTAACTCACATCTACACTGTGAATATCTAATGTTTATGTAATATAAATGTTACATGAACTGCTTGCTTGTATCAACTGTATATGACATTTTCACATTATAGAGCTAATACTTTATGCACCAATACTGCACATAGCTTTTAAGATCCCCTGCAGACATGAGCAGGGATAAGTTTCTTCATGTCACGGAACTGTTTGAGATGTGAAAACTTTTTCCTTTGTGTATTGAGACAAAAACAAGGTATTTTCAAGTTTTTCATAAGCTTTCAGGAAAATCAATGATGTAGCCAATTGCATGTCTTTTGGGGAACTTATCAAAGACTTTGGTTACTTAAATTTACTTTTCACCACCTTTGTCCTAGAGGAGATACGGTCTTCTGATTTGGGGATGGGGGGGTCTTTGCTTCCAGGGAAATTTTAGTTCCCTGGGAGAGGGTTTTTTTTACATGGGTACCTCCTATATCATATGAGTTCTCAGACAACCCTGGTACTGTATGCCTAACGATAATAAGAAAATCGGAAAGGACTCTTTATCAGGGAGTGCAGGGATAGGATGAGAGGAGAACAATTCTAAGATGAAAGAAGGGAGAATCAGATTAGATAGTTGGAAGAAATTCTTTGCTTTCAGGGTGGTGAGGCACTGGCACAGATTGCCCAGAGAAGCTATGGAAGCTCCATCCCCCAGAGGTGTTCAAGACCAAGCTGGATGGGGCTTTGAGCACCCTGACCCAGTGGGAGGTGTCTCTGCCCATGGGAGGGGGGTTTGAACTGGATGTTCATTGCAATCCTTTCCAGTTCAAACTATTCTTTGATTTTATGATTGTATGACAACACTACTCCTCCTCTCCCCTTTAATGATGACAGGAAATTTCCACTTTGAATATAAGAAAAAGGTTTTGAAGTTTTACTGGAACTGGGTAAGACATTTCAGCACTTGTAAATCACCATTTACATAGGAATCACATCATTTAACCAATAGTGCTGAGGTCTTTGTCTACTGATCACAGAGAGAGCAAAACCTTAATTCATCTGATGCTTAGATTGTTAAAGTAAGGCATTTTGTGAAAGAAATAGCACTAATAAAATCTTAACCAGTTCACCAGCAAAAAACTCTCAAAGTGTTTCGTTATTGCAGAAAGAGGAAAAGAAGGCAGTACCCAGTCCTGAGTGAGCCTTCTAAAACTGCAGATTAAATAGCGATGGACAGTTCCAAACAAATGAGAATTTTAGAAAGTACAAGTCTTTCAAAAAGACATTAAATAGGTGTTCACTTTCAATTCACAGATGCAGTTTTGATTTCTCTGTAACCCAAAGAATCAGCTGGCTCTGAGCTGCAGCCTACATGTATCCATGTTGTCTCAAAAGTGCTTCCTTGAAGCCTTTACCTGACAAATTTCCTAAATCTATGCTGGTGTGTTGTAGAGAACTAACTTTAAAGCGCTGCTTTGCCTAATAAACTTCTTAAACTCTCAGCCAAACAGAAGTAAATTGTTGGTATAACCCAGCATCCCCAAACACCATCATCCTCTTCCGAGCAAACGTCTATTGCACGTCATGAATCGTAGAATCAAATGTTTCTTACTGGGGAGTGAATGTAGCATAGACTCTTCCCCTCCATGTTTGTCCATGTGCTTTTTAATACATAAAATGCAAGAAAAAAATCCTTATGAGTACTTGGATTCCACCAAAACACAGAAACGTGGGCAGAGACAACTGTAGGCACTATATGTACATGCATAAGGAGACCTCAGACTGGCACATTCAAATAAACAACATTGAAAGGGCTGTGCAAGTACCACCATAATGTCAGGTTGTCACATCTAAGACTGCTCGGCTTCAGTTTCCAGCTTAGCCATGGGTTCATAACATGATGTAGGATAAGGCTTTGAGACCCAGATGAAAAATACATCCTAATGTTTATCTCCCAATAAGAGTATTGCATGTTAGATGCCTCTGTTCTTCCTCTTTTCCACAGCTCCTCTTTATAAAATAGAGAGGTACAGTCTTATTTCCCCAAAATTAAATTTGGAGTTTTAACTCGTTCTTGTGTTTTCATTGTCCATTAATTTCATACCACAGCAGCATCTGACAGGATCAAGCCATGCATCCTGAAGCTGACTTCTTTTGGGATCTAATTATAAAGATCTGAAGTATAGGAATTTGTTGTATTATTAAAGGAATAGACTATTCCACATTATTTGATAAAAAGAGCATTGTTAACATAGCAATTTGCTTTCTCAGATTTCTCCCCCCAGCTTATTTTTGATGATAAATTCAAAGCTAGGAACATTTAAGATGTGTAACACAAGCAGCTGCATTTTCTCTACTATCCTTTCTTTTTAATAGAGAACAAATCAATCTCATGTCTTATAGCAATGGACAGCAAGAATATGTTTTTTCAGCTTTACACAAAGGGATTAATCAAGGAAGGCAAGGAAATTAGTAGGAGCATGTTTTGGTGGAGTCACCACAGATCTCGGGGCAAGGAATGGAAGAAAGAATTGCTAATGAGAAATAGCTATGCAACAGCTCAAAGAATGAACGGCGTTTACTTAATTTTTTTTCTGGGGAACCTAAAATCTCCCTGAAAAACTGCATACTTCATTCCTTCAATCTCTTAGACAACAGACTGCTGCCTTTTCACACATTTCTTAAATATTTTGAACTCCAGTTCTCTCAGTAGGGTTTAAGAGGATGTCACATTGGCATCATGCAGTTGGGAGCAAGGGGAAAATCTGGAATCAGCACAGAAAAAAATCAAGTTTTGCAGGAGGCTGGAATGATGCCTGCAACAAGATCGGGCACCTTGTGAGGTCTACTAATTGCTCTCACATATTTTAAAAGGAGTTGCACGTATTAAGAAAACACATGGTTACAAATACTGTCTGTACTGTCCCACCTTTATCCCTTTCCAGTCACACATATCCCACATCACATCCAACCTCAGTTGATGAAAAAAATAAAATCAGTAATCAAGTCATCTGTCTTGTCTGAGATGGCTCCTGGATGATGGGATAAACTATGCCCCCTAGATATCCATGTTTTTCTCCACTGCTGTAGCTGTGTAAGCGGAGCATAGGAGCCGAAGTCATAGAGAACCAGCACATCATGTGCAAAGTACAAATTGTTCCTATCTAAAGGATACCTAGTCAATGTGTGCTAGAAGATGTACAATAATTTTAACAGACTTTTGTAGTAGGCCTTGAGTAGCTCTTAAAATGCTTTCTTTGTTCTTTTTTCTGAGCTGAGGCTAAAAAAATTCACACTGAAGAAGTATAAAAAGAAAAGATTGACAGCAAGAGGCACTAGAAGCAATGGATTTTACAGATCCCAACTTAAACAATGATCAGAGGATACGATGAGGCTGGCTACAAAACTTCACAGTAGAAACACTGGGTGACAAATTCTGCACACTACTTGTCTTATTTATAAGGTAGAAACCAGGTAAGGAAAGAAGGACACTTCTTTTAGCTGGAGTAATGTGAATGCTTTGGTTTCCCATCTACACACACAAGGAAACCTTGATGTCATCTAAGTTCATTCTCTAAAACTTACAGAAGATATATCCCACATAGGCTGCCCTATTAGCTTTCACATTAACTTTTATCTTCCTATTACTTTTGGAAAACTCAATATTTTTCCTTCTTTCTTCCTTTATAAAAATTACACTGCATATATATTTGTATTTGTGCTATTTTGCTGTATTTCTTAATTAATATTTCAAATAAATTATTCAAAATTCAGTTGTTTTGTGTTTCTTCTCTCCTGCTGTTCCTGATGTTATCCTAGTTTCCAGCTTTTGGCTGAGGGCCAGTACAATGAAGAATGGTTCAGCACCTGGTTCACGTGCATTGACATTACAGGCGGCGGGGTTTACTGAGAGATATTCGATCTTATGCTGCAAGGAAAGTTCAATTTGAAGAAGGTTCAAAGTATTAGCAGAAGCTATATATTACTAGAAATCACTGTATTGCATTTTCCTGCCAATAGTGAGGGTATTTGTTTGTAATTACAATCTGAACATAGCAAGGCAATACCTAGGTTGAGCAGGGTTTCAAATAATTTCTTTTCTTTAATTATTGCCTGGAATATTTTTTACTTGTCAGCACAGGAAAGACATTCTTCAAAATATTTGTTGGTTTGATTTCTTGTCCTTGTTCTAGAACTTCAGAGACTTTTTGCCTTGTCTGCCAAGAAAAAACAGAAAAGAAAAAGTTCATTTTGTTAAGTAGCTGTAGAATTACAATCTGGAAACAAAGAGGAGAGTAAAAACATACATTTTTTAGGAACCCACAAACTGTCACTTTAATCACGCCTTGAGCAATCTGACCAGTACATAAGATAGAGATTGGGAAAAGCACTAAATACAGGAACTGAGGTAGAGGGTAAAATGTTGAACACGAAGCCAAAAAAAAACCACTCAAGGAATCATCTTGGAACAAGCATCCTAAATTTTAGCTGTCAAGTAACCAAAGAACGTGGAGAGGCTTCTTTGTATCAAGGCAATACTCCTATCAGTCAAAAACCTGGTTATCAGGATCAAGTAACAGGAAGGCTTCCTCTTAATAAAAAAATAATGGAAAACAAAGGTCTAAAGTGAAAGAGAGGAGAAGAGGGGAAGCATAAATGAAACTATGTCCAGCAGCTACAATGCCAAGAGATAAGAACAAAAAGTTTTGGCAGATGCTATTCCAGAAACAAGATCTATCCAACTCATTAACCAGCAGTGGCTAGGACTAGACGCTTCAGAAAGCACCAGATACCCCTTCATAAGATAAAGGACTTGTTCTTCTTACTAATTTTTTTTCTCCTGTTAGTCAAAATCATTTTCTAACTTCCAGAATGAAGCCAGACCAGGAGATCTGTCCATAACCACAGAGCAATATCCTTAGAGTAAATTTTCAAAATGCAGATCTCAGCTTGTTCCGATCATTACTCAATACTGAAGCTTCTCATTTGGCCTTTTCTTCCTCTCACAAAGACAAGGACAAATTATCCATGCCTAACAGTATATGTGTGCAAGAATGAAAATAGATCCCAGCCCTTCTGACTGTGTCTAAGCACTCTCTCTGCAGTGGTGTTGGAGTGGGTCATATCAATGTGTCTTGATCTGTCTGACCAATGGAGAGCATCACGTTGCCTTTGCCTTTCCACGTAGGCATGCTTCAAGGTTAAAAAATATAAAAAGGCATTTCTTTCATTTTTCAGTTTCCTGCAAGGGTCCAATTTTATATTGTTCAGCTTTTGCTTAGAAAACCATGCTGATTCTCGATGCAGAAGTTCTGAAACTTAGTCCGTTATTACAGTCTTCTGCACAATAAAACCTGGTTGAGATTTTGAAACAAGGCTGGTATGCAGGGTGAGTGGGTTCCTTCGTGATGGGAAAGGACTGCAAGCTGGCAATGGCAAGGGTAGAGATCTGGTGGGAAAGGGAGTTCAAGCATCAGAATTGTGAGTGGTAGCTTCTTCAGATGTTTTCATCCTTTTGCCCTACAGCTCTTGATGCTGACAACCAAGAAAGCAAGACTGAAACAAAACAATCTTTCCAGATATGTACAAAACTTCAGCATCTGCCTTCAGTTACTATTACATCTACCTACAAGGTCAAACTTCCTAACGCTGAACCCCATTCTCAGGTACACTGAAGATGTGGCATTACAATTTAATTTGCAGAAAGCACTGACTCCTGCACGTCCACAGTGCTGTAATCTTTCTGTTTCTGTGGTTCAGGACACTAGCAGGTCAGGAACCAGACAAATAAAACCAAAAAGTTATTGCCAGTCAGCACACAGCCATAAAATTCTGGAAGAAAAAAAAAAAAAAAAGAAAAGGAAATCACCTCTTTACTCTTTACAAGTGTCTGAGTTAGGAGGAAAAAAGAGAGGTTAATTAAAATCTTAAAAGGTTTTGATCTCAAAGCTTAGAGTTGAGACCTCACCTGCCCATGCCAGAGGTTTGCTAGATATCTACATCTCAACAGGAAATAAAGTACCATTGTCCTGTGACAGATTTTTGGGTTATACTCCACTAGACCATTTCTGTTCCTCAAACCACCTGTTAGTTCTAAGTTTCTTCAACTCAGCAGCAAAAGGGGTGAAAATCCCTACCAAACATGTAATAAGCACACTCATTTCCCTCATAGACTTTCTCCATGCTCAGACCACTCTGATACTGCCACTGCAGCATAAAAATTCAGCACTTGTTTGCAAGTCTTTCATGCATCTCATTAATGACCCCATTAACCAAATTGAGGAGGGATGGGAGGGTTTGGTGGGTGTGTTCTTTCAAGTCATTTTCAATACCTTATGATCAGCAGAATATATACGTGCAGCTGGAATTAGAAGGTTACTGTGCATACTGAAAGCAGAGGAATCAGCCAGGTATTGTACCACTGTTCCCTTCAGCCTTCTCTCTGCTATGGCTACTGACACTTTAAAATATCAAGCTGTTATTTTTCCATGGCTCAGGAGAAACGTTTCTGGTTTGATATGCTCAGGCTTCTTTCTTTGTTCTTACAGCCCTAACATCAGGTTATCAACTCCCAAATTAAAAATGATTGCTTCCTACCTCAGTATTGGTGCCTGTTGCAAACCCACAGCGGTGCTGGTGGGATTCTTCATCAGTGCCTGAGGGACTGAATCACTTCTGTCAACTGGAGAGTGAGCAAATGGTATTTTGAGGTACTTTTCAAAATACTAAGGTGATACTAGCAGCATGTCATCCCTGCAGCTGGGGGAACTGAGCTGCTGGGCCCTAAAGCTGTGAGGGTCCTCTGTATCTAATGTGAACTCAACCAGCCTAGCTGAGTCGTAAACCTGAACCATTTGCCTCCAAGGACAGAGACAAGTGATGCATTAGCAGGGGCTGTGCTCGGCTATGCAACTGCTGAAGCTCTTCCAGCTGGGCATGGTATTTATTGAATGCATGACCTTTCATGACAATATCTCAGTACGTGTTAAACAGTGTCTTTTCTTTTCCCCCTTAAAGTACTTGAAAATTAGTAGCTGAATATTCTTGTAAAGCTATCCACAATGGCTTGATACATTAGGGTTTTTTTGATAATTTATTTGTTGCTTATGAAGTGTTTGGGAAAGGCTTTAGCTCCTGAAGATGAGTTATGCAAGCACAAAGAGATTGTTCCCAATCCTCTGAATATTTTTTATTCTGGCAGTAAGGCACGGAGAGCATACTTCAACACAGAATCTGGTCAGCCACTTGAAGAAAGTTTAAATTGTAAAGGTGATCTCTGAACCACGCATTCAGTAACACTGACAACAAGGGATGTACTGAGTATGTCTTAGACTGAAATTTTGGGTCAAATTCATGCTAATGTAAACTGATATGGCTTAACTGATTGTATCACACCTGGGCAAGTCCATAATGGTGGAGAATCTGACCCAAATACACAGGTTTTAATTCATCCTGAGCTGATGAGTTAAACTAGGAATTTGGGAAGAATCATTGGAGAGTTTCCGCTTGCATTGTGTGAAGTATGTGTCAATGTAGACAAGCCAGAGCTATTAATCAAAAAAACTTAAATAAAACATTACTTCTGCACTGGAAAACAAAATTTCATCTTCAGCACTTGCAAAGAAAAAGTGTCAATTGCTGACAAGATTTTTCACCAGAAAAAAAAAAATGCATAGATGTTTGTTTGCCTTCATCTGCTCAGTAATTCTCAGGAGCTATGGTTCCGGGTTTCTTGTGATCTCCTGAGGATCCAGCCAAGCTACTTCTTTTGTGATGTTGCATTGTAATGCTCCAGGAATAGGAAGGGCTCAGATCTTGATCTTTCAAGCTTTTATTTCTATTATCTTTGTGTGTGTTGCCCCCTGGGATATCTAAAGTGTCAAAAGAGACAAGATGCAGAAAGTGAATATATGACAAGCAGCAAGATGAAAGGAAGAGGGAGAGCAACAGCTGAAGTTCACAAACTTACTTCGATCACGTGTAGGCATAAGTGCGTTGTTGTGAATCATAGAAAGATATTTTAATAGAAATAGAAGAACATGATCTGCTGTCCCTTCTTTCCTGCCTCTACCCATTACCACTTGGGAATTTTTCTGTAGGCACTTCAGTAGATCTTTCCCTCTGAAGCTTCAAAGGAAGGTGAAGAGTAGTCAAAGACTAAGGAGTTTGTGAAAGAAGACTTTCCACCTTCATTGGTGGATGGTTAATAGTTAGTGACTACAACATGTAAGTAGGCAGGAAAATATTGAAAAGCCCTCAAAAATCAGTCAACAATATTAGGAATTACGTGGAAGAGGCAGGGAGTTTGCACTGTAATGCATATGAAAGGACTATCAAGCAAACTCCTATCTGCCACTGACCTAAAGTTGCGGTCCTACGCAGGAGACAATTCATCCCTGGAAATGGAGACTCATGTCAAATTACTTCACACCTGCTTGACATGGGAACGTGGAACATGCACAGCATGAACACAACATGAACATGGACAAGTGCTGCAGTGACTTGCTAAGGTGTGATGTGCTCGTGTCTCTGAGTTCTTGCATTCTCAGGGGTACTGCAAGCTGTCTGCTGTCAGAATTGACTGTCTCTGCAGTCAGTTTGTGGCTCACTGGGACTGTGTAGAGACATGGTTCCTAATAAGCATTGGGAAAAATTAATGGAGCAAGAGAAGAGGACAAGTGCATAGTTAGGATGAAATTGATCTGATTGCAGATTAAAGGCACCTAAACATCGCCTTCTACATGCACTGGGTGCCTCAATTCCCATTGCAGTCACTAGAGATCAAGGACACAATTCAGTTCCTGAAACGAATGTCTGATGTGATTTAAGAGGCTTCAGAGCATGATTTCTGGTTTCCAACACCTGCTTTAGAAGGGCACAGGTCTCCCCTTTATCCTACATTGTATTTATTGGCCTGCACAGATGTCTCATACATGCTGGATCCTCCTGTACTACACTAGGCAACACCTACAAACCTGAATCAAGCTTGAACGTATTTCTCTGAGGCAGATCCTATCCTTATTGACTAACAGGAGTGAACTCATTTGATGATTTGTGAACATCAGAAGCTCACGCAATTGTTTTTACTCCTGTTTATTGCTTCTAAACAACCATCAATTAATACCAAAGCCTGGAACTGCAGAAAGCCTCTGCAATATGCTGGTTTATAGGTACAAGGTTCCTATCTTGCAGAGATACAGATGATGGTGAAGAATTGGAGTGGAAAAGGGTAATTTGTTTCTAACAAGCAGGACTACTTGAAAGATAATTTCTTGCCTTGAGCATCCAGCAGCCATTTAGGACATTTCCAGAAAGAATTAATAGAAATACTTCACGCATAATCAGCCCTTGCAATTAAGCACAGCAATAACTCTGGAGATGCCAGTGTCATTTGTCACATGAAGAGAGACGTGTGAAAGTATCTAACCATGACAAGTATGTACATGGATGGTGGTTTAGGAGGTTTTCTTTCTTCAATATCTTTTCACTTACAGCTTTTCAAAGGCTTTATAAAAGAAACAATTTATTTTCATAAACCAAATAACCCCTAATTCTGAAGCCCATTTCAATCAGTGGTGCTGTCGTTACCTTTTGGACATTAGAAGAAGAGACAGTGAGTGAGATATCTAAGTGCAATGTCATAAGAACAAACACACACTAATCCTCATGGTTCCCCAAATTCCTCACTTTTTAAAATTTTTCCAAACACCTGTTCAGACATTTTTTAAAAAAAAATGTCCAAAACTGGTCTTAAGTGACTTCTTTGATGTCATAGGGAGATCTGTGCTAGAAAATGAAGTACTGTTAATTCTACAAAGCCATTCCCTTTAACACATCCTCCCACCCACTCTATGTGTCTGCTTCATCCATCTGTTTCATCTTATGGAATGCATGGATCATGAGCTCCCTGGAGCATGTCCAATTTTCTTGCCTCTGTAGTTGAACATTCACATCTTTCCATCCTGAAGACAAGCATAAATACTGAGTAGTGAGCAGTTTGTCTTGCTTCCAATTTCAACACATCATATTCTGAAGACTATTCATTACTCAGAATGGTTCATGCGTTTACTTATTAATTAATACAGGAAATTATGATATTTGAATTTCCAGTTCTGTACATCCTCAACGCACATATCTATTGCTGCTCCTGTGCTATTTCTGTAAAGTTACGCTTTAATTGCAGTAAAATTGCATCTGCATGACACTGAGGAACCAGTTGCAGCACCTACATTTAGAGGTGTGAAGTTTTTTGCACTGCTGGGGCCTCTGAGCTTATGACTTCAAATGCATCTTGGTGCTCAGCAGTTCTTGCAACAACATTCCTCCATACTGAGTCTTTCCCAGGATCACACCAATGCAGGTAGCAGTGTGGTTAATTTGCAATTGAAACATGCCCTTCAAATTAAAAATGAGGATTTTGAGGTAAAGCTGATTCACTAGAGTATTCATAGAAAGCAAACAAAAGATCAGATATAGGTAAATCAACTTCCTTTAAAAATGGACGTAAATGTGTGTGGAACACATAGGTATTCACCCAGCCTGACCAAGGATCTTACAAGCTGCAATAATTATAAAAAATCCTTTGACTTCCATGGAAGGAAAGTGCTAGTATTCCTAAAGATTTTACAAATACCAAAATCTTCCTCTAAAGAGCAAATTTAACTAGAAGAGGTTCACTCCTATTGAGAACAGCCTTGGTGTTGGTGGGTGTGTGCAAGTACATCAGTAAAAATTTCTCAGGCTTTTACCTTATTTCTCTTACTGTTCGTGTTGGTTGATACACACAATTGCTGGCAGGGTATACACCCTCTGACAGCCCTGAGGGAGCAGAGCAGAATCAGGTGAAAAACTGAATATGGAATTTAAGACCTATGACATTAATGTAAAGGAACAACAGAGCGTATTTAGCTTAGATCTGGCCATATTGGTATAGTGACCTGAAGCGTTCTTCTGAATATTTTAGACTGTTTATTTCAAGCAATACCTCTGGTTTCTCTCTTTTGTGTTAAGAAAATGATCCCATAAGTTCATATTTTGCTAATACAATGGATTCTACAAGACAAGCACTGTGCTTTGCAGCTGGTGGAAGTGCATGGAAAAGCATCATCCTCTCTTTAGGCAATTCAAAAGTCACCAGAGCCCAGATGAGTTCCAAAACCCTAATCTTACAGTCTCATTCCCCCACTGCCAGGAAAATGAAGACAATCCCAGGGAGGATTTTGCAAGCGTGTGGGCCATGGGTTGTTGCAACTGTTATGACCTGGTCGTACTGAAAATATTGGAAGTCATGCAAGCAAAACTCAAATGAGTCAATACAGGTCTTACTGTTCAACGTCCAATGTTCAATAAAACCTATGCAGAGAACATGCTGTCAACTCCAGACTGCTGTTTGTCTGTCTGTGTTAATTTGTAGCTATCTTTTTTCTGGATCTTCATGTATTTCCACCCATCTAAATTACATCCATTGTAATTAAACATCCTGTGGTATGTAGTCTTTTTACTCTTATCATTGATGAATACTACTTGTGACTCAAAATCACTTACTTTGCCAGTTAAAACAGAGCAAGGAGCATGCTGATGTGAGCAAATACTTAGAAAAATGAGGAATTCACTATGAACTACACGAAAATGCTGTGTGTCAAACAGCAGTCAATAGAAACCTGAACAAAAATAAAAAACAGTGAAATGTAAAGGTATTGAAAAGAAAAAGATGCTTCTTTTTAGATCTTGAACCTGAAGGTCATATTCTCAACAAATTCCTGTTAACATCAGAAATAAGGTCATGATCTACTTGCTACCACATATGAGCAAATGGAATTAAACTTAACCCTTTACTTTACCCCTCTGTGTGTTTCCAAGCCTCTCTTTTAAGGAAATCTTGCATCCTGACCTAGCAAAAGCTGTAAGGCAAACTGGGTAAAAAAAGTATCCAATCTCACTTACATGAACTCCATCACACTGCTGTCACAGGAACTTGGGTAAGCAGAAACTTGGGGAAAGCGTCTTGTCAACTAATTTACATTGATCTGGTTCAATCGTAGAGAAAGATATACTAGATTAGACACCTCCAGACTTGTCCTTTCCCCTGATTCTGGAAACAAGGTCAGACCAAGCAATCAGAGAAACCAGGCCTCTGGAAGAAAACTGCAGTTGGCAAGGGTGTTGAATATACTGAGAAGTTGATGGTGGGAAGTGCAAATCACAGGTTTATCTATCACTAAAGAGACTTCCTGGGATTGCATGGTCCCAAGATAGAATTGTGATTAGCTGCAGGTGACAGTATAAACAAATAATAAAGGTACAGAACACCAGAAGAGTCTCTAGCCATCACTGAAGTCTCTTTCTCACAAGTGCAATCACCTAAGGGTGTTTCAAGCATAAGACTCCCAAGCTGCAAAAGCAGTGCAGGAGATGAACAGAGAAAATGAAGTTTGCCTCGTGATGAGACTAGGGAAATGCCCAGATAGTCCGTTGGAGAGCAGACCTTGCCCTGTGTTATAGCAGGAGGTGAAATAAAGCCCCACAGTAACCGCACTGGTTTGGCTGGAACTTCTTGGCTGCAGCTTTGCAATGCATTAAGTCTCAATGAATAAGCAAGACATAGAATCATAGGATGATTTGGGTTCGAAGGGATCTTAAAGCCCATCCAGTTCCAAGGCCCCTACCATGGGCAGGGATGTCTCCCACCGAATCACATTGTTCAAAGACTCAACCAACCTGGTCTTCAACACCTCCAGGAATGGGACATCCATGACTTCTCTGGGCAGCCTGTGCCAGTGCCTCACCACCTCACAGGAAAAAATTTCTTCCCAATATCTGATATAAATCTCCTCTCTTTCTGCTTTAAACCATTACCCCTTCTCCTATCACTGCAATCCCTGATAAAGCGCCCCTCCCCAGCTTTACCTGCTATCCAGGAGCACTTCACATTTTCCAGTGCAGCTAGGGGCACATGTAACTTTTATGCAGCACCTCAACCCCAGCTTTTAGGTGCCTTGAAACACAGAAACTTTGCCCAGCTAAGACAGTTAGCAATGACACATCAGTGTAACATGGTTCTTATTAACTAAGTAGCCTTAGTTAGTGATACTTTTTTCCAGAGTATGTACAACTTGCCTTCAGAAACAGAGCTAAGTATACACACGAGCTTTCTGACCACAGAAGGGGATGGCCTGGTCCCTTCTACCTTTCAGTTCCCTTGGATCCAGGCCAGGAAATATGTCACTGGACGTTTCAACAGTGACCTCTCTCCGAAGGCAGCGGGGAAGATTTATACTCTGCCATACAAAATTACCCCCTCACCCTGCAATTTACAGCCCTTTTCTCCCCTCTGAACATCAACCTTTTGTTTACAGTCGTTAACCCAATTTACTGCCTGTATTATATATGTGTGCCTCATAGCACCCGCTAAGAATCAAGCATTTCTATGTGGTGCTTTGTTACATTTATCTCTTGGCTGTTTTGCTTAGTAGAAGAGGATCCAAGGCATTTCCCCTGATGCTGTTCAGATTACAGCTCCATGAAGTGTGCTCTCATAGTAGCACACTTGCACATCTCAGCATACAGTCCTGTGGGAGCAGGTGAGAGAAAGATGCCTGTAGCTAATGATAAAAATATACACTGAAAAAATACTGAAAATGTTCCCATGTTAATGTTAAACACAGGTTTTCTGTTCTCTAGGCTGTAGCTCTGATAGGAACCCGTCGGTGCCTGCTGTAGTGAGTCCAAGTCAGGCTGGAAATCTGACAGATGTATGGAAATTGCTATAAAGAATTGAGAACTATGAACTGTCCAAGATCATACAACTAAGAAATAAGATTAAAAGTTCAAATAAAGTTTGAGGGAAGATTAAACAGATTGAGTTGATTTAGGAAGGAAAAGAGCTACTAGAAGGAGTCCAGCAGAGGGCCATGAAGATGCTGAGGGGACTGGAGCTTCTTTTTTTATGATGAGAGGCTGAGTGAGCTCAATCTATTTAGCCTGGAAAAGAGGAGACTGAGAGGGAACCTTGAAAATGCTTGTAAATATCTAAGGGGCAGGTGTCAAGAGGAGGTAGTCAGACTCTTATCAACGGTGCCCATAAACAGGACAAGGGAAATGGGTACCAACTGGAACACAGGAAGTTCCACCTTAACACGAGGAAAAACTTCTTTATTGAGAGCGATGGAGCACTGGAACAAGCTGTCAGGGAGGCTGGGGAGTCTCCGTCTCTGGAGATATTCAAACCCTGCCTGGGCATGCTCCTGTGCAATCTGTTCTACTTGAATTTGCTTAAGCAGGGTGGAGCAGACTGGATGATCTCCCCAGGTCCTTTCCAACCCCTACCATTCTGTGATTATGTGATTTAGTGAGAGTAAAAGAGAGGGCAGATGTGGCAACATACAATAAATACAGTAATAAAGTAAGTTGTGACCAGTCATCTTGTATCACCTCCCATGTAATACAGTGCAAGGTACAATACAACTGATGTCCAGCAGAAAATCTGGATAACAGGAAAACCCTCTGCAGATGGCTGCTAACAAACCATACACAAATACAGAATCCCTTTCTTAGTAGGTTAAGAACAGATTAGACAAACAAGCTCATTCTTCCATACCATCTTTTGGGAGTGAATACAGTCTACGCCTGGGAAAGGGAATACATCTACCCTGAAAGTAGTTAAATAAGGTTCTCATTAGCAGCCATAGAGAGGCTGACACATAAGGCAATAAACATTATCTACATTAACTGTTCAAAGTATTGTTCCCTGAGGTCACTTACTTATTCCCATCACTGCAAGAGTGCTAAAGGCAGTCAGCTGTAACCTAGACACCCACTTTTTGGTACTTAAACTGAAGCATGTGCCTCCTGCCTGGTGTGCCTGGAATCCTTGCCTTGCTTCTCTGCTCTTCCCTGATGCCAGCTCCTATCTAATTAATCTTAGTCATCTTATTCCCTGCTTTATGATACTGCCAACTGCAAAACAGAACATTGTCCCATTTCTACTGCCACCTTGGCCCCCATGCTTCCTTCCCAACCCTCTCCAAACCCCTGTCATGCCGAGAAGAGCTAATTGATTAGTGAATCATTCACTTCATAAAATATTTGGTTGAAAAGCAAGACAAAGCTGGAGAATCCTGGTGGAATTACACACATCTTAATGAAGGTTCAAAGTACGCACGTAGAACACAGGAAAGAATTCATCTCATTTCATTTACATACGAGTTCCTCACTTTAGGCTCCCTTTTTAGTAGTGAAAAGAAGTGAGAAAAATAACACCACTTTTATCTCAGACATCTATATTATGATAAGATCTCTCTGTATAAGCACCTGTTTCCCAAATCCCGTATTAGGTCCTATTTCCCAAGTCAGGAAAGTCCTTTGGATACTTTCATGCTTATTCAGAACATACGTCAAATGAACTGAGGACTTATATTAACTGCAGGAAGGTATGCAAATGCCCAATAATCTCACCCTCTGCCTTTCAAATCAAGGCCTATAAAGTAATGACAATCAATATATTTGGAATGTCACCATTAAGTTTCAGAGTTAGCAATGTCTAGAAACTGCACAGTTATCATATTTCAGAGATAACTGTTCACTTGATTAAGGGACCTTCTGGAGAACTGCCCATGTAAGAGAGAAATTAATTCAAGATTTGTGCCCAGCAATCCATCTCTTTATCAATTTATCTGAAAATTTACATGTCCCTACTATCTGAGCACCTCTATAGTGTAGTACCCACTGTAAGAAAACGCAGATTTTTCTATCATGCTGCTCCGACAACATAAAAAATCCTGATCTCATTGAAGCTGGAAGCGCCTTTTCAGTCAATTGTCCTTTTGACAATGCAATATCCCAGTAAGTTTTCAATAAAGCCCTAGAGGTATCTCATATGGATCTTTTTCAGCCAGAGAGAAAGGACTGTGTATAATATTGAGCAATCAATGAAGAGTAGATCTAAATAGAATTTTTTTAAAAATCACAATATATTTAAATAGTGCAACCCAGGACATTAAGTGCTACTGTAGTAGCAGAATTACTTTGATTGTGAATATTTCTGCTTAGACTCAAAGAGTTAATTTCTAATCACCAAAACCGATGGAAAAGCTGCAAACATCTTTAGACAGCATAGAAAAGGAATAGGTGATAAGGTTATTGTGGTGGCAGGACAACATGATCCTATTCTGCACTGCTTGTCAGAATGTAGTGGCCCAAAACACACTGATCCTTTCCAAAAGATTTAAAATCACAAAATGTGGTCATCTCACAATATGATTCTTTATGGTAGCAGCATAACAAAAGGTTTAAGGGATATGAACCAGCAGTAGACTCTACCAATCTCAACCATATGAGCACAACTCAGTGCTCACAGGTTCTGGTCCCTACACACTGGAGCCATTTCAGTGTTTTTCACATGTATCAGCAAGGAAAAACAAGAGTAAGAAATCAGTATGCTTGGATAAATCCATGTTGTGGTAGGGTTTCTCTGACATTTCCTTCCTGCACGTATTCAAAAACTATAGAGCTACCACAGAAAAAACAATCTGTGGATGGTTCAGCCGAAGTTCAATTCTTGAATTTTGCATTTGTATAATTGATTGTAAAACTTTGTAATTCATGCTAAGTTGGTTATTTAAAGATGTCATCCAATCAGGGAGTTAGAAAAAAATAGGTGCATTGCATGTAACTAGCATAGGGTTAATTACAATCAAATATACAATTAATATATGAGTAAACTTCATGCAAGATTAAAATAAGATGTACATATTTAAGGCACGATAATTAAACATTGGAAGAAATTACTGATGCTCATGGTGAATTTTTTTCATTTGGGAATTGCTAAATCAAGACTAAATGTCTTTCTAAAAAGATATGTTCAGCTTAAAGTCATTAGGTGAGTGGGAGAATTATTGGTGAAAATCCATATCCGCTATTTTTCAGAAAGCCCAATTAAATGTTCATTACAATCTTCCCTGCCTTAATAAAAATTAATTTGGACGTCCCTTTGCAATAGCAAGCAACATGAAAAATAACCAAAAATGTCATAAAAATGATACTATTTCAATATAACGTGCACTTACATGATCAAACTACTATCTTACTGTTTATATGCACATTTTGAATTACTGAAGTGACAAAGCCTGAAATTACTGGAAGAAAATATGCCATTAAAGTCATTTTCATATACTCAAAAAAACCTCTGAAATGTCTTCTTGCAAAACATTTTGAGATTGTTTTCATACCAATTTCATCATGAAATTATGAAATTTCTGTCGAGGTGGATATTCATTTTCTATGACCAAGCTTTAAATACATTACCACATATAATGATAAAGTAGATAATACACATTCTAAACACTGAGTATTTGGAAACATGACCTCAGCTATACTTAAGGCATTTATTCTTATGTAAGCTATATATTCGTATCAGGCATTGATATTGCAATTCTTTTTTATATACCAGCTTTAAAATAACAGGAACTAGTTTTTAGCCTTACTTTGTCTTATCACTTTCTTAGTTTTCAAGCCATTAAAGAATGAGACAAGATCGTAGAACCATAGAATCATAGAATTGTTAACTGTTGGAAAGGACCTCTAGTTGGACCATCAAGTCCAACCATCAGCCCAACACAGCTGTGCCTACTAAACCATGTCCCAAAGTGTCACAACTACAGGTTTTTTTTAACATCTCCAGGAATGGTGACTCTGCCTTCCCTGGGCAGCTTCTTCCAATGCTTCACCACTCTTTCAGTAAAGAAATTTTTCCTAATACCCAATCTAAGACTGGATAATAAGTAAGAGATCAAAAGACCGTAAACACAATGAAATAATAAAGGAAGAAGATGTCATGGAGTAGAGACGTTTGACAAAAGTACTAGAAAAGGATAGAATCTGGGAAGCATAAATATTCACCAAAAGCAGTAAGAATATTGTGTCTGGGCTCTGAAGGTAAGGAAGGAGTAAAGTATCTCTGGAGAAATAACAATTTCCCATTGGACATACTGGGATAGCCTGGGCTATAGGGAGAGAGAGGAAAGTTGAGAGGCAAATTCAAATAGAAGCCAAAATGTTTTGCTTCATATAATGAATATCTTGTCTATCTCAAGATTATTCCTCCATGCTGCAGTTGTTTCCATCCCAGCCAAGTTTAGCCCTGATTTCCAGCCCTGAATTGTTTGGCAGTTTTTCAGTTTCCACTATGCTAACAACAATTAGTGAGCTACTACTGGTGTTCTCCTCAGCCAAAAATTGTCCTCTTTATTTATCTTCCAGTGGGTTTAAAATTACATGGATAGCTTGTGATACAATTTTACTTGATAGAGGGCAGAAAAAAATTTGATTCCACCATTTAATTCTGCCCAGAACAAACAGATGTAAGGGCACTCCCAAAGCATATGGGTTAAATTAGTGCCTGCTCTGTCCCAGAACCAGTATTTGCCTGATTTAGTGACACTTGCTTTAAACAGTCAGAAGGGGGTCCAGGCAGCTCAGGAGGTGGTTTTCAGCTGGATTCATCCTTAAACAGCAGTCTAATAAAACTCCATTTTTACATTCAGTCTGTGCTGTGCTGCCACCAACTTTGGATCACCAGAGGAGGCACCCCCTGAGATAAATTGTGCAGGTCACAAACTAGCTGCACAACGTCCTTTTGATGATAAAATTCTAAGCTGAGATGACATTTAAATTAGCATCCCTGCACATTTTCCAGCTAGATAATTATATGGGCAAGACAGCCAACACCTGTGGCACTAGGAGGGATGAAATTCCCAGGGAGCTGTGGCCAAAGGTTTGTCAACATCCCAAGCCATTTATATTACAACTGATTGAAAATAGGCTCAGACACTCAGAATCTGGCTGTCCTGGGATGTGCTTTGGGTTTACAAGCCACAGTTTTATTCTTTGAGCCTTGTACCTCCTGGGACTCGATTGGCTTCATGGCGCTGAGGTCTTTACATTGGCTCTAATACACAGGAAAAAGAGGGATAAAGAGAGGAGAGAGCAAATAAATAAATGCACAAATTTCTTTGTTTCTAGAGCACAGGAGAGTAACTAAAAGAAAAGGTCACTACAAGGGCACAGAACAATGATTTCTGAGCACAGGCTTTTAGCAGCGCCTTGCTAAACAAAATGTCTCCACTCCCCTTCTGCACCAGAATCAGCCCTAGAGTTTATTCTAGAGCTGAAAGTCAGGGATTCCTCCTGCCATAAATGCTAAAATCAATGCTGTTACAAAGAAATTATTTTTCCCCAAGCAATTTTTGACAGTGAAGTGGCTGCATCTAATTAGTGAGACTGGCCCTGCATAACCCCAGCACCTGCCCATCCCCTTCCAAGCACCACGGGTGGATTATCTGCATGCCCTGCGCAAGGTGAGGCATCAAGGCAGGGTGCTTTACACTGCATCAATTTAAATGTGTTGAGAACTACAGGAACTGCCTCGCCTTCTCCCAATACAGCGTGGCTCATAAATATTATTAGGTATCAAGTGGGACTAAATGAATCTGAACAAATCGACCAACTTTACCGCACTCCAGCATCTCTCCTGTAAAGAGGTGCCTGACCCTCTGTCTCTGCCTGATTTAATTTGGAGCATACTGGTGTTATTTATGGCCTAGCGGCTTTAACCCTCATCAGACACTAAAACAAGAATACCCATGCGAAGAGTTTCACATTTCAACTTCCACTGACCATAAATCAGCTTGTTCAGTAAGTCAAGAATCTCCTAGAACTTGTTCCTGACTGTAGGACTCACCTTGTGCAACCGTCCCCAGTAAACAAGGGGTGCAACGCGAAGAGAATCCTTTCAGGGCAATCCATAGGCAAGCCAAAAGGATTTTTTTTTTCATTTGAACCTGCATTTTGCACCTTTCTGCCTGCTCTTCCACTGATCTTTCCCTCCAGCAAACCCCTGAAGCTGAAAACCTGCTTAGCCTTTTTTCTGCAACAGGCAGGGAGACAGCAGCAGCTGTCCGGTTTGAGAGAAAAAGACAGATTTCAGTCAACTCAAAGCAGGGATGAAAAGTGAAAAATTCTGTCGCCAGAGAACGCAACCTTACACCAGGGAAAACACATGAACATCAAAGTCAGCTGGGTCAAAGCACGCAGTTCTGAGTCAATTACCATATTTTCTTAGATATAAATCACATTATGGACAGCCTAACTCCCTTTTTAATTCACAGCACTTGAAAGTGTGTCCTTGGGTAATCTGCACCCAAGCTGCACTAAGGCAGGCAGAGGGGTTTAGTACTTAGGGAGCAAGCTGCAGAGGAGCTGTGTCACCCACCGCTCTGTGTGCATATAACCCGTGCTGCTGCTGAATCACAGATTTCATTTTAGCAGGTTAGACGTGTAAAACTATGTTTGCTTCTCAGCACAGTGCCTGGTATTTTAATATCATTATGCTGATTTAGTATCCTGACCCTAAGCTGCAGATTTTGTAAATAGAGTAAACTAAAATAAGACTGTAATAAACCATTAATTACAAACTCAATAACTTGGTTAGTCACTGTGTAAGTGCGATTTTATACAACTGATTCCCCGGATTGCACTGGAATGAATTTGCAATGACAGATTTGAATCTTTGCTTCTGTGCTTCAATTCCCTGCATGTAAAAACCCGGGATATTTCCCGAGGGCACCGGGTTGTTGCAAATATATCTAAACTTAAAATGGTGGTTCTCATGTATTAGCTTGATAATACAGTATTCAGAAATCAGAAAATGCAAAGAGCTCCCAAAGAAAAAGCCAAGTAAAAAAAATAAAAATCAAACCCCCTCACAACTCAGCTTCAAGAAATGCTGCAGTTAAGTTTGGGCTGAAAGTGCACGGAAATGTGGGCCGAAGCACAACATCTTATTTTAACTAAATAAAAGCAATTGGTTCTCTCTGCTCAGAGAGATAGTGGGGAATTTTACAGCTTGCTGTAGGATGTTAGTCCTAAATGGTAAGCTGCTGTGGGACATAACCCTGCACCTAGATTTTTATTAACACAGTAGAGTGGTGTCTGTTTCAGCCCTGGTCTTACCAAGGATGCCTGGTGGCTTTGTTTCATTTGAGAGCTGATGCTGCACATGTAACAAATGAAGCAAATATCCCCTTCTCTTTCTGCATTTCAGGTTTGATAACATGGTGGAAGCTTCCAGGCAAGACAAGCATAGCTGGAAGGTACTGGTGCAGTAAGGCAGGGAAGGAGCGAGAGGATCTGCTAGTGCAGAAAGGAAACAGGGATGTTGCTTCCAAAACTTTATTGCTGAGTGATCTCAGTAAAATATTTCTGTGATTAAGCCTTGCACAGAAAGTTGAAGTGAAGTCATGGAGTATATTGGTGATACAAAGCTGGAGAGCAGCACGAAATTAAGAGAGTTGGAAAAATCACACAGGAGTAGCCACACACCTTTGAAGCCTGTCAAAATAACAAAAAAAGGGTTACACTCTGTAGTGCAAAACGGTCTCACACATCTTGAGATGGAAAATGGGAATTTCTATTCTGCAATGTGAGTTAGAAAGGTGTGAGTCACTCCTGGGCTGAGCCACTGGCCAGATGCAGCCATGGAAGAGGCAAATGCAACCTGCAGCTATGTCACCATTAGTGACTGCTGAGCCCTCACCTGAGATTATTCAGGTCATATGTGTCAAAGACAGGAAATCCAACAGGCAAAAGTTTGGGAAATACGTTCCAGGGATCAATAGGATGTTTTATATCATGTAAGAGAAAAAAAAAGAATACCTGACTGCTTCTTCTGTTTAGTCTAGCAAAATGAAGCCTGAAAGGGATGAAATTACAAATATCTCCATGGGAATAAGCAGCAGGAGGAAGGAAAGAACTACTTAAGTTAAAGGAGAGACTTAGCAAAAGAGTAAGAAGGTGTAGCTGCCCAGAAATAAATCTAGTCTGAAAATTAGAGGAAAAGGCTTCCACCAGGCAGAGCAGTAAGATGCAGAAGCAGCATTCAGTCAAACAGGTAGGCTCAGCTGTTTTTAACGTGGAGCTTGATGGATAATGAAAAGAGTGGAGCCAAGGCTACATATCCATTGTTAAAGGGTCAGGAAAGTGGAAAGGAAAGGGATGGAATCTAAAGTAACTTCAGTTTTCTGAAGACAGTGAAAATATAAACACTCTCCTCCTTAAACAAAGAGTTGAACAGTTTGTAAATAATAATCAAATAGTCTTCTTGGCAAATAACAAAGAAATAGACATCAGCTAATATAGATCTGTTAAGAAGAAATCACGTAATGCAAACATCATCTCTCTTTATGACAGGATAACAGGCCTGTAAAGAAGGGAGTAGCAATGGACTTTTACTGGTTTTTTACTTGAGACTTTTGACAACACCTTGATTGACGTCCTCATAAACAATGATGGAAGCAGACTCAGCAAGAAACAATCATAGAACTGGTACAAAACTAGTTCAATAACCTGACACGGAAAGGTTTGCTGTTAAAGTACTGTATTTCCACAGGGTTTCTATTGGGTCCTGCAGTCTTCAGTGTTTTCATCAGTGAATACCCATCCCATTTTGTAGCTATCACAAGAGTGGAAAAACTGCTCTGTGATTTGGACAAGCATGAGAAAATCAGTGTAGACAAGTGCAAAATAACAACCCTCAGCAAAAAACAAGCTAGACATAAAGGATAGGATCCAACTGCTTAAACCACTGCTCCTCACCACAGTATCTGAGAGACTTTGGTAGATTGATCCAGAACACACATTAAATGTCCTGGTGCTGAAAAAAAAAGCCAAACGCCATCCCGGATTGCATGAAATGAGATACAATTAACTGTTGGAAGTGCCTCCATTCTCTAGATTTGAGTTACACACTTAAAAGATGTAGAATAAACATAGAAAAGTAGAGCTAGAATAACCTATAAAGGTTTGCAGATCATGTCCCTTGGGAGGAAGGTTGATAGATCTGGATCTGTTCCTACTAACGAGCAGAGGAAAGAGAGAGAAATGGCAAAAAGAAATTCTACTATGAGGAGGATAATGTATTCTTGGTGCCTCTGACAGGTAAATGGGAATGAATCTTAAATTATATCAAGAAATACAGGCTAAGAATTAGGATAAATAGTCTAATGATAGGTGGCACATTAAAATTCATTATCTGTGTAAGATGTGAAATGTCTCTTACATTAGAGACATTTAAAGCATTTAAAGATAGACCAGAAAAATGTATGCCAGGAAAAACATGAGGGTGGTTGATCCTGGTGAAAGATCGTAGGACAAGATGAACAGCTTGTAAAAGTTCATTTTCTCTGTTTTCCAGGTTCCTGTGAAATGGTCTGTGCAACACAACTTCTTGAGAATAGGGGGAACTAGACTTGATGTTCACAGACCAAAGTTCACTTTGACATATATGTCATGATACATAGCCCTTACATATGTTGCCCTGAAATAGTGCAGTCTCTGGTTCTTGCAGGAGTAAACAACCGCTGTTCTGAAACCACAGGTGTGGGCGGCTTATGTCTCTTGGTAGAATTAATCAATACTGGTTATTCTTCAGCACTGTATTGTGGGGATTATGCATCAGAAGGAAGTGCTTGTCAAAGGATTATGGTATTACAGAAAAATAATTGGTATACGTCTTGCTTATTAAATTTGCCTTAAGAAACATGTGGACTGTTTAGGAGTATGAAGAAATTTATTTCTTTGGTACAACATCTTTTCCAAACCAAAAGGTAGTTTCTAGCAACTAGGTCAAATCATAAGTTTTGTTGCATTTTTTTTCCCCTCCCAAATCAACCTTTAATATCTTGTGAATGGATATACACAGATAAATGAGTGGCCATACATAATTTAGAACAGTTGCTTTAACACCGACAAATTTCAGGCTCATCTTTTTCCCTCCTTCTGACTGAAGGCATATTCTCTGACCTTTTTCATGTGAACAGGATGTGATAGCCTTTGACCTGACACAGGCAGAGCAAATGTATCAGAGCACAGCTGCCTGTAGTCTTGTATCTGTGCCTCACCACCCAGCTTGTTGGTGTCAGTGAGCTGGGGGCCAATTCTTTGCACCAGTTGTGGGTAACAGCACTCTTGACTATGGGACTGGTTTTGCAATAATCTTCAATTATCAAACTTTTAGAAAGGTAAAAAATGCTCTCTGATGCTCTACTGCCTCCTTAGTCCTGTACTGTACCAGCTCAGGAAAGGCAATTTAGAGCCTGCCATGTGAAGGGAAGGACTTGGAGCATCTTCTCCCCATTTGCCCGGAACCTGAAACAAATAGCTTCACAGTGTGACTATAAACTACTTAAATAATTTTAGAGCCAGCAGATGTTTTATAGTCTAAGATTTTCAGCATTATGTTTTTACAGACTTCTGCTACTCAGCAGGAGGCTGAAAGTAGGCCAGGGGCTGCAGTCAATTAAAACTTAAAAATTTTCATTACCAGCCACCAGGTCTCCAGGTCACTCTGATACGTAAATGCTCCTTCTGTCACTATGCACTCAGGGCAGGTCAAACTGTGATGGACTCTGCTCAAAGCCTTCAGAGGCAGCCAGCCATGGCCTGCTGCCAACGTTCACTTCTTCTGAGAAGCCTGGAACTGCCTGATCCCTTCAATGACCTCAGAATCTTGTAAAACTGAGCAGAGTCCATCCCCTGTTCCAGACCTGAGAGAGAAGCTTGCTTCTCTTCAATACCTGTTCAGACCTAACAGTAATGTTGAGAACATCAGAGGTACTTTGGGCCATATTATCCTCCTCATTTCACAGGTTTCACATGAACCCACATTGTCTTTCTAGCACTTCACTTGTAAGTTGCAGCACCAACTTTCAGAGTCACTCTTGGCATTTCATGATGTGTTGGCATGTCTTCCTCACAATGAATTTTTCAGGCTGGATGGACGATCACTTGCTAAGGCTATTTGTGAGGCTCAGATCAAGCATTACTGAAGGATTCACTTATTCCAGTTGTTTCCCTTGGCACTGGCGTGCCACAGATAACATAGTTTGTCTCACCACCATAGGATGATATCCTGATTCTGAATGAAGTGAAATGAGGAAGAGTTTATCCAACCAAACTCAAAATTCAGCTGAAAAGAACCAGTCTCTTGGCTAAAGAGCTTGTTATTTTCCTCATTTTTCCCATAACTGTTACTCTGTTGAGAATCCCTTTCATTTATCTCTGCTGTTGCCTCACTGCAGCATTGCAAATTGCCGTGACCATAGTCTGGCTCATGAATTTCTATGTGTGCCTTGCTGATTTTCTATCAGTGAAAGAGTTGGTATAAGACACCTAACTTTATATGTGTTATTAAAAATAGCTAAATGCTCTAGGAATCCTAGAGCAAATTTCCACCAATATTAGTGTTTGGATATGAGAAGTTTAATTGCCTCTCCTGCTGTTTTTAGCCTTTCTCAGCTAGCCAGAGAACAGCCATAGCTGAAGACAGAGGGTGAGTCCAATCTATTTGCGATTTTCCAGAACTGAGATCCAGAATATTTTGCATTTCTCAGCCCAAATCTGGGTTAAACAACTGCCCGGTTCAAGAGACTGAAACGGTTTTTGTCTGTCTTATGTCTGGATCACTTGTGTAGGTTTTCTTTTTTTCCTTCTAGAATATTCACTCACTCCTCTTGCATGATCCCAGGGCGTGGCTAGGTGCTGTTCTCCCTGATGTGTTTACACATTAAAGTTGAAGTAGATTAATGATATGCATGTAAGATGAAGACTGAAATCTTAAGTTTACTGTAGAGGACTAGAAAACGTTGGGAGGTCCAATCATGGTGTATTGATGGATTTGGTCCATAAAATATGTGTTGTGATTACATGGGATGGACTCAATACACAAAATGTCCTTTCAAGACCTACATTCCTTATTGCCCTATTCATAGGATCAAAACTTATATCAGCTGGTAAACACAGGGCATGTTTCCCAGGCCAAAGATCTTCAGGAATATCACTTTTTAAATGTTTTATTAAAATTATACACCAATTACCATAAGTGCTAGAATACGCTCTTTCAGGTGGAGTCACTATCAAGGCTTGCAATGCAGATGTGTGTAACTGTGGAAATAAAAGGGAAGGATAAACTGAACTTTGTATTCTGTTCTGTTCTGGGCAGTACAAGCACTATCAACACCTATTTTTTTTCCATTCTCATCACAGAATTACCAAATGGTTGAGGCTGCAAGATACCTCTGGGGTCAACTTGTCCAACTACCATGCTCAAGCAGAACTACCTAGAGTCAGCTGCCCATCACCTTGAGGATATTTGATGATCTAGTGGCTTTAGTAGTTTTTACATGGACATGCAATGAGTCAGGTACAAATAACAGTTAAGCCAAATCAATGGCATCATACAATGATATGCAAATCCGTTTAAGCTGATGCAAAGCACTAATTGACTTTAAGGATGACTTCAAAATGTAGACAGAGCAGTACAATCCTGCCTTAAATGTTACTGGCTTCGGCAGTAACATGCAGAGAACACCAAAGTAAATTCTTTTGTTTGCCATGTCATATTTAACGCATATAATAAATACTACTTGTGTCAGTATTTCCTGGTACTCTGCAGCTGTTTAAATCTGTAATTTTATGTTCTAAATCAAAAGATTCAGAATTTATGAGTAGGTTTTTAGTAATGATTTGGCAAGTGTGAAATGATTGCTCTGTTTTTCTAAATGAAAAAGGAGTGACTATTGTGACCCTATTCTTCATGCCTTAACTCAGCCTCCTGTACTGTCTTTTCAATAGAGGAAAGAAGCACGTAATGGAGTGCAGAGAGCGGTGATGCTGTCTGTAATTTCTCCCCCAGGCTCCCCCCTGGTATTTGGATTTCAGTCCCTCGGTTTTAAAAGGTCACTTAGCAAAAAGAGAATGCCACATTATTCATTCCTCCCCACCTCCCTGCCCCATCCTGTTTCTCCTCCTTTTGGGAAGAAACAGAAAATAACAGCCAATGTATGTTTAAGAACAATGCTTGAATCTGAAGTGGAACTACTCTGACTTTTCTTTTTCGTTCAATGTGGTCTTGTGTTACATTAGAGGGAGAATTTTCCTAAAAAGCATTATCACCCCATCCCTCTCAGCCTTTTCCCAGGCATCTTTTGCATACTACTGCACCCAGCCCTGTCTGCAATGACTCTTACAGAAGGGCCACCTGAAGTTGCCATGGTCTACTCGCAAAATAATTCCTTTTCCCATATTCGTTTCCAGCTCATTCTTGGAAAAATGTTGTTATTGATAGCCATGCACAACATCCAAGAGATGCAGCTAGGGTAAGGTGAGATAACTATATAAGCTAGAGAAAGATGGTAAGTCTACTGGAGAAGTGCTTCATCTCACTATAGTGGCCAGATAAAATCTGATATCCTAAGTGGGTGCTTCCTTATTGCCATTGAATCACACCCAAGAATAGACCCTGGCTCCCGACCCAACTGGTGTTGACTGGTTTATGCCCACACTGCTCACAATACTGAAAATGCTACTTCTTGCATCAGTCTCACGAGGGCCATCCAGGGCAGACTGGCTATGTCCACACTTCATCTAGGATCTCCTCTGAGCCCTATGTGGTATCCAGGTAGTGCTGATCCATAATTAGTATTTGCCTTTCACCTCAAAATGCCCAAAATAACAGCAAGACTAGGTTCACAATGGATTTTCATGGCATGACATCAGTCAAGATTACATGCTCCCACCAGGGGACGTAAAAGGAGCGTGTATGTGGAGAGTGTACAAGGTTATGCTGGGACAGCAGTGGTGAACTGCCTAAGGCAGGAGGAGCCAAACTGATGTGATCCATGCCTACAACCACGTGTATGGTACTAACAGGATGTTATCCTCATTCTTAAAGAGTGTTTCAGTTAATATACTGCAGTCAGGAGACACAGAAAACCGTATGGTCCTGCAATTATTTATACTCCATACTCTCTAACAATAGAATTAGCACTTGTGTATTACTAAAAGCCAACATATCTGTGGCAGTACATCAATACAATTCTTTTCATCTGGTTATCTTGTGCTTCAAGGCTATTAGGCTATTTAAGTATCTTTTAGCAACCAGTATCATTCAGTGAACTAGAATGCCTAGGCTTTAAGCTAGTTTCATTATTTCTTCACTATATAGTCTAAGCGCTAATATGCTCGCTCAGAAAGACTCTGATTGGAGATAAATCAGGAAATGCTTCCAGAAAAAAACTGTCGTTTCTGCTTTATTGTCATTGGTTCTTTATTGTAATCCTTATTTGTTGCAATTCCCTGCAGCAATTTCTTTACAAGGATTGCTTTCTGGTGAAATTTTCCAGTGAACTTCAGCTCCCCAGAAATCCCTCATCACATCTGCACTCTTCTCTCACAAAGCAGATGGGAGAGTGAGGACTCTAAATCTGGTTTTGGTCCGTTCCTGTTCTCTTGTCTGTGCAGTGCAGGGATCTCACAAATTGTACAGTCCTTACAAATAACGTGGTGCCTAGTCCAAAGCCTGCTAACCTAATGGAATGTCTGTTCCTTATTTCACCAAGAAACAACTCTGACCTTCACTAATGCTGACTTCAGTGGAAATAAATCAATGTGCAACAGCAGAGGATCGAAATTGTAAAAAAAATGACTTGTGAACAGGGCACTGCCTCTATCTGTCCACAGCATCTAACCTGACCATGATGCAACCAGTGTCTTATACCTGCTGTCTCCAGACTTGAAAAGGAGAGCAAGATGGACAAACAGCAAAGGGAAAGCAGTGTGTATGCCAAGACATGCCAGATGAATAGAGTTGCAGCACTTAGATCCACAGAAGTTATTGCTATTCCTTCAGAGCAATAGGTGAATATAACCTGCCTTTTCAAGCTGGGTTTTAGGCTAAAAGGAAGTCAGCGTAGTCATAAGTGGAGATCTTCTAATCTCATTTGGTGTATGAGACATACACCCAAAGAGAGAGTCACCTTCTTTAAGGCTACAATTTCACAGTATCTTTATTCCTCCCAAGGTGCTGGGTGCTAGGGAAAGGGTTGTTTGGACAGCCTTGGCCAGTTATTCCTTTCTCTTTGTTTCTGTCATTGCTAGATTTTCTTTGACTGTTCAATGTCCAAGAAACTGAGCTGGCTGAAACCAAAATAAAAAAAAAATACACAACTAAAAAACTAAGAAACCAAACAAAAGACACCAGGGTAATTCCCTGCCAGTTCAATTCCCTACCCAAGTTCCCCAAGAAAATGAGCTTTAGCACAGGGAGCAGCCAAGATCATACAACCAAGAGGAGGGGGAAACAAGATCAGCTATTTTCTGCAGTAGCTGAGAATGATGTATGAAGGAGGCTGTAAAACAGCATCCTACAGCAGATAAGATAAATCCTTCTCTGGAAAGACTTTACCTTTAACAACTACAGAGAAAGCCACACAGACTGTTTCAACTTGAGCAATTATATCTTCAATGTCTATAATGAAGTGGATCCCGCACATGAGAAAGCAGATTTCCAGGTCACAGAAGCACATACACATCACAGCTGTGCAAAACCACTGCTTCAGATTGCATGTTCCTGAGAAAACTAACCCAGCTGATTCCCTTCATTTTGTTTCATGATTCTGGGGTTTGGACCAGCTAGAATCACTGAGCTTCCTCCTGAAAAATAAAAAAGCCCTCATATTTGCAACAGCTCAATTTGGGAATAATGGAGAGCTAGGAATGCAATGTGTCCCTGTTCAGATCTATAGAAAAGTTGGTGTAAAAGGTCAGGCTTTATTAGTATGACAGGAAACTAGACAGAAATAGGTCTTTTTTTTTTAAAAAAAAAAGGAAAAAAAAAGCCTTCTTTTTCATGAGTTTTCCCCTTCTCACTGGACCTTATGTAAGGAGCTGCTGACTGTGAACTAGAGGCAAAGCTCAGCCTGCCACAAGACCTTCTGCCTCTTAAGTCCATGGAGACATAGAAGAGAGATCACCAGAATAGCAACAACATTGCTATAAAGGTTTTCAGCTTTTCCTTCTTAAGTAAATGCACGCCTGCTTTTTGAAGCCAGCAGAAAAGTACAAAAGTGTTTTAAGAGTCTTGTATGAACAAGCAGAGGCTGGGAGCTTTGATATCAGCAAAGAGAACTCCTAAGACATCAGAGAGATATTCAGAGTCCAGAGACGCAACTCCCTCTCACCACCCCCTAGAGTGATTGAAAGGGTGCTTCCAATGGGGATAGAACTGGCAGCTGGTGTAGCAGTCTATTAAATAATTTAGAGGATTGAATCTTCCAGAGTTTAGTGATCTGGGTTGGGATGATAGAGCCTGTTTAACTGCAACAGCTTATAGTGTGTATTTTTTTGCAGGTAACACTACGTCCACGTGCTGATTCAGAAGTTGCTCCGTTATCCATGAAACTTTGGTGACCACCCAGGCTTCAACATCCAACACATGAATCCAGATCCATAGACACACGTCACCTCTCAGGCCTCACCAAGTATGCATTCACAGGGACCAAAGCACATACAAAATACACAGATCAAAGGAACAGATTTTCAGCAATATCCTTGTACTTTCTTTTCTTGGCCCCTACTTCCTTTCTCTATTGAAAGGTCCCTTAAGTTCTATGCCTTATCCTGAAGCAAAGGCTTCAGTCTACCAGCTTCAGGCCACCTGAGATGTGCACGACATCCTTTCACTCCCTTAGCCAAAACTGTTTCACTTTCTAGGATGCCTAATTGGTTATAAGTATTTCAAAAATAAATAAAAATAGGAGAAAATAAGAAAGTTTTTTATTCTTTTTCCTGGAAAATTGACACTTATATAGGAATTTTTATGGGCAAACCACTAGAAGAAAGTACTGGAAATCATGAAAGAATCCTGGATACTGAAATAGCCACTATTAATCTCAAGATCTGCATTTTAGGATTGATTTAGAGGTGCCCAACTTAAAAAAGATCCTCATATGGACATATGCTCAAGGATGAGGCAACATAAGGTACTTCTTAATGACTTGGGGTTATCGTAGGACAGCTTGAGGAAGTTCAGACTGGATCCAGTCAGGGCTAGATACTCTGAGCACAGCAAGTTAACTCCATCCTAACAGATGGCATCACTGCAAATGAGATAAAGAGGAAGGTGGCACAATAAAGAAAGGGAGCTGGGACAAGGAGTGGGGAAAATGGCTTTTTTAATAGGCAATTCAGCTTAATGCCAAACTCTAGTGTCAAAAATGAGGGAAGACTAGATTTGACAGAGAAAGATGACTGATATCATCCTGGACCACTTGCCCTCTTTAAAAAGACAAGAGTATGGAGGGAACAGTTAATTATTTTGTCCATGGAAGACCTCAAAAGAAATTAGTTGTTTAACAATGTTATCCTCAGCAGAGACAGCTGAAGAATTCCTGTCAAACTTGCTTTATGGGGATACTCAGAGTATTTACAATGCCACAGGGAAGAAGTCAGTCCCTAGACTGACTCTTCCTGCAGCTCAGCAGCAGCATCCGAGAAATAGTGCTGATGGCAAAGAGCAGCAGGGGACTCTCCTAGGAGAAGCATAGGCCTATTGGAGTAAAAATCATTTCAGGAGGTGTCTAAACAAACACAGCTATGAAAAGGGAAAAAAATTCAGGCAAATTCAGTAATATTTTAAAGTATATTCAGGTTATGCCCGAGTTTACTGCAGGAAGGTCAGGCCTTCTGTAGGGGTTGGAACAGCAGAGGCATCTATAGAATAATGTTTTGAAGACATTGGTTCCCAGAACCTGCAGGGATGTGAAATCCATCAGAGGATTTCATTTTCTGAGGACAAATATAATTCATTACCCAGATATCTAGCCCTAATGTTTCTTGGTCTAACTCCACTTTACTGAAGTCTTCAGTCCAGTGGAATTATTAATACCTTGGCACAGGAAAAGGGCTTCAGACTAACAGCTCTCTTACTGCTAAAAGATAGATACAAAAATATTCTGCATTTTCCACCTTTTTCAAAAGTGCCTGATCCAAAACTGGCAGAAATCAACAGGGAGTTTTCCATGGACTTCAGCAGATGTTGGATCATAACATCCCTGAGAACCAGGAGCACTTCACTCATTTACTAGCCACTTTCTTATGACAGATAAAGGAACTGAAAATGCCTGAATTTATGGTAAAAGCCCTCACCAGTCATAAAATGTAGATAACTGAAAAATTGCAGCAGCTCCTATAAAGTTACTACAGCTAAAGTTAAGATTGTTGTTTTGAGGTTAATAATTTCAGTGTTGTTTTTAGCTATTCCATGTTTTAAAATTATGGTAATTTTTCCTCTTTTTCTTCCATAAACAAGAGAGCAGTTGTTCTGTAATAGGCTTTCTAACAAGTAGTGAGATCAAGGTAAAATGAAAGCTAAATATTATTCCATTCCCTTGGCACAATAATTTGAATGTTCCCAATATTATTAATGTCAAAATACCTTGGAATGAAATAACAGCAGTTTATCTGATATCAAGAGGGGTTATTTTCCTTACTTGCTTCACTTAACTGTGGATTGAACAAAGAAATGGGGAATAATAAAGGATAGGTCCTGCTAAATGAAGAGATTGCTTAAGGTTCAGAAAACGACAAGCAGCTCAGAACAGGAACAAGGGCTCAGAGAGAGCTGTGCAAGGTGGGTGCTGCGGTGCACACGATTTGGCTCTGCCCTTTGAATGAACTCATATCCTGAAGGGAAAATTTAAGGGCTAGATCTGTAAAAGGGCCAGCTAAAGCATTTTTTCAGCTCGGGATAAGGTTTAGAAGAGGGCAGTGGATGGTGCTGACCATCTACCAGACAAGACAGTAGACACCACCCATCTCCTTTCTCTCTGAATTGTGGAGGCAGATGGAGGAAAGAAAACAGAATCCTAAAACCATTTATATCTAAGACATGTCTGCGATAGGAGATATTTTCAAGTCCATCTCTGCCTAACCTAGAAGAGAGAAATGGCTCTGTCTTCCACCCTCCAGGCAGCTGTTCAGCAAGCTGCTGACACAGCCTGCAACAAGATTTCCTTCATCTCCTCGGTTCTGATTGTCCCAGCCAGTATAAGAATTAAATATTAATTGAATCAGAGAGACCCAAGACAGAGAGAGCGCATAATCAATGCTATCTGAAACAGTTCCATGAGGTGGGGGAGGGTTCACAGGGGCTGGTGCTGCCCCTCCTGCAGGAGCAGACCTGGGACCAACATCCCTGCTTCTGCAGTCAATCGCTCCCGCAGTGAAGCACTGGGATATTCCCCTGCAAAAATGATATCTGCAAGGGTGAACAGAGCAAAAGCTTTGCCAACTACCAGCAGGAAGAAACAGTGAAGTAGTGTCTGGGGAAAATGCTCGAAGACAGTAGAGGTTGTTGGTCTGCACAGCTCCCGAGCTTATGGATAGAGGTTACTGTGAAATGCTGCCTGCTCTCTGCAGGGCTACTTTGCTTCTGGCTGAGGCTATCTGAAAAACAGTGCCCTCCACAGTGAAATATTGAAGCTGTGCAGGTGCTAGATGCTTTTGCAAGGCATTTTAGGACTGGAAGTTAAGAAAAGAGAGGAAACAAAACCAGCTTGAGCTAACCGAAGCATCAAAATATGGTAAAAATATCAAAGTGTCCAAGAGTGATCAGCACAGGAACAGGGAGGTGTTTTCCTTCTAGAAGGCAGAGCCATTTTTTCACAAGGAGATTTGGACAGTCCATGAAATGATACACTCATAACTCCAGGCAAGGAAGTATTTTGGAGCTCACAGGGCATCTAGGCAGCAAAATAAAGGCTTGGTTCAGGCAAAGCAGACCTGGGTTCAGTGCCACAGGTAATAGAGTTGCTAACACATGCCAGTTACTTGGGTGAAAAGGCAAGCAAGTCAGTTAGCTCATATTTTATGCATAGTTACTTGGCAATTATTTCAAACTCCAGTGCAATATTAAACATGAGCTGATTTGCCTCTAGGGGACGGAGCCAAAGCCCGGCTGTACCTTCCAGGGTGAGGTAGAAAGAGTATTTAGGGGCGGTCTTGATTTTACCCAAGATTATTTTCATCTGAATTATGGGATCAGTATTACAAAGAAACTTCGGCATTTGTTGGTTATATAGCAAAGTTCTACTGTTTGTCAGGGACTTATCAGAGTTTCATGAAACAAGAGCCGAGAGTAACTTGATATCAGTATTGTTGCATCTAATATATATATTTTGACTGTAGAAGAGCAAGCTGTAGTGTTGCCAGTAGCGTGAAAGCTCACAGGCTCATAACTACAGCAGTTGCTACCTTTACCACAACACTGACAGCAAAACGGAAATCATGTGCATAGAAGTTAAAAATGCAATAAGAAAGTTGATTTTACTTTTGCAGAGTTTGGAGCTACAGCTGAAGAAATTTAGGGGACGTTTGACTCTACCAACTGTTATTTATGATGGCTGTGAATGAATGAAATATCATCTGCATTAATCCCTTCTGGATATACAAGGCTTTCCTATGCCTTATGCCTTTTTAAAACTTATAATACAAAACAGAGCCCATAGAAAAATATATGGGCAAACATAAATATGAAGGTTTTTTTCCTTCAATGCATCCATGCAGCATCAGTATCTATAAATTTATATCATAGCTCTACTGCCATCAAGTGATAGAAAGATTTTTTAGTGAAGATAGCAAAAAAAAAAAGACTGTGAGTCTGTGTAAGTTACAGGAGCTACAGAGCTCTTACACAGAAATGAGACATATTTAATATTCCTCCCTGCCTCTACCCCATGTGTGGTATCTATGGTTACTCATGAGAAGCTAAAAAACTTGTGAACTACAACCTGAGAAAAGGCAAGGAACCTAATTAAAGCACCTGTCAAGATTTCATTATTGTTTGTGGGTAGCACAGATGAAAAAAACTCACGCACATAACCTTTCTTAACTCTCGCCTTGCATAACATGCAAGGAGCAATAAAAGGAACTGCTTATTGCTACCATCAAAGCTGTTACAGCTCAGAAACCTGCTGTCTGCCATTTTCCTTTGCTTGGCTGCTTGCTAGAGACTCTACTCCAGAATATGGGATGTTTCAGCAGACTACAAGGGGAAAGCTGAAGAACAGTGTTGTTTAGTCCTTCATAGCTTAAAAGGGGCTTATAAGAAAGATGGGGACAGACTTTTTAGTAGGGCCTGTTGCAATAGGACAAAGGGTAATGATTTTAAGCTAAAAGAGGGTAAATTCAGGCTAGATATAAGAAAGAATCTTTTTACAATGACGGTGGTAAAAACACTGTAACAGGTTGCCCAGAGGGGTGGGAGAGGGCCCATCCCCCAGGCAGGGCTCTAAGCAATTATGTAGTTGAAGATGTCCCTGCTGATTGCAGAGAGGTGGGACTGGATGATCTTTAAGGGTCCCTTCCAACTCAAACTGTTCTATGACTGTATGACTTGGTTCAGAATAGGCTATATCCAGAGCAGTTCTCTTAAAAACTGTGGAGCATCTCGATGAAATCTGAGGAGTACTAGGAATTACATCTAGGAGGGTTTTCTGGCATGTTCCTACAGAATTGAGGTTTTTCTCTTGAGAGAGACACCATTAAGGAAAGCCAGCCCTCTGGGACTGTTCCCACAAAGTTGGTGCCTGTAGTGCACTCCCTCTCTTTGCAATTTATTATCTCACTTGCTTTTCCCTCAGTGACTCCAAAACAGCCACCAGCAGAGCTACCTAACATGAACTCTCTGACCTCCATGGAGGTTTTGGCATCTGCCACCTACAGGGAGGGGAAAGTGTTGACTCTTAATGCATCACTTCACTGTACACACATGGAAAATATTGCCAAAAAGGAATTTCCATGGGGTACCAAAAGGTATCTTTATCTTAGAAGCATCCTTTCTCTCCTTAAACTTGATTGACAGCAGATCTTCAGCCAATGTTTTGCGATGCCTCCTGCTATTTTAAATCTGCAGGATCTGAACTGGAAGTATTACAGCTCATGCAAAGGAGGCTGAGGAGTTAAACTGATGGTGACTCCACTGATCTAAGAGAAGCTATGAGAGAATGAGCTGGGTCAAAGCAGGTTGCTTGCGATTGGATTAATAGACGTGATCTCCATAACAGCAATGGTTCACGTCTGGTATGTTTGATTGGCATTAAAACCCAGTAAGGTCAGTTCTGCCTCTCGTACCTTTCTGCAAAACAGCTTTCCAAGACTCAGCCTCTTTGCTCACACACTATCTGAAACCCACGTTAGGGCCAACAACTCTGCTTTGTCCTGTTTCTGGAAACCATAAGAAACTGCAAACATCTCCAGTCAGTACAAATACAATACAAATCAGGGACTGCTTGAAGTTGAGTCTCCCAAAACAGCCTTTTTACAGATGTGACCTCAAGCTTGAATAAGGTATAAAAAGGGATGCATTTTACAAGCTCTTTCTACTTAGTTGTGAACACATTGCATACTATTAAAAACTGGTTCAGCACAGGTTACATTGTGTGGAAGGGAAAGGGATGCTATTTTTGGAGCCACAAAAGACCTTGGGTTCAGAGTTCAGTTCCTAAATAGTCAGTATTAGGTTATTTCTTTGTAAGGATTTTTGAATTCCTGTGGAATGAAAGACACAATACAAAAGCACAGAGCCTTGACAGTCTATAAGACTGTGTGGCAGAAATAAATCAGAAAAAGTTCTAATAGCTCAGGGTCCTTTGGGTGATTAATGACAAAACCAGCATTTGCCATCCAGTAGACACCTGAAGCCAAAGCAGATCTGACAAGACCTGAGCTAACCATGTTGGGAAACATAAAGGGAAAAATATGTCCTAATAAAGCGGGACTAATAATGGACTCAGGGTATTTGTTCAAATTGCCCTGAGTTTTGTTTGGGGTACAGCATCATCTAAAGAGACGTTTATGGACTAAGGCAGCTGGATATCAGGTCTGCCTGTCATGTCTCGATCAAAATAGATGGAGAAGGGAAACAATGTGAACAAAGGATAAAAAAGAAGGATGGAGACAGCACAAAGCAGCAAACAAGACTGTTATTTCACACTTTTTCTTTCCTACTTTTATTTATATTCTGTGGGTTGTCACAAGGAAACAGTATTCTTCATGAGCTGGGAGATGCTGTAAGCCTGAGTAAAGCTGTGAGGGGGAAGGAATATCCAAACACTTGGAGACCTATCTTTTATTTTTATATATGTCAGTAAACAGACAAATTCTCGGATGTACAAAAACCTACACCCTTACATTACATATATCTAAAATCAAAGGAAAGTCTGAACAGGGAAATAAATATATATGTATATATGCCATTTTTAGACAATTTACTGTTGACATTCAGTGTTTTCCAAAAGGCCATTTCCATGCCAGCACTATAGCCTTTTCTTTGGAGTGCGGCAAGTTAGACAGGAAAATAAAAGTCCAATTAAGAGCCTTCTTGCTTGTGACTGATAATGGTTTTGACATTTGCAGAGTCTCCTGACAACAATGCCTGAGCAAGGTGGGGAAAAGGAAATCAAAGAGCAAGTTCTTTGCAGATGGCAATGAGAGGGTTTAAACACCTCATGGCCTCAGAAACAGTCCTCCCCACTCTGCAAGATTGTGCCAAATATTTTAGCTTTCCAATGAGCTGTTTCATCCTTTCTGGATAAAATCAGCAGCTTTAAGGGAGCGTATCTTGAAAGGGTTAAATAAAGAGAAATGTGAGTTTCTTCCTTAAGCAAGTACCCTGATCTCCACCAGTGCCTGAACAAGGAGCAAGGAAACAGCCGGCTGCCAGCCAGCCTAAGCTTTACTTTTGATCCTATCAATTAAAGTAGGGTTCTTCTAATCTGAGGAAGATCCAGAAGGTAAATTCCCATCAGGCCAGGCTGAGGATCTCAGTGCATTGTGCATAAAAGCTCTTTCAACCCCAGCTCTTGACTGAGGCTTCTGGGGCAGAGAGTGTCATTTGCTCTCTTCTGTGAGGTTACGGTTGTATTTTCAGGCATGGTTAAGATTAAATAAAGTTCAATGGCACTGCCTGCCTAGGATAAGACCAGTGTCTCTCTGGATCTGGTTGCTCTACTGCTTTTACTAATGCCTTGACTGAAAATGTGCATATTTACCAGAGAATGTCCAAGCCTCAACCACTGGCCATTTAGAAATCCTGCAATTTTAGTGCCTCCTTTGCACACTCATACAAAACGTTGACATGAAATGCACTGCTATTTGCAGTGACAGCTTTAGAGAGAGGAGAGAAAAGAAAGCTAAATTTTAAAATTCAGCTTAATGGATCACAATTAGCCAGAATTAGAGCCACTTCCCTGTTCAGGTTCCTGAGTGAACAAGAACTAATTATTCCATCTGATAACCTCTGAGGGAGGCACAGTGAGAGACAGCGTGGGAAGAGTGATTAAATGAACGGCTAAAGCACAGAAAGGTGTCCTAATGCATCACGTCAGCAGTCCAGCTAGTTTAACGTGACCACTATAATAGGATGAAGTCAAGGTCATTTTAGAGATAGGTACAAGCACATGCACTGGACTGTGTGCCCTTCTCTGGGGATGTTTTGCCTTTCTCAGCAATATTTGAAGGTATACTGTTAGTGTATATATGTCCCTCCCACGCCTCAGGACATGACCTCCTCTTAGCTTGAAAGGCACTTCTGCTCAGAAGAGCCCCATGGGGTAGAAAACTCACCCCTTTCCACAATAAGGAACAGAAGCAGAGAAGCAATCAAAGATCTGCAACAATTACCAGTCTCTCAAGCCATATTTTAGCAGGATGACTACCCTCACATTGCAGTTTACACATCCAAGCAGCAGGGTTTATATTGCCTTTGAAACTTTATGAGAGTTCCTGACTTCTACCACGATGTTTCCCTTGAGTGTGATGTGGCTGATAAGGAGAGAAGACCTACTGCTGCAACATGTCAGAGAGATTTGGCATTAGCTGAAGAGCTTCAGGCCGAAGGTTTTGAACGTGAAGGGCCAGGCTTCCAGTCTCAGATGCGAGAACATGATTATTTTGCTGTTTATAGCTCATTAATTTATTACTCTAGGCCTGTATGGAGGGTACTTTTCCATGTCTGTCTTTCATATTGACATTTTACAACTTGACATAGCAGAGCAATTTTGCAAAGAGAGAGTAGAGCCGTCAGCTTATCAGGTCTTTTTTTTAGAAAGTAGATGTTTTTCGCACCAAAAAATAATGAGTGTATCAGTAGGAACACACAGCACATGCATTGAGCCACACACGTGTATCACTCACACAAAGTGCTTCACCCTCCCGTTCCTGAACTTAAGTATCAAGCTAATCTCTGCTCAGCACTCAGCTGTAATGATTCAAATTTCTAACACAGAGGAGAAAGGAGGGTTTTGAACAAAAATACAGATAACAAAGCCACATTGTTTTGGCCTCTCTTTTCTGCTTCTCAGTCTGTCATCCAAGACTGTCTAGAAAACACCTGAAGAGGATGTAGAGAGCATGAAAATGGAGTCCTTAAACACGTAAGTACAGTATTGCTCTGTTGTCATTAAAAAGATTTGTTTGGGAGTGCTAAG
This sequence comes from Tapera naevia, assembly GCA_033556795.1. Lineage (NCBI taxonomy): Eukaryota > Metazoa > Chordata > Aves > Cuculiformes > Neomorphidae > Tapera > Tapera naevia. Next base: position 4,336,405 of record JAUMJJ010000083.1, read on the forward strand.
GTGTCTAGTAAGATGAAGTGTTCTCCTTTGTCTTTGTGAAGAGGAGCTGTGCTTCCAAAGGGCTATTAAAAATGATAGACAAGACTTCAAAAATTCAGTAGCAGCACTACCTGTGATTATAGGATCGTGCTTTCCCTCTAGGTTTCTTCAAAGCATTTGTTTCTCCTGCAAATGAAATACATAACATCTACAACCCTGACTGTCCTAGACAGATTCATAAAGCAGTTAGACAAGGTCCATGTTTGTAAATAAATGTGTTCAATCCACAGAGGAAGCCAAAATGGGCAACTCCAACTCACTACATAAGCAGAAAAATTACACTAACCTGTCCAAAATCTGTCCACAGACCCCAATGAGTAGAATCTAGGTGTTATATTTGTGGGTGTTCCTGCGTATGTTTATGTTTTATTTTTATTTTACTTGCCATGTACTGTTACCAAAGAAAAAATCCATATCTGGAGTAACAGCAGGTGGAATTTCTATTTTAGCACAATTTTAAATCAATAGAGGAAAGATAGCTAAAAGGAGTCCAACTTGAAGTTCTGCAGAAGAAAAATACAAGAAGCAGACAGAAAGAGAGGACTGATGTTTTCTTGTATTGAAGCAGAGGGAAGTTGTTTCAAGAACAAGGTAAGGGATAAGAGCATGAGAATGACTCCTGCATCCTGACACCTGTCAGTGGCTGATAGGGGTTTGGCAGGTGGATATAAGAGTAAGGTTGGTAGGTACTGATCTTGCCCCTTCCATGCTCTTACAGCTTCAATGACCTTGTGGTTTTCCGCTTTCTAGAAATGTCTTTGCACCTTAGGGTCCTCAAATGATTTTTCTCCATAACTTTGTCCAATTATTTTTTTAACCAATCAGATAATTTGGTACCCAAAACATCCAAACATCCAACAATTAACAATATGTTCTAATAATATATTTTATGGAGAGACACTATCTATTGTTGTCACCTGATATGTTGTTAAATTAGACCCTTCACTATGAGAAAGATATCAGAGTACTGGAGAATGTCTAAAGAAGGGCAAAGAGGATGATGAAGGGTCTGGAGCACAAGTCTTATGAGAAGCAGCTGAGGGAACTCAGGTTGTTTATTCTAGGCAAGAGGAGGCTGAGGGGAGACATTGCTCTCCACAACTCCCTGAAAGAATGTTGTAGCAAGGGGGGAATAGGTCTCTTCTCCCAAGTGTGGTAAGAGAGGAAATGGTCTCAAGTTACACCAGGGGATGTTTAGATTGGACATTAGGAAAAAATTCTTCACCAAAAGGGTTCTCAAGAATTGGAACAGGCTGTCCAGGGAAGTGGTTGAGTCGTCATATCTGTAAGCATTTAAAAGAACTGTGGACATGGTACTTAGGGAAATGGCTCAGTGGTGCATTTGGCAGTGTTAGTTTACAGTTGGGCTCTGTGATCTTAGGGGTCTTTTCCAACTTAAATGATTCTGTGATTTGATGTCTCACAGTACTCATTTTATAAGAGGAAATGAAAAAGAGAAGAGAGAGCATACAAAGATGTTCAGGAAAAAGGTCTGAAAAGAACAAAATCATTTAGAAGAGGAAGAGATGAAAGAAAAGACAAGGGAAAGACAAGCTGCCAAAGTACAGTATACTTCTGATACAGATGTACTGCCATTACAGTGCAAATAAACAGAGGTCTGATATTTTTGCTGTGTGCAATGCAAGAGAATGGTTGCACCTTTGATTTCCCATAGGTATCAGAATCAGCATGAGAGCCTTTGTTGTTCAGTAAAAAATATTAAATACAATGCTGAAGGCAAAGAGGACATAATATAAGGAGCTTTGTATAAGACTGATCATAAACAATGCAAAAAGCACCCCTGGAGCACAGTGATCATGGAAATCATTATCCCTGTGCAGAGGTGATGGAGCAACCTGTTCCACGGAGACAAAGTGCAGAGCACTGTGCTTGCAGCAGACAGAAGGGCAAGTCCCATCCCTTCCTCTTAAGCATTGCACTCACAGCCATGAGGTTGCCCTGGGCATTACCTGCATGGTTGTCAAACACAGAGGTTTTACTGACCACTGAGTAGAGATGAAAGAGCAGCTGTAGTGGATCAGGTTATGGGCTTCTTAGATCTATTAATTACACTTTATAAACTACAAAGCATATGATATTGCATACTGGTACAGCTATGTCTCAAAATCATGTTCATTAAATATTCTTAGATACATCATCCTTGTATGCATTATTGCTCTGATTAGTTTAACATGGCTCCTATGTCACAGAAAATTAGGTTTTCCACGGGCTATTTAAGAGTTACTGTCCTGCTTATACACCTCCTATAGTTAGATCATAGTGACATGAACTCTATTTTTGACTCACATATTGAAGTATCAAAAACGATTTGGGTTCAGAGCTTTCATATTCTTCTGGGCTGTATAAACAAATACACTGACTTGTTACAGCAAATGCTATGTACCTGTTGGGATGTTCATCTTTCGCAAGGTAACAGCAAAATGACGAAGCAGGATGAGATGATTTTTTTTGCAGCTATATCTATCAGAGGGAATTAAAAGCAAAGGAGGAAAGGAGGAAAGAAGAAAGTTTAGTTTTCTTGAAGTTTAGCTGAGTAGCTACAGTGAAATTCCATAGGTAACATAAAGGATGACTTTGAGCCAGCTGCAAGGGAAATGCAGCTAGCTTCAGATTTCTTGGGACAAATGTGCAGATTTCCAAAAAATGACAAATGATTTATTTCTATCAGAGAAATATCATCAGGCAGAAATAATGGGGCCAAGGCTTTGTCAGATTATATCTTATCACTAGTCCATCAAGTTAGGACTTTGCCTACAGAAGTGATCAGCACCTGATGTTGCAAAGGAAAGGAGTAAAAAAGAAAGCTCACTGCATCTGGCAATGCTGAAAAGCCATAATTGGAAGCAAAGCTACACAGGGTGTGTGCAGACTCTGCCATGACTGACAGCAACAGAGAAAAAAAAAAAAAATCAAAAATTCAGTTTGGATTCCATTTGCTGAGGTGGAAGGAGAGACAAGTGTCAAGCACAGGAGTTTAGCTCAGCACGGCTGTCTTGAAAACCATTAGATCTATCTGGCAGCACCTCCCACTCTCCCTGCTGTGCTACCTGAGCTCCTTTTCTGCAAACACAGCACCACACTGAGCTATGATACTGGGAAGGACTTCTCCAGCTTCCTGGTGAAGCAGCTCACCACAGCATTGCTGATTTCTTTTGCAGCGTACATGGTTGGAAAGAAACACCCACTGAACCCCGTCACCAGCTAATGCCATCAAACATCAAACACTTGCTATGCTGCTGCGCTTGAATTTCGAAAACCAGATCCAAATTTCTGTTTCCTTTAGTGTCAACTAGTTTCAGGACCTCTGACTTGCACCTTCCTTGGCCCACAGCTCTAGGTAGCTGGATCCTTCTTTCACACTGAAGTCCACTCCTTGGAAAACCAGCACGAGCCTGCAGCTACAGAGAATATCTTTGAATGACTCCAGAGACAGGCAGCTCACAGAGAAATCCAAGACATTCCGACAAAACACAGTATTTTGCACAGCAAGTAAAGCGCCACTGTAACTTATGGAGGTGAGGTTGGAAAGACATTGACATCTCCTATTACTTCTAAACAAACATTTCATGTGAGGCCAGATGCAAGCCACTCCCAGAACTGAGGGATGGAAGGCCAGAAGGACAGAAAGAGCACATGCCCATGTGCGACATGAGCCAGCAATGCGTGCTCGCAGCCCCGAAAGTCAATCATAGCCTGGGCTGCATAAAAAAAGCACTGCCAGCAGGCCAAGGGAGCTGATTCTCCCCCTCTACTCTGCCCTTGTGAGACACCATCAAGGCTACAGTGTCCAGTTCTGGAATCCTCAATGTAAGAAAGATATGAAACTGTTGGAAGGGGTCCAGAGGAGAGCAACAAAGGTGATCAGAGGGCTGGAGCACCTCTGCTATGAGGACAGGCTGAGAAGATGGGCTTGTTCAGCCTGAAGAAGAGAAGGCTCTGGGGAGACCTTATAGTGGCCCTTCCAGTACCTCAAGGGTCTACAGGAAGGCTGGGGAGGGACTCTTTACAAGGGGATGTAGCAATAGGACGAGGGGGAATGGTTTCAAATTGGAAGGCAGAAGACTTAGATTAGATATTAGGAAGAAATTCTTCACAATAAGGGTTGTGAGACACTAGCACAGGATGCCCAGAGAAGTTGTGGCTGCACCCTCCTTGGAAGTGTACAAGATCAGGTTGAACGAGGCTTCAAGCACCCTGATCCAGTGGAAGGTGTTCCTGCCCATGATAGGGGGTTTGGAACTGAATGGTCTTTAAGGTATCTTTCAATCCAAACCGTTCTATGATTCTACATAACACCTGACTCAGAACATAACATTGTACCAGGCAGAGATAACAGGGGCTATAATCACTTCATACATCTCCTGTCATCTAAACTTTCTACTTTTTTCAATTTGACAAGTCTTCCTAAACAATTGTTAAAAAGAAAAGCACAAATTCACAGGACAGGTTTTATAAAGACAGCTAGTGATTTTCTGCAGATTTCCTCCTGGACTCACCCACAAGAATTCTCAGAGAAAGAAAGGTAAGATATAAATGGGAAATTCAGAAAAGCTTGAAAGCAACCACTGTGCACAATAGTAGACTTTCTCATAGGAAATATAACTTAATAATTTTGAATGATAAGCAAAATAATTTAAAGAAGAAAAACAAATAAGTAAAATCTGCTTACAAGTAAATGCAGAAAACCTGAGCTAAATTCCTGCAAACAACTTTTCAAGGTTGGTTGGAGTTGTTAATGACTATATTTCTGCAGCTTTTATAAATTTTGTTGAGGCATCATTCATATTATATGACCTCTTACAGTAAGAATGCAAGAAACTCCTGAAATCCTTGTCAAATAACTTTCATCCATCTCTAGTATTAACCATTTGAGGCTCTTCCTCTTCCCTACTCCCTACCACCTTTGAAAAATTGCTTTGATACTTCTTCCTTTCGCTCAGAAATTATTTCACAGCATACAAAATACAAAATGACAATAAACCTTGTAACTTAGTACCCTTTAAAACACACTCTTTCAACTGCAGGAACAACTTCACTCTTGGGCATTTTCTGTGAAATGGATGGCCAACTGCCTTAACGCCCCGCAGTCTTGCTTCGAGCCATCAGTCCTCGCAGTCAATCATTAATCCCCCAAAAAGAACCCAAAGTTTTAGTATTACTGCTTAAATATAAAAATTTGTTAGTTACACTTTATGGTGTCATTCACAGGATAAAACTTACAGATAAATCTTCTGGTTTCTTCATAATGTCATGCAAATGCCAGCCAGAGGACATCTCTAGAGATCACTAGTCCAATTTCATGCTCAAAGCAGGTCCATCAGCAACACAAATCCACTCAGTCATGGCTTCATCTGGCAGAGTCTTCAAGCCTTCTCAGAAATGTTACACTGCAACTCTGGGCACATTTCCCGGGGCTGCAACACCTACCCAGTGAAGAAGGCTTTACTTAAAACCTGGTGTGAGCCTCCCAACACACACTTTGTGCCCCTTCTACCTTCTCTGCCCTTGCTGAGAGAGATCTCAGCTCTCTCATCTTTGCAGCTTCTAAGTAGCTGTTGGTTTAGTAACCCTAGCAATTCCACCTCATTCAACCACCCCTGCAGTACACCTATTCCAGCCCAGGGTGGATGATGGTCCTTCATCTGATCCTCTCCATGTCCCTCTACGTCTGTGGACACAGTTTTCCAGGTACAGATTCAGCAGCACCAGCCATAGGGAATAAATTTCTCCTGAATGCAGGACATGACTCATCACAGCAAGAGTGCATTTCTGGATGGTATTTTACCCAGCATCCCCAAGTTACGTTCAGTAGGGCTGCTTTTCAGGCAGTCAGTTCCCAGCTGGTTTCTCTACCCCAAGAACAGAGCTTTGTGCTTCCCCTTGCCAACCCCATGGGGTTTCTTTTAGCCCTGTTTTCAAATTAATCCAGGTCCCCTGGGCAGCCACTCTTTCATTTGTCACACAAGACTCTCCCCCTGGTTCAGCAAATTACTTTTTTTTTATGCTGCTGGTTTTGGTAACACATCTAGAGTGAAGAGACCATTTAAATGTCATCCCTGGTGTGTTTGCTTGTGGTAGATAGTTTGTGTAAATTAGAGTCTCCTGCTTTCCTTGCTCTGCTTGCCTGCCGACCCCGTACTGCAGCTGAATTAGCTCTGCCTTAATAGATTTTCCCTGAGTATTTCAATGCTGCAATATAAAGCCTCATTTCATAGTGATTCCTGAAATTAAAGTACCTTAGCACCCAGCAGCTGGAATCATCTGTGGGACTGAGCTACCCTGCAAGCTTTCAGAACCATAAAACATTTGCTGTGCTGGCTGAGAGCAGCCATGAGTTTATCCTGTGGAGATATTATTCCTGGGAGGACCAAGAAATATGCATACCTCTTGGTGCAAGGTTTTACTCAAAAGTTTACCTTCTTGGCTCGCCTTGTTGTGAACAACAAGGCTTTCCATACTTTCTTTCCTTTTCTCTTTGCAGCATGAGCTTTGTTTTTCACAAATATACAAGAACAATTCTTCTCTCTTTTCCTTCCCACCCACCATGTCTCTTTGTCAAAGAAATAGTCTCCCTCCCAGGCATAGATCACTGGCCTGAATAGGCTACTGCTTTGCTAAAAACAGGAAAGTTATAATACTGCCCTTTACTTTGTCTGATAAAGTCAGATGTAACTCCTTCCTCTCCTTTACTTTCTGCCTCTTAAAATTCATCTCTAAGTAGCTTAAAGGAAGAGCTGTTCCTAATCCAGTTCCAGCAGAGAGTATGTTCTCTAAAAAAAAAACCCTAAAAATCAGAAATAGGCTCAAAAAGCATCACTGCTATGTTGGGAAAACTGCCAAAATGATACGAATGATACATAAGAGATAAAACCGTTAACAAAATCCTCTAGTGCTTCAGCTAACAGTTCAAAGAAAAGACATCAGAGTCCAATGACCTGCCCACAGGGTGCAGTGGTGGAAAACTGCAGACCAGTGAACAGGGAATCACCAACTTTTTGGCCACCCATGGCTCCAAGCAGGTGCTGATTGTGATGGTCTTGTTGTGGTAGGAGTCATGTTCACTTGCTTTATCCTGCTCCCCCGTGGTCACTATGGGATCACTAATGTCACCTGTGAGACCAGGTACAGTGGCAGGTCTCCTCAGAGCAATGTGCCCAGGGAAGCAGGTAAAAGCCAATTTATGTCATCTTTAGAATCATAGACTCTTCTGGTTGGAAAAGACCTTTGAGATCATCGAGTCCAACAACACCCATCATCCACTAAACCATGTCCTTCAAAAACTCATCTACCTGTGTTTTAAGCACCTCCAGGGATGGTGACACAACCACCTCCCTGGGCAGCTGTTCCAGTGCCTGACCACCCTTTTCGTAAAGAAATTCTACCTAATATCTAGTCTGAAATCCATCCCCTGACAAAATTTGCACAGATTTCTACCTGAAGCATCATTTTGTTTCTGATCTGCATTCTGAACTTTGTTGCCTAAAAGACAGGTGAAGCATCACGCTGTGTTAAACCAAGTTATAGATTAATATTTTTTTTTACCACCACTGTCAGTGCTGTTTTTTCTGGGATATCTCCCTTCTCATTGCCTTCTCCTTATACCCCATTGCCAAAGCACTTTCATACAAGCTTTTCTCTCAGTTGCTTCTTCTCACTCTCTCCTACACTGCAACATGGAATCGTGCATGGGCAGAAAAACAGAGTAAAGCTCAGCTGCACTAGTCCAAAGCAAGCTCATTTGACCATTTAACTGGAGTTTCCCTGTTGGCCATTTTTATACTGAAGCAGACTGCATCTCAGCTGGATATCTAATGTTTCTCCCTGTCCTCATCTTCCCTAAAATTCTAGCAGGATTTCTAATTCCAGAATTTAATATATTATGGATTTTCAGGAAATACTTAAAATAATCCTCTCCTCTGCCTTTATTGATTCGGCATGACCTTTGCTTTGTGAACACAAGTTGAGTGAGTCAGAGGAGACACTGATCTGAGCTCTATGCAGACCGGAACCCACTGCTGATGTTTCATAACGCTGGTGAATAACAGCAAGTTCTACAAATTTTACTTCTCTTCCTATGCAATTACTGTATTTATCCTTTTTGGGTCACATCCCAGGCAGAGATTAAAAACAGGGCCAGCTTAGGCAGGTGACTTGTTTTATATACAACCTTGTGACTCATTGACATGCTTGTAGTCAGACAAGTGTATAAAGCTTGGTGAATTGGGGGCATTAACCTCAGAGCTGTTTTTCTGACTTTTCTGTTTTCTTGCCATGGATCTGACATGTATGCATCTCTTGTCTTCGTTTTATCTCTGATCACTAAACTTTTATAAAGAAAGGTCAGTGGCTTTTTGTAGTGCTTCTAAACAATGCATCTCAGACCTCGTCAAGCTTGGATTAAAATACTTCTTTAATGACAAACAGGCTATTTGTCCCCTGTCTTTGAGTAAATCTAGGATTCAACATAAACTATTTCTATTGACAGCTATAAAAATGAGCAGAGACCAAAAACTTTCCCAACTGCCTTTGTCCTCCTGCCGAATTACTGATTCAATGTCCCCTATTTTAAGTGAAAGCTGAAATATGGATTTTCTTTTCATCATCACAACTTGCACAGCTGCATCAGTCATTAAGCTGTCCTAAAGATCTGTTACCCAGGAACTAGATGCCAGGTATATATCGTATCCCGAGGTGAGTTGTGGCAAGGCATAAATTGATCATGTGGTTCATGCCTTTGAAACCCAAATGAAAGAACATCAATTGCCATCAACTCCAGGAATATAAATAGAAAAGACCAAATCAATTCTGGTCTAAATATGTTGTGGAATCAAAAGATGTTTAAAAAAAGGAGATAAACAAACAAATAAATCACAAGTTAGTTTGATCAGAGACAGAAAATTACAGTTTCAAATTTAAGACATAAAATCAAGGGAAATTTCCTCATACAACCAGTCCATTCCCCTAATATTTTAAGAAACTGCATGCCAGAATTGCAACCCTAAATGCATTAGGCTCCATATTAAACTATGTTTTTACTCCTACTGTCTCTATTGAAAAATCATCCCAGAACCACAACTTTCTGCAGGTTAACCTCCTTCAAACATGCAGGTGAAATGTAGCTATGGTCCTTTTAAAGCTATTTGTACTTCTGTGAAGATAGATGTTTATCTTAAACATCTTCTTTTGAAGCTCCTGGTATGGTTTCAAAGTCTTTTTTTTTTACATAATTGTGTCTATATAGTCTCATTCCACCCTAAATTACAGGTTTCTAGGTTAATAAGCAAGGTATTACTTTTTTTTTTACTAAGGTACTTTCTCCATCTCTTTCAAATTAAAGTTCATCCTTCTTAAATATGGGTGAATGGAACTGTATGTTATCATTCTAAATGAGGTCTTACAACACCATATAATTCACAGTTTCTGTTGGAAATAGCTTCTGTGAGGTAATTTCACATCCCATTTTCTTTGCTCACCATGATCTTGAAGGCCCATAGCCACCCCAAGACCAACACATACAGCCAGGTCTTCCTTCTTCACTATTGGTGGTTTCCAAGCCTACAGCAAGAACTTTTTCTTATGCATTCCTGAGTGAATGATATTGCATTTTGCATCCCTGAAATTCATCAACTGCTGTTGTTCCAGTCTTTGCTATCGCACAGGTTTTCCCTCCCATTATTTTGTCTTTCCCCTTGCTCAATGTCATCAGCAAATTTCAACCCCACAATCTCACTTTTGATGCTAGAGACAAAAATTGAAAGACAAATACCGTTGATCTAAAGATGCACCTTTGTAGTAACATCCTTCCTGCTTGGTAGTTCGGTTTTCAACAAAACACACTGTTATTTCTCTTCTATGCAGTTCCTTATCTCCTGTATGATTTCTGTACTAACCCTCAGCTTCCCCTTGTCATATTTATGAATATTCACTGAAGTCTAGACACATTAAAAATATCTAAAAAAATCTATCAAAGAAGATAAGTTATATAGTGATGAATTATATGTAATAAATCCCTGTTTTCATTTTGTTCCATTTGCCTACATTTTTAATTATTTTATCCCTGAAAAAAAATGAAGCCTTTCTTGCTATTACAGTGATGCTAGAAAGTCTGTATATAGCCAATCCTATTTATAAGTTCTGTTATTTGACAAGTGTATAGCAATAGCTTTGTTAGGCTTAAACTAGACCCACAGGTTTATGTGTGAGTTTTGTATGAATTCTAGGATGGACACTAATCACTCCTCTAATTTAATTCTTTTCATACTTCATACGTGCATCTACATACCTGATTAATGTGTTCTGTAAAAGAATATCAGATACCACGTGTGTTATTTGTTATAAAACCTGGAAAACTCCCACCATTTACATGATACATCTATAACATGGGTCTTACAATATGAAGTCTAGAGCAGTACTCAGTTGTCTTATTACCTCAGGCACAGGTATCTGAGATGCTCCAGGGTATCTCAGAGAGCACGGAGCTGGACCTACAGGCGACCTTAGCTTTTCTGGAAAAGCTGATGCCAGGCACATGGAGTACCCTAAAAACCTTTATGATTGTGGGATACCTGAGTGAAACTTACTCTTAACCAAACTCTAGATGGAAGACTTGTAGAGATGAAAATGAAAATTGGAGCTGGTAACCAGACTGCTTTGGCTTAGAAATTGGGCTGGTATTTCCTAGCATCAATAGTAACAGGGCACTGTGGTGTCACAATATTTAGAAAGGATATCTTTGAAGAGGGCAGGCTTTGAGTTAGCTTTGGGCAATCTGGCCCTTTGTTAACTTCTTCCAAGCTTAAAATTTGTAATCTCCCTGGTTGCCTCTTTTTATCTATGCTGGCAGAAGAAAACTGTTGTCTGACTGCTCATGATATTGGCAGATGTTAAGACAGGAATTCAGAGGTCCAGCTACTCCCTCTACCAGAAAGTATTTCCCTAGCATGCCCTTCTGGCAAAGTATACTCAGGTTTTCCTGCTTTCTGATACTAATCAACATTACTAGCAGACTTTGGGGATCAGAGCTCACCAATAAGATTCTGGAAATTGATGCCCGGGAGAAAACTCTCCCCTCAGTTGTACCATCCTGAATTTTCAGAGCTGTAGGATTGGTATTTTCATTTGGATTTTGGATTATACTGGAGTACTAGGACAGAGAATCAGATTCTCACCTGATCACAGACAGTGTTACAAGTTAGTTCCTTGCCATTGCAGAAGCCTCAGTTATTAATTTTATTTCCTTTTCTCTCATTCCCTGCTTCTATTTCCCAACCAGTTTGGTTGCCTGAGGAGAGGAATGCTTGAGTTCAAAGTCACCTGAATCTAAGCAGGATTCACGAGAATCTAAGCAGGATGCGATGACTTGCAATTCACAACAAGTCAGATTAGATCATCTAATCACCCCTTCTGGCCTCAAATTCTATGAAAATGTGTGAAAATGATAGAAAAAGGACTTAACCAGTATGACCGTGAACAAGAATAAATGTTTCTCATTCAATTGCAGGTAATGATTTTGACATGGTCTCTGAACCTCTGGCTTTTCAGATGCCAGAAGCTTAACAACTTGAGGAAGTTTTGATCTCTGATTCCAGCTTTTATCTGGGGGGTGCAAGAGGGAAAGAAACATTAAGTGCAAAAATTGCCAGAAAAGGGCTGCTTGAATCAGCAACTTTCAGCTCTTCCATTGTGATTGTAATTGATTTCAAGTCACCGCTTAACAGAGGAAAAACACCACATCACGACCAAACTGCCAGCTAACCTTGGACTTTGTATGAAGTTAGGAGACATGTTGCCTCTAAGTTTTCCAGTAGTAGGCTCTTCAGTGGAGGAAAATGGTATAAGAAACCACTTGGTTTAAAAACTGTGCAGCAAGAGGAGATTATTAATTGCAGCAGATATTACAAATGTGGTATCTCAACAGTGCATGTAAAAATTAATGAAATGGTAATGTAATTGCTCTAGCTTTTCCTTTATTTCAATTAATTTTGCTTTCATGTTCACTGATGCTATTGTCATGCTGCGGTGTTGAGCTTTGAGCATGCCTTGCTCCAGGAGGTCTACTGGAGTAATGCCTCTGGCATAGAAGTCAAAACTCTCTAAATTAATTGCTCCTTTCATCCCTTAATTAGAACTATGCTAATTCCTTCAACATTATTATTATATAAAAAGCCACGCCTCCAGCTCCGCATTGCTCTAGTACACTGGTGGAAAGCATAAGTGCACAAGTGTAAGGGAGGCATCACAGGTAGCAATGAAAGCAGCTTACTAGACTCCATCCATGCAAAAAAAAATGATAATTTTCTAGGACTTAAAGCAATAAAATTTTCTGATAATTTTACAAATTCCTGCTAAATCAGCCCCTTTGTGGTGGGAGCCAATAGCAATAGTTAATAAACCTGAGTAGTCAAAAGATCTTCCTCATTTGATCTATGTCACTGAGTGATCTCACATATTTTACCCAAAAATAAATAAAAATAATTGAAACCACATGCAGGATATGACATTGAATCTTTTTTAGGTAGTTAATTTCTGATACTTCATAGTAAAGTAAGACAATACTTAATAGTAAATTTTCAAAACTCAGGTTCATTTCTGTCCAAGGATGTCATAATTAGGTGGCCATGCAGGGTTTCTTTTATTTTCCAATACCTGTATTTGTTTTTTTGTTCTGAATCTGAAACAGTTATATTAAGATCAGATCCACCTCTAGTGTTGGAATGCATAAGGTCAAACATAGAGGCTCAGGAAGCAAAGCTGCTATAACTTAGGAATTAAAGACCAAATATGCTCTAAGGCAGATGATTTTTTGAGACAAAATACAGTTTGGTCTTAACTTATTTTCATAGTTCTTTACAGTTTCCATGAGAATAATTTAATAACGTCGGAAGAGTTTAAAATGATGCAGGTAATTGCTTTAAGTAATTCTAGTGATATTAAAGATAACAAACCTCTTGTGTGAAATACTTTGCTCAGCAACGATCATCAGAAAAGGACTAAAGATCTTTTTAGTGCAAATTTGAGTTCTTTTTATAGATGAGATGAAGTGAAAATATCACGTTACCTATAAAATAAAAGATGTGCAGATATTCAAATACCTACTATCCCAGTCTTGCATTGACACATGCAAAAAACATATCAGAATTCTAACTAGCTCCATTTCTACCATTGAATAGCCTGAATGCGATCTCTAAACTCACCTCTAGATCACACTGATAATGTTTAAATTACAATGTTATTCACCACGGCACATTTATAATACCTGAAGCTGAATCTCTCCCAAATAACTCAGAAGAATAAGTGAGTATAAAACTTGCATATTTTAGTTTCATTTCTTTTCCTGGCCTTCATTATTATGGCTACAAAATAATTTCCTTCTATTTGGCTCTACTTGATGAAAAATATGTCAGAAAAGTTAGACTCTTAGAGATGTTTGGGACATTGAAAAAATAAGTCATGCAAAAGCTTGAAGGTCTCAAGTGAACCACAGCCTAACTTGTTTCTTTAAGATACTATGTCCTGCTAATGAATTATGAGATTCTTTACTTCCTGAATAAGCAAAAACAACTTGTATTTTTTTTCACTTCCAGGCTTTTTAGTGGATGCAAGTGACCAAAGCCCAGAGTAATCTCACCAATTTTTAAGCAGCTAAAAGTTAGACACGTTAACTGGGAATGTAACCTAGAAGACAATCCACACAGTAATAAAACTGATCCAGCTGAGCATTCTGCAGAGATGTAGATCTCTCCCCATTGTTAAGAAGGATGCAGATTGCTGTCAAGAATTCATTTCCATCGAGGTGCTAAACTAAATATTGGCTGCACAATACTGTCCAAAGCCTTGCTACTTCATGCCTTTGTGGCAGCCTTGTAACGTGTGCCTGAGGCAGGCCAGTCCCCAGTAAGTGGCTCTGCTTTCTGACAAACAAATCACAGTTTAAACAAAACCTGGATCTTCCAGGATTTTGGCTTTAAAACCTGATGGAAACCAGAGGTCGCCTTTCTCCCTTTCTTTGTTGTACACATTATTCAGCTCTGGGAATTGTTGGCCCTAAATCCAAAAGGTATCTTCTAGTGCTATCCTGCTCCAAGGAATATGTGAAACAAGCTGGATAACAGTTGCCAAAGTAGCTTGGAACAGGAAAAGGGAAGAGAAAAAAACATCTGTTTAGCTAGAAAACATGACATCACTGTGACTGTTAAACCTCTGCTATCATCTGGGACATGCTTTAGGCCCAGCTACTCTACAATGCTCATTTCTTGCCAAACCAAAAGGTTAGAGAAAGATTTTTCCGTATTTTTTAATTGTAAAGCATTTCTCTGTGTTAAAACAGAGTAGAAGAACATTTTAAAGCCTGCTGCTCACAGCTTACAACAGAAATTCACTTCTCTTTAACTTCCCCCTCTCCTCCCCATTCATTTTTTTCACCCTTCTGGACAATGTTTCAATATAGAGACAGCTCTCTTCCAAAGAGCCTGAAGGAAAAAAATCTCTTTCCTTCCCATTCTTCTCATCTAGTAACATCGATTTTTTTAGCCATTATCTTCTGTGAGAGGAATGTTAATGAGCCTGCACGATACAAGTAATGATGATGGATGCTTTCCAGGTGCACTTACAGATAGCCAAGCACTGTTTCTTTCCATAGGCTACAAGTAACGGCTCCTACCTACAGGGAGCCACCACTTGGCATGTATCCATCTATTAGGGATCTACTACGCTGTCCTTTCACTGATGATCAATGTATGGGGTAACCTCAGTTCACAGATTTAATGCCTAATCACTATGATTTGGGGAATTCCCTTTCCTTATTCATTTTTGGCACAGGAAGAACTGTATTCTTGTATTTCCTCTCCTGTTCTGCTTCCATTGAACTCAATAGCCAAAATACATTTGGGGTATTTTGGTTTCTTTGGCTTGTTTTTTTTTGGTGTTTTATCCCACTGAAAATCTTCATCCCTGAATCGCTGCCACTTACAGGTCTTCCTGACTTAGCCAAGCAGCCCCTAGGAAGGTAACAGAGTCATTTGTATAGAATAAGGGACAAAAAGACAACTGAAATTTTGCAAGGTGTTCCTTCACTCCTTCCTCTAGCAAAATCTTCAGCCCTAAGCAAGAGATGAATAAAATGTGCAAGTAATGACCCAACAGCTTTTCATTAAAAATATTTGTAACTCTGCCAAAGTAAGCAACCAATGAAAAATTCCTGGGTGTTCTTCCTCCTCTTGTTCACATGTAAAACAGCAGTCGTGTTGCTGCAGAATGAAGAACTCATAGAATTCTAAATCATTGCTCAGTCTCATTTAAGTATTGATGTTTGAGCTGCAAAGCATTATCCTAGACAGCAGTGAATGGCAAGTAATCCGACCAAACTCTGTTGAATGGATGCTTCCAAATGCAGACATGCTTTCCAAAAGAGCAGCTTCTCTTTAATTTAATACAAGCTCCTCCAGTCACAAGTGTTTTTCAGGGAGAGATTTGAGTGAGCACTGAAACATAAGCCATAAGTACTTTCCAGAAGTAAACCAAAGGACTTATTATATAAATTTGATCCTGAACAGCACAGCAACAATCTCTGTGACAAGGACTAATAGAGATGTGCCTTGAAAATATCAAAAAGGCTTTCCAACACAAAAGGCTATGTTTTAACAGAATATAAGTTACAAGAATTAACTTTTGTGATAGATAAAGCCTAAGAGACTAGATTAATCAGCACTGAAATAAATGGAGTAGTGCAATACTTTCTCCATGCTTACTGTGCCTTTGCCCAATGACCGCCACCCAACACCACCAGCCCTTTAATAGGCAGCAGAGAACGCTGACTTGTTTTTCTTTAGAAAACTGAAAAATTTTTACTACTTTTATTTTCTACTATGTCTTTCCTTGCTCAGTCTGTACACTCTCCTCCTTCCTAAAGGACCACATCTTGGAGGAAATCTCCTGATGCTGGGTATATTTGAAATCTACTGCCACGTCTCAGTGAAAGACTTTTTGTTCAGAGCAGGAGTGACAGAGTTTGCAAGGTTTTAGCCATAATAGGACAATCTCATGAGGGAACCCAATGTGGGAACTATGACTTTGGAGATTACCAGGGTGTCTCAACTCTGCACTCCCGGCACACACTCTCACTCCTCACCAAAACAAGCTTCTCAGTCTTGCTAAATCATTTTGAATAAGATTCTGTTCTCCTGGTTCAATGTGGACTGAAACAGGTAAGGATGAGGGGAAGTAGGGAGGGGTTTATTCCCCCAGGTATCAAAGCTGTGTCCACATAGAGATTCACAGCTGAGTGCCCACAGGGCAAGAAGCAGCTGTGTTGCTGCTCCGTTCCCACCAACTTAGCTCCTGAGAACTGCATTGCAATGACCATCCTGGTACTCATCTCGAACTGAGAAGTTAAACACATGGATTAAACCATGGTGATTTAAAGATGTATTAACCTGTTAACTACATAAAAGTGCTCTCCAGGCAAAATTTGTATACCTAGACAGTTGATATCCTGTAAATGCAAGAGATCTGATTCCATTTTCAAAAATCATATCACTCCTATTTCATAGAGGAATCAAAATGGAATCAAACCTCAGCTGGACAAACCTAATTTTGATCGCACACAGATCTGAATGCAAAGTTATTTCCAAACATCTTCACATCCCAATAAGATGTGCTACAGTACACGGCATTTTCTTCACTGCAGATACAATATTTTCTCTCTCTTTTGGAATTGATACACTCTCTACTTTCTATTAACTAGTGGAGACTCAAGTAAGGCAAAGCCAGCAGCACTTCCAGCTTTATGGCAGCCGTAATTTACAAAGGGGAAATTCCATTGTCATTTTAAGGTTCCTCCTGCCTCTGAGTTGATTTTACATAGGGAAAAATGGCATCCTACCCAAATGGCTCATGTTTCCAAGTTACAATATTCCTTCTTTTTATTATTTTTTTAATTTTATTTTCTTCTAATTTTCAGTTGAAAAAGAGTAACCATGCTGAGTGGTGCAGCACTATAAACAGTGGATGATAACTCTCTGTTTATAGCCGCATGAAAGCGCTGGTAATTGTCATCTGTTTGCTCTGGAAATAAGACATGGAAACAATGAAATCTGGAGGTAAGATTGTAAGTATCAGCATTTCTCTTTCCTATCCACTGAGATTTTAGTTTGAACCTGACAGTCATCATTGACTTATGTGCCACTTGAGCAGGCATTCTGGTGTCATTTGCAGGGATATGTGGCTTGATGGACCTTTTATGAAGGATTACACAATGGTGTAATTTACAGCATTAGCCTGGCATACTCAGCATGTAACAGGATACACACAGCAGTAAGGCACAGCATGGAGAGAAGGAAATCAGAAAAATACAACACTATCCAGGAAGACTCCCTGTAAAGTTAGCAGATGAGAAGCTGGGCCTGCAAACCCCAAGATCCAATCCAACAGCTGAGGAAGGCTATTGTCACCTTAGAAGCTCATTTTAATGCTCATAGTCAAATTAAAAGTAGACACTTTTCCTTTAGAACGGAGAACTTCAGCATTTATGAAACTACATTATGTTTATCGACACTTTAGTTCTAAAACTCTATCCATTAAATCTTTCCACAAAAAGCCATAATGGTGATGGGTGTCATTATTGTTATTATTTGTCATCAGAGGAGCAGCATTTTGCGAGCACCCAGGAGCCCAGACAATTGCACCGCTATGTTTAGCCCTAACTTGCATCGATCCTTCAGCTCCAAGTTTCAAATTAAAAGCCACCTCTCAGATTTTACATTGTGCATCTCAAAGGCAGAAGCAAACCGTGGGCTGCATTAGAATCACCCTTCTGTAGTGAAGCTGTGAAGGCTGGTTTTAAACTTCTAGTTCATGGATTGACTTGAGACATCTTCCAGAACTTACTCTGTCAGTCATATCAGAGACTCCATTTCTCTTAACAGACTCTATCCAAAGAGCATCTGAATTTGGCCCAAGGTCTCACAGAGACTTCTACTGCACTTGCTGGCTGTGCACCAGCTCCAGGCTCCAGGTATGAAGAAGAGGAAAGACCCGGCCAAAGTAGGAATGACCAGACCATCTTCTCTGATACACCAGGACTCAGGTGGTGTGCCTACACAACTTGTTACACCATGACCATGGGGCAGGGCAGTTCAAGCTCGCTTTCCCAGAGAGAGTATATTGGGCTCAGCTCCTTGGGCTGTTGTCATGTTTTGTAGGAGACTACTGCTAGATAGAAAACAAAGGTGTAGCTGGGACTAGACATCAGGAAAAATGCCTTCACTGAAAGGGCAGTCAGGCACTGGCAGAGGATGCCTAGGGAGGTGGCTGAGTCACCGTTCCTGGAAGGGTTTAAAAGACGTGTAGACAATTTCTCAGGGATGTGGTTTAGTAGTAGACAGGTACAGTTGGACTCAATGATCTCAAAGTTCTTTTCCAACACGGCAATTCTATGATTCTATGACAGCAAGCTACAAATCTCTTCTAGAAATCCATGAGTAACATGCTGGCTCTGCTGGTTGGTTGAGAGAAGTATGCAATATACTACAGATGGAATATTTTCATAAGTATCTCACCATTTACCACAGTAATCTTCATGGGGGCCACCTGCACCACAGACTGTCTTGGAAATTTTTCTGGTCTCTTGTGCCATCCTGCTGAAATCATTGAGAACTGTAGGTGTGAGCCAGAGTTGCATTTTTTTTATCTCTTCCAGACTGCCAAGTCTAGGAGCCCATGGATGGCCTTGCATGTGCAAGCATGAACTCATGTGGCCAGTACAGTCAAGAGGGCTGGCAGCAGGAGGAGCTGTGCCCAAGCATTCAGTTGTTTGTGTCTAATATCAACTTCAAAATTTCATTTCACTACCTTTATCTATCTAAATGCTAGGCATCATGGCAAAGGTGGTCATCCAAGTTCTTCATGGTCAATAAAATAGGCAGGTACTTACTTCCACAATAGACTTCATGATGCCCCCTGCCTGGAGGTGTTCAAAGTCAGGGTGGATGAGGCTTTTAGCAACCTGATATAGTGGAAAGTGGTTTTGTCCATGGCAGGGTGCTTGGAACTGAATGATTTCCAAGGTCCCTTCCAACCCAAACCGTTTGATGATTCTATGATTCTGATTCTATGATTGGTTCATACTCCATCAAACGTAGATCTCTTTAGAAGATATCTTCCATTGTTCTTGGGAGATACTAATCTCTCTTTATTGACTAGAAAGAAACCTGAGACTAGAGACATAGCTGTTAAATAGCTGAAGTTAGATGGGCTGTACCCGACTCCAAGATCCATCTATAGATTCTTTGATAAGAATTGAGGGCTCTTTGGTTCCATTCTGCTGACTTCGGGTAGGCATCCACATATCTCCAGGCAGAATTAAACATGTAGCAAAGCCATTGCACAAAGAAATGGAGATGAAATGGAAAAAGCGGTAGAAAATCATTCTGAGTATCAGATGGGGATGGAGAACCCTTCCAAAATCAGGTTTGCCATGGCTGGCCAAGAGGGAGCTGATGGGATATGAATCCTCTTGTTTTGTACAGAGAAATAGAGAAAAGTACTCTGAAGCAAAAGAAAGACACTGACAAAAAGAAAAATTGGTGTAAAATTTGCCATTAATATATTTAAGCTGGCAATTAGAAACAAGTTCCATTATATAAAGTCTCAGCTGTAGCTTGAAGAAGAGAGAAAAATGAGTCTTTAAGATAAAGCTTCATACTGTCTGAGAGGAGGAGATGAGTGCTGGTTTTGATTACAGGCAACTTGAGGTACTGACCTACAAGACCCCTTTCAACCTGTTGCTACTATGCTCTCCAAAACTGTCATTGCCTTCATCATTACAAGTGGAAATTGAGGGCACTCCAGAGTGACCAGTCCTAGATCCCAGTGCAGCAGAGTTCTAAGGCTCAAATTTACTCTTCTTAATTGCTGAAAGTATTGGCTCAACTGAATTAGAGAAGTGCCAGCTGGGCACAGCATCCTCTGGCCCTGTTCATTTATTCAGAAATTATTTCTCAGAAAACATGTTTCCATTTTACAATGGACTCCCAGGAAAATCCTGGATTAGACATTTTATTTTTTTCACCTGCTCATGCAAACACGTTTTAGCAGATAATGACTCAGGCTGCAGTGGCTCCCTTTGGAAGGATTACGATGACAGGAAAGAGGTTGATGAAAGCTGTGACAATTCCCTCTTCCCCCAGCTGACTTGGAGCAGCAAATGCTAATGTTAAAATGTACAAATGGCTCTGCATGCAATTTTAATATGATTATCATATGAGAAAGAGAAAGACCATCTGTGGAAGCTAGAAGATCTTAATGGGAGATTTAATTGAATTCATTTATCTAAGGGAGATACATGTGTCTCAGAACCTCCAAACCAGTTAGGTAGACATCTTTGCTGTGCTAGAATTAATGGTTTGTTCAGTGAAGGGTGCAGCACACCTGAGAGACTGTAGCTATCGTACCTCACTCTGAATAGGAAAAAGCAAAGTTATAAATCACCTTTATCACCAAGACGACGACTAAGGACAGAAAGTAGCAGTTTAGTGCAGGAAATGGATGGATGACTGCTGCAGGTCTCTTCAGACTGTAAAAAAAAATATAACCATGATTAAGCAGATCCAAAGGCTTTAAATTAACAAGGGCCATAAGGACCAAATTAAACTCCGAGCCACTTATGAAATGGCTTTTGTAACGGTTCTTGTTATAAGCATCTTGGCAGGAAGTTCATTAGGAAATAGGAACAACAAATCCACATCACTGAGTCAAAAAAGATCGTGTTGCTTTAAATTTGATATGTTCAAGGGACATTCAGCAGCGAAGAGGACCATGGTTTTAAGTGAGAACAATCCATCCAGGCACAGCTCGTCATGCAGAAAGGGTCCCAGTCCTTGTACACCCCATCCTACATGGCTTCCTTGGTGTTGCTGACTTTTTTTGTTTGACTAGTAACGATATGATCACCCATCAGCAGACTTTGGCAAGGCTTTTCTAATGAAACACACTGCTGCAGTTTGTCCAAACTCAACGTGTGTCTGTGTAAGGGGGATAGAAGTCATTCTCAAGGGTTTTTTTCCTAAAATTTTTATATTAACATTCAAATTTTCCAATTTGAAATAGTGTTTTCTTATAGAAATTTGTTAATTCGTGGTTGCTAAGGATTAAGAAAGTAAAAGAATGATTGAAATTTAAGAAAACATTTCAACTGAAATAAATACCTTGGCTTCCTTACATCTAAAACTCTAACTTGCTCATTTATCCCACAGCTCCCCAGCTGGATATGGATAGGTAGCTCTTGATGGCAATAATGTAACTCAGGGCACCCTGAGTTTGCAAAGTGCAGCTACCTCTCTGACCAGGTCTGGGCTCTGTTTTAGGCATCTTCCAGATGGCATTTGCTCACTTTGTACACGAATTTATGGTTTCGGTAAGTGGAGGTGCAATTACCTACAGGCACCTTCAGTAGGAGCCACAGTTACTGATGGGTCAGCACAAACTGAAAGCAGGGTAAAGCAACTATAAAGGTCAAGAACAACTTGACCTCACTCATCCAAAAGGACATGAGAGAAACACCATCACACCTAGGGACATCTCCCATTGTGATATTTGGTGTGACACATCAACCAAAGGGGAAAAGCAGGTGATGAGTTGTCTGTCCAACATCCTTAAGAAGTTTTCTGTGCTCTTGTCTATATTATTACAGACCATTTAGTGTTTGTTGTACAAGGACCTACTTTCAAAAAAAGCAAAAGCAGAATTCTCACTTTTAAAAATATCTGTAAATATTAATGTGCAAATGCGCATGTATTATCTCAAACAGCACACCTGTTCTCTAACAGTTTCCATCAGCACCAGTTACCAAATTTCATTCTCTTGAGTTATAAGAAATTTTGTAATCACTGATAAGCTGTTTAGAGCTCTCCTTTCCAGAGCCATTGAGACAAGGTGAGACTTTCTCAGATGAGACTGCTACTATTTATCCTGAGATGAAAAAGGGGAAACAGCAGCGCAAAGGAGGCTTATACACCTCTTTATTTCTTCGACCATTCTTTCAAAAGCAAGAGGAGCTTGAGAAGGTACATATTTGCTCTGCAGTAGCAGAGAGTGTCATCTCATCAAAGGTGTATGGAGGGAAGTGGAAGATACATTGGTATCTTAACCCAGGTTATATCCCACCATCCATGTTCCCTGATTGGCCTGTTTAAAGCTACTTTTATAACAAACAGCAGCTGTACTTCTGGCTGAGCCCTACAGCTCAATCCCTGGTGACCCAGGCTAGGGACCCCCTCATTTGGGCTGTGGCACATTTCCAAAGTTATAGTAGTATGTACGAGAGGAGGATGGAGCACAGCATGAAGGGATCACAGATCAGATGCACAAGGGGCAGAACTCTGGAAAACCTTGGTCTGATTGCATATGCTTTGCCTGGACACCTGGAAATCAAAATTCAAGTACAGCACCACACCTCAGCACAGTGCAGAATTTTTTGAGCATTTGAACATCCTTCTGCACACAAACAAGTATTGCTATTAAATCACCTTTAAACAATGCAGCACACAGCAAACTCTGCCACACATGGATTGCAGCAGGGAAGGGCCAAGCCTGCTTTCAATTTAGATGCTTGCCATCAATCTGGTTTTCTGAAACACACTCAAAAATAACTTCCTCTACCCCGATGGAAGATTTTCTGTGTAATACACTACCCTCTACTGCTCATACATGCTAATTACAATGCAGAGTCTGTATTCCTGTGTTTCTGAGCTCTACAGGACAGATCTAGTGTTTGTTATTAATCCTGGCATTAAACTCAAAGGGTGTGATTTGTTAATTACTGCAGCCTAAAGGACATGGTGGTTTATCTGTTCATAATAACGGGATTTATTTGAAAGCCATATTTTGATTCTATCTGAACTTTAAGAATTTTTTTTCTATAACTACACTGAACTGGAATTTGTTCTGCACAGAAATTAAAGCCGAAGACTTTCTGCAGCAGGGTTTTACTGAGAGTCTTAAACAGCAATACCTGCAAAATGTGTTTCCAAAATGGTTGTTCAGTCAGTCCAGTACTTTTGCTGCAGTACAAGAATTTTAGCTCATCACACCTACTACAAAAAAAAACCCAGCTTTATCCCAGCAAATAGTAAAGTGATGATATTTTGAAGTCCATTGACAACTGATAGTTCTAGATCACACCCTCATAGATTCACTTGATTTAATTTGTGCAAGAAGAGTCACACAGACTCATTTATCCCAGGTCCCTTCCTGCTCCTTCTATGTGCCCTGCACGATTTGGGATGGCTGGAAGGACTTTTAACTCTACTCACGCACCAGCATAAGGGCAAAGGGAAAGACGAGATCATTACCCTTTCTCAGAGATGAAGGAGAGATAGCACTCACACACATCCCCATGTTAGGACCTCTGCAGGGCATTCCACATTAGCCTCTTTCACCTAGAAATTGGTCCAGCAAAGGATCAAGTTGCTCCCAACTACACCAGTACAGACCACACAAACTTGCTTGGTTTAGTACATTGAACAGTTCTTTAGCAGATGTTTCTGGTTTTTCAGACCCATAAAAATTTAATGGCCTTCTTTCTTGCTGCTTTACCTCCCTCTACACAGCCAGACTCACTTCCCAGCAAAGCATTTTACTGGCATCTTTTTACTGGAAGGAGAAAGATAACCCTTGCTGGACTGGACAGCCATGCCAGAAGGTGAGATACATACTTGTACCCCCTCTAACGATCCTCAAAAGTTTCCCCAAAAGCACAGAAGAGCTGACTGAGAAGGAGGAGCTGAAGGAGGGGGAATTTCACCTCAATACACTCGGAGATACTGCCTCTCCAATTCCAATTCCTCATGGCTACTGCAGCCACCTTTAGTTAGACCCATTTTTGCAAAGCTTCAGTGATATGTGATTAACTTTATGCTCTGGGCAAAGTCCCTGGATGGCAAATGTGCTTTGGATGCACAGGCAGACAAAATTTATTCTGTTTGCAAGGTCAGGTACGTGCATAAGTCTTTGTTGATTCAGGGTCACATTCACAAGAAAAAGAGCAACTGAAAAACTACTGTTTGTGTCACTTTGCTCAGAAGAACTTGTGAGATATTTCCTTCCCAATTTCTTGAATTGTGCAATCAACTTTCATTTCATTCAACTATTTTATCCTGATTTCTACATAACAGCCCAAAAACTTGTACATAATGTGAATAAAAACTGCAAAGTTCCTGGTGAACTGAGTGTCTGGTAAGTATTGTGGGAATTGATTCCTTCTTAGTGCAATATTAATGGTTTTGTGAGGATTTTTTTGTTGCAAGAGGTAGGAAAGATTGAAAGCTGGTATTCAATTAGTTATAGTGTCATTCTTTCACATAACTACCTCTTCTTCCTAGAAGATAAAATGGCTTAATGTATGTAAGAAAGCAAGAAAATATATTTATTTTAATTACTCGGTAGCTGTCAAATCCAATACACTGATCAGAAATTATGAGCTAGAGAGTCAGGAGGAGAGTTTTCAACTACATTTTAGATCTCAGCCTTCACTGGAGGCACCTGATCTCCTCTGAGGAACTACAGCATCATGTAGAGGAAAATAGAACTGAGGAAACCTACAAAAAAGCACTGAGAAGGACCTCCCCTAACACACTCCTGAAGATTTTTTACCCCAAACATAGCAGAGGCCAGAGCTTAGGCGCAATGAACATGAAGTGAAAAAAGATGAGGCCCAGGAGGCATGAGATATTTGCCATGACCAGGATTAGCAGTATTCCACCCACAATATTCAGCCCACAACTGAAAAGGCCCATGAAAAGGCCTAAAACACAGTAAGACATGGTGCAAAATCAAGGGTGGAGCTCTCTGATGGGTTGAAACATTTGAGAAGTATGTTTCTATGTGGATTTGCCCAGGGATATTCAAAGAAGTCCTCATGTTGCTGGGTTTCTTCACTTTTGGACACCAGAAATAAGTTCTCATCTCTAACTGGACACTTTTTATGCCTCTTTGGCTACCATTCCCACTCAAGATTTAGTTAAAAATTTAATAGCAAGCCACATGCACACAGCCAGCAAGCTTTGTTTCCTTAGGAAATCAGGCTAAAATTCAATTAACAAACTCAATAGCATCAAACTCTACCTTGAAATTTCAATTACTTATTAGCTTTGCCTTTGCAGGTGCTGAAGACAATAAAATTCCCAACATTGAACCCCTAGTGAGATATTGAAAAGCAGCCAAACTCATAAGACTGGGACACTGGAAATAATCTGTTGCCCTGCCAAAACTAGAAGAAAAGTAACAAGGAATTTAAGTGTCAGGGCAAGCCATTTCCACGTGTGTTGTTCATTTATTTGACTTTGCTTTACATGTTTTTGCCTCCTTTCTGTCTTTATATTTTAACTGTACCAGTAAAAAGGAGGATGATATGTTGTGGGGAGGAATTGGAAGGAGACTCGGAAAATGTAAAAGTGCTTGTTTTAGAATCAGAGACAGAGGGTCTGAATCAGGTCAACTCTGCCAGATCACAACAGCCAGAAACATGTAAGATTACACCGTAAAGAAAGTCCCCAGCCCACCCAACCCAGGGACAAGCCACAACACGAAGCACTGGTGATGTTGTATTGATTGTATCTTGTGGTTGCACTGTCCCAGAAGAAATTCAAATTTAGCTGCATCAGCTCTGCCACCCTTGGCCATCTGAACCACAGGCTCCCATGCTAGAAAATCCCTCTATAAAGGTAAAAACAATCTGTAAGCTCTCTGTAGACTTCCCTGTAAAGACCCAGTGAATAAGCCTGCTATAGCAATGGTTGTCCCCCGAAAACATTCTGTTTAAGGTAAAAGAAAAAATTGCTGCAACAATTTACCCCAGTCAGATTCCTCAAAGGTTGGCAACTATCCCAGTCTTCCTACTCCCCATGAAACTCTTTCACTCAGTCCCAAGGTGTGATTATTCAAGACCCTCTTTCAGTCCCTATAAACTGGGTGCTGCTGCTTTTCCTTACAAGTGAGCTATGAGCCATCACTGACTGATGCTTCTATTAAGTTATCCAAGCAGGCTCCAGAGAGGTCATGGATGCCTTCTTGGTGCTAAATCCACCCCTGCGAAAATTATTGGAGCAAAGTACATTTTAGAGTGATTAAAAGGCAAATTATTAGTCATTTGCACAGGATTTTTTTCTAACTAATGGCAAATTTCAACTGGAGGATAAATTCCAGAGGCATATGTCCATGTATTCCCTCTCTTCCTTCTAACACAGTTTTTGAACCCTCTTGGGTCTCAAAACTTAGATTATTATTTCCTTCCCATCATGGTAGAACAAGTCTCGGGACTAAGGCATGAGAGATATCCAAAGAGCAGCAGTAGAAGGAACAAGACTGGAAACACTAAGGCATCTTAAGTTTTGGCAGAGGGCAAGGACTTAAAAGATCTGTAGAGAATCCCTTTGAAGATGCACGGACAGAAGTCTAAGGAATGTACCAGAAGGAGAGAGCAGCTCAGTTCTGTACCAGGTGGATTCTGCTGGCCACAGTAGCAGTAGTTCACCTGGGGTTTATTGGATACTGATTCATCATCACAGTGCTGTGATTTCCTAAAAGCTCCCCTTCCTGCTCAAGCCCACACGCTTGTCTTATCTTCAGCTGTCTCCTCTTGTTCTTTCTTTCCCCAGCTCCCATGCACATTGTGTCAGCTACACACTGACAGACTGCAGCTTGGCCAACCAGTGAGCAAAATGCTGATTCTGGAGTCAGGGCAGCTGCCAGAACAACCCAGGAGGAAAAAACACTTCATTATTTGGAAGAGGAACAAACAGGAAAACAGCATCAAAGGCACCAGGACTGCCAAGGTCACACAGAGTTGGGGTGAGGAGGCCTCAGACACCTGACGGGGTAGAGGAACAAGTGGATGCTGAGGCTTTTTTGCAGGGCAGGGGATGACTGTGTACAAAGGGCTCAGATGCACCAGATACCTTCTGGAACCACTACAGATGGGTATCTCTCCACAGTTTTCTGTTCCTCTGCCAAAGGGATAGGGTGGGCAGACAGAAGCAGTCATGTTTTGGTTTATTTACTTTAAGATGCAGAGCTCACTTGTTGAACCCTCACGGTTCAGTTTTGCACCTAACCCACCCACTCTGTCATCGAGGCAAGTAATAATTGGAAAATATGACCAATTATTGCACATCAGTTGCCATCTATGGAAATTTGTCACCTTGAGGTTTTTTTCCAAAGAAGTAATTCTAGCTGGGATGGGAGTTCTCAAAAATTCACAATTCTTTCCAGCTGTGCGGTCTGTGATCATGCCATTGTGCTTCAATATTAGCATATGTCTGAGTAACATTTCTAATTAATATTAAACCATTGGGTGTTGTTTATTGACAAAGCTCAGGATCATGATGACAGACCCATTTAACTGCAGAACCACTAGTCAGCAAGTACATTCCTCATAATTAAAAGCCTTTTCTCAATCCAAACACCTGCTTCTAATTATTTAATTTGAATCTACATGCCAAACACTGTCACACTGAAAACCAGCAGTACAGCACTAGACAACCATGTCCTCATTGGTCCTTCCACAAAAGCAACACCCCATCTCAGAGGCCACTTTACAGAAACAAGCCCCAACATAGGTCATGTCCCATGTAGGGAGAACCAGCTGGGCTTCAAGACCTGGTGGCAAGGAAAGACCAGCACAATGAGAGTTTAAGCAGTTCCTTATAGGGGTCCTTCATTCTCTGTTGAGATCCCTTTTGGGTATGAAGTCATGTGTAAATCAGTAACAAGCAGCAAGTCGTTTTCCAAGGTTTCATAGACAACCAACAGTTCACAAACCTTGATTCAGGTGGTTCTGTTTTGTACATTTATATAGTTGTGTACATCTCCAGCTAAACTAACTATATTTGGAAGAAAAATAAATTTCCCTTGCTGAGCAACTAACTGCAACATCCTTATCCACACTGATGAACTTCTTTCTGGTCTTTCATTCTTCACTGCATTGCTCCACTGACAACTTCAGAAGATGACTTAAACTTCAAGGGACTGCCATAATCTTGCCCAGAGGGAACCAAGTTGATGATGCCTCAAAATACATAATTTAGTAGTTGCTACAAAGTTGTCACAGCTACAATACACTCTATGCGTGTAAGGCTTTAGGCACTGACTTTGAAGACTTAGAGGCATATTAGTCTCAGATATTCAAAGCATTCAATTAGGCCATGAAAGTACTTAGACCTCAAAGGGAAATCACCATAGACACTGAAAAGTACCTGAGCATTGATAATTAGGCAGGAAATTGCAAATTCTCTTGTAGCCAAAATCTTGGGCAAGCCAACAGGAGCTGGGTGTAGTGTGAGGTATTCCACATATAAGGGCCACAGACACGAAGCTTCACCCTTTCACAGAATCGTAGAATCATTTGGTTGGAAAAGACCTTTGAGATCATCAAGTCCAAACGTACCTGTTCACTAGCAAACCGTATCCCTGAGAAACTCGTCTACCTGTCTTTTAAATGCCTCCCTGGGCAGCTGTGCCAGTGCCTGACCACCCTTTCAGTGAAGAAATTTTTCCTAATGCCTAGTCTGAACCACCCCAGCACAACTTGTGGCCATTACCTCTCATCTTATCACCTGTCACTTGGGAGAAGAGACCAGTAGCCACTTCACTACAACCTCCTTTCAGGCAATTGTAAACAGTGATGAGGTCTCCCCTCAGCCTCCTCTTCTCTAGGCTAAATAGCCCCAGTTCCCTAAGCCCCTCTTGTAGGACTTGTTCTCTAGCCCCTTCATCAGCTTGGATGCCCTTCTCTGGATGCTCTCCAGTACCTCAATGTCTTTCTTCTACCAAGGGCCTCAAAACTGAACACAGTACTCAAGGTGTGGCCTCACCAATGCCGAGCACAGGGGCACAATCATTTCCCTGGTCCTGCTGGCCACGCTGTTGCTGATACAGGTCAAGATGCCATTGGCCCTCTTGGCCACCTGGGCCACTGCTGACTCATATTCAGCCGGTTGCCAACCAACACCTCCAGTTTCTTCTCCACCAGGCAGCTCTCCAGACAGTCTTCCCTAAGCCTGTAACGCTGCCTGCGGTTGTTGTGTCCCAGATGCAGGACTCAGCACTTGGTCTTGTTGAACCTCATACAACAGCTTTTGCCATCCCTCTTCATCGTGGCGAGTAGCCACTACATGAGCCATGCTGTCCTAGTTCATACTGCACGATAAACAAAGCTGGGATGTGCCTCAGTAGCTGACGTACATTCACGCATATGGCCCAGAGACTACTCCTACCCAGGTGACGAGGAGAAACTCAGCAAATGGAAAGAGATATTTAAACCAAAGGTGCAAAGTCCAAGGCACATACATTGCTTTGTGTACATATATATACTGGAGGTGAGGTGCAGCCAGAGAACATCACTCCTATCTAATAGGGGCAGCGAAGGAAAAAAAACTACAGCTGAATTTAGAACTTGGTGGGTTTCAGAAGGGATTAACTGTTTTAGATGGCTGTGAAAGCAGAGAGCTGACTTTGCAGCCAGGGCAATCCCTTCCCACTCCACATGCTCATGAGATGCTACAACATACAAGCACTTTCCATGGACAGGTTGCTACAGCATTTTAAAAATGTCCCTGCTCCTGCCCAGAGCTCCTGCAGAGATTGATCTCTTTGCTGTGAGATAAATGCTCTCTCTGCAGCTATCGCCACTGCATTAAAAGACTGATTAGGTCATTAAGCCTATCTCAGGGCCAATGCAAGATTTTCCCTAAAATATATTTTCCAGTTCTTTGTCCAGGGTGATTTTAATGACTTCTCCACTACTCAGCTTGGCTGTGTGGCATAAAAGCACCTTGAAATGATGGGGCGGTAACAACGTTTCTGCCAAGGGAAACTACTGTTTCCATTTTTTTTCCCTGACTCCTTCAGATTTTACATTTTTCAGGGTCTGGAAACAGCTGAAGCACTGTCATTAGCAGTAAGCAGCCAAAGCAAAGGAAGGAGAAAAACTGGAGCCGTTCTTCTAACCATATGTCTGTTCCCCATGTCTGTCTAGAGAGTGCAATTAGCAATAGATAATCACTCAGTTTAGAAATGCTAGACCCTGTAGGCAGCTTTTGTGACTGAGCACAAGGGAGATGCAGTATTAAGCAGTTACTCTGCCTCAAGAGATAATTCTCAGTAACACTTAGTGGGTCAGAAATCATGACTGCAATCAAACTTAGCTTTTACATCTTGATACAATAAAAATATATCAGGTGCAATTTAGAAGTAGAATAAGAAACTTGCATGCACCAAACATAAAACAGGAATTTTTATTTCACAGTTCCCTTTTTGGTTTTTTTAGGTTTGCTCTCCACTAGAGAAACAGGAAAAGTGCAAGGTGGGTCTTAATCCCAGCTCAATCAGTTGGTGAGTTCCTTGGGGAAAGAAATTCCAGCTTACTCCTTGCAAGCTTTCTCATCTGCAGAGATGTGCCCTGCCTCTTCCCAAGGGCCTCCTTTCTCTCCTCCCCTTATTACTTCTCGATGGAGTTACTGCAGCTGGCATGGAGCTATAGAGAGACAAGTTGCTGGGAAGAGCTGGCAGTGGATTCAGAGGTGAGGAATGCCCCAAGGCTGGCCTTGCAGCTCAGCCCAAGAAACTCATTACAGACATGAACTTCCTATGGAGAAATGTGAGCTGGGGAGGACTGTGTGACCAACAGCAGCTCTTCTGTTTCCGTTCCCATTGCTCTGTGCCTTTGGAGCAGTGCCAGCACTAGATGTCCAAGCCTTGGCCACCGCAAGGGGATCTTGACATCAGCTTATTTCTTTAAGTGCCACTACAAAAAAGTTCACTAATCTTGTCCTGGCTCAAAGAAAGCAGGACGGATTTTTCCAAAGTGCTGAAAGAAGCTACTGCAAATCAACTCAGTTTCTTGAGACAGGAAGATAGAAAACTGCAAGGAAGAGCAGTTTCCCTCTCCCCCATCTAAGCAACTTATTTACGTCCTTGATAGTTGTGTAATGATGCCCTCGACTCAAGCACAAAGTAGTCAGTGGCCAGATAGCAAAGTACCAGGTTGCAAAACTAAAAAACCCAAGTATGAGATTTACAGGTGACAATACTATCCCAGATCCATCATTTCTACTGCTTCTGAGAATGGCAGTGGGCTGGCTACAGGAGTAAAGTGAAGGCAAGGGCCTGCTCTGCAAAAAGCCATTAAAAAAAAATACCTCCTCACTCTTCCACCAAGACCTCTTAGAGGTTAAGATGAAAGAACTTAGGCTCAGGAAGCAAAGGCAGATTTGTGTGAAGCTTGGGAGCACCGAAGACCAGTCCCAGGATGCTTCCACCTAGCCCTTACAGGTAACCAACTTGCCTTGCCCCAGATAATTCCCACTGATGTGCTCACACTAGTATGGCATTACCAATAGCCACATAAATTAAGCAGCATTTCACTACCACACAGCTATCAATGGTCCTGCAGTACCTGGAGTGCTCCAGACAGAGCCAGGGGACTGCATATATATTTCTCTGCTCTGTGCCCTCCACCTTCTTCCAAAAACCAAGACAAATACATCTATTTCAACTTTGATGTATTTCAGATTGGTGTGTTGCCCACCAGGAAGGGGTTCATTTGAGGAGCTTTATTAGAAGTCATACAAGAAGCAAGTTTTGGTGATAAGTATGGATAGTGATGTACAAATTACTTGCCTTCAAAAAATGTTATTTGCATTCTTCTTAACAAGGCAATAGGGTAAAAAGCCTTGAGATGTATTTACCATTTAAGCCTGGAATAAGTTTTTATCAAGAAAACTATTTGACATCTACAACTCTTAGCTGGTTCATAAGACAACATGTTTCAAATTGTTATTGTTAGAAATCAATGTGCAGGGTTATATATGACACAACAACTCAATGTTTTTGTGCCGTAAATGTGACCGTAGTTATGCTAAATCAATAGAATATGGTAGCCCAAATTTACTGCAGAGTCACTGCATAAATAATTAATTCATGGATATTGCTTTACCTGGTTTAGCGTTAAAAGGGTTGTTAAGAACAGCTGTGGAGCGGTTCCCCAAGGCTGTATTGCAATGACTGTCATTCACCTTCCACCCAGCCTGCCAGGCTTCTGAGCATGGTGAAAGGGACTTTGATTTTAGCAATAAAAATAGGCAGCACAAATTTTGCTTGTCTTGTTGCTGTGCAAGCACAACTCCCCTAGAATAATTTCACATGTTTCAGTTTAAAGGGATGAGCCTTTCCGTAATATCAGCTTAGCAAACATTTTTTTAAATTCACGAACAAAATGGAACCTACTTGCTTCTCAAACAACAGTTCACTTCAAAATTTAGTTTTTATTGTTTATAGAAAAGTGGTTTGTATTAATTAATTAGCACTAATATGTTTGCAACCAGTTTTGCAAGCAATATATCTTATATCTGCAGCTGCCTTTCCTTCTTAGTTTAGCGTAGAAATGAGGAGGCTGAGGGGAGACCTCATCACTGTCTACAACTACCTGAAAGGAGGTTGTAACGAGGTGAGTGTTGGTCTGTTCTCCCAAGAGACAGGTGATAGGACAAGAGGAAATGGCCACAAGTTGTGCCACTGGAGGTTCAGATTAGATATTAGGAAAAATTTCTCTACTGAAAGGGTTATCAAGCACTGGAATTTGCTGCCCAGGGAGGGAATTCAGTCACCAATCCTGGAAGTATTTAAAAGACAGGTAGATGAGGTGCTCAGGGATATGGTTTACTAGTGGACAGGTATTGTTGGATTCTACGATTTCAAAGGTCTTTTCAAACCAAACAATTCTATGAAGTGAGATTTCCCATCTCTTGTTTGCATAGATCAGTGAGATTTGTATGCACAAGGATGTTAAAGAAGTGGGTTTGTGCTTGCCTGATATTTTCCATGAAGACCTTGCTAAGGTTTTGTGAAGGTCTTACCATGTTACTTCTCCTGGAATGGCTGAGAAAATTCATCTCTGAA
Organism: Tapera naevia; assembly: GCA_033556795.1. Classification (NCBI taxonomy): domain Eukaryota; kingdom Metazoa; phylum Chordata; class Aves; order Cuculiformes; family Neomorphidae; genus Tapera; species Tapera naevia. The sequence continues at coordinate 4,369,411 of JAUMJJ010000083.1, forward strand.
CTCCACCTTGTATGAAAGATTATGAAAATTCTCTGCAAAGTCTGGAGGGTGGCTAGAATAATGTATAGATTTGTCTCAGCTGGAAAACAGGTTTTTGTCAAAAGTAATTTGTATTCTGCAATGAAATCCCTTTTGTAGTAAGCTTTACACACATTTCAGCAGGAAATTTCAAAATAAAGCAAATATTTGAATCTACTTTGGCTTTTCAAAGAACAGAGTGGAATCAGAAGTTGAAGGGAAACAATTTTTTTTTTAGTTAAAAGTATAAGTCCATGTTTTTTCACTTTAATAAGGAGTTAGAAAATAAATGGCTATATAATAAAATGAATTAAAACAACATCAGTAGGATTCCTGACATGATTCTTAAAAAGAAAAATGAAATATTGTTGTGTGTGTAGAGCTGCATTTATAGACTTTTCTTGTTACAGTCATTTATTTTGAGAGAGGAGGGTTATTTATATGGTTATGACTTCTTACCAGGATTATAGTTTCTCATAAGATAGTGTTGCCCCATCATACAGTGCTCTGGGTTACTTCAATAGGTTTTGATATAACTGAGTTTCATAGGAGGTGGCAGGGGAAATTCGAATAGAAAACTTCAGCTGTCTTTTTTCCCTTTCAGTCCTCAGTTCCTGTTCACTCATGTTTATAGCTGCTTCCAAGGATGATAACTTCTTGGAAAGGGTTTCAATTTGAGCATTTTATATACCCCAGGTGTATTGCACCTATATAACTCTTATTACCATATAACTCTCCCTAACTATAAAAGTCCTTTAGGGAACATAATATTGTTTGCATTAACTCAGGAGCAAGAAGTCAGTAGGCAGGATCTGGGCCACCTCGTGCACGGCATTGCACATGTCCACATCCTTTTTACTGGGATGAAACACACCCAAGAGCCCTTTTATTCTTCTTAATGGCCAAATAGATTATAAAAACATTTCTTCATAGGAATAGCTCAGGAGATAAATGTTTATCAGGATTCAACAGCAGTGAATTTAATTTCAGTAAGTGTTATCTCTAACTTTGCCACTGTGCACCTGATGCCTTCTCATGCTTGGTTTTGAAGGAAATAACCCAATGCCATTACTGACAATGAAAAACCAACAGCAGGAGATGAGAGACTGAAAGCTTGTTGCACAGATGAATATTTATAGCTGCATTGTGAGCATTTATTCTCTTGGATTACACTAGAAGATATGAAAACAACACTGTAGGAAATTACTTTATGAATTTAATACATATTGTCTGTACTGATTTCATTCATCTAGGTTTGGTGGCATTTTATGTGCATGGTAAACTCTGTTCTATCATTATTCTTATTACAGCTAATAATAATCATTATTGTTATTGTAATTAATCGTCGATTTCCTCCTAAAAATCTTCTATAAAAACAACCAGGAGAAAGATACAATAACAATAGAACAAGATAAACAGGGCATTTAGAAATTACTTAAGCAGTCACAGTGCCTAAGATCTTGTGCTAAGGACTTCCTGCAGCTAAAATGTGTCTCTGACATACTTCTACTCGGCACTGAAGTGAGGAGATTACATTCAAATCAGGAACTTGTGTCCCTTTTTTAAAAAAGCGCATACAGAGAAAAATTGTTTCAATTGCCTTGAAAACCTCTTAAAACTTCTCCCATAGAGAAGAGAGGACTTGTTTGTAATGAAACAGAAGCTGGTTTAATAAGCGCTGGGCAGAGACTTTTGTAGGTCTACCCAGCTCCCAAATGGCTTAATATGAAGCAGTGTAGATTCCTCATCTAAGGTACAGAAGATGAAGAGTCATACAGGCACAATTCAATGCCCAAAACTGGTATCTTGGACTATAAGGGATGCCCTGGGGTATCAGACAGCCTCCTAGAGCAGGCACAAACCACACAGGACATACAGGAGCCCTCTGCCCTTCTGTCTAACAGGACATTTGGGTCATCTCCAGCAGCACCTCTTCCCTCCTTTAAAGTACTTGGATTCTCTAGGGAGTTTTCCATGATCAATGTCTCCTCAACCCATGCCATATCGAGGCCCATCTGAAGATGGATCTAGGAAACAGAAATAATTTATACCATATTCAAATGTTGTTTTTCCCAATACTTAAAATGTTGATTTAGCCATGAACCCTACTGAAGCTCCTGTTGGTAATCTGATGTCTCCTGGAGCTGGACCGTGGCACAAAACCCTGACTCATCTCTGCCCTCAGAAGCTATGGCTCTTGCCTTCACCACCTCTGCAGCATCGCCCATGCCCTCTCCTGAACCTCCGCTGTCCCCCAGCATCTAAGATGGAAGTGTTTAAAGGACACCAACAGTTAGAAAATTTGGTAGAATTCAGCAATGCCTTCCTCATAGCCCACCTCACTTTCCACTCTAAACTGTGTTTCAGCCTTCAGTGTTATTTCATGTCGATACAAAAGCTTTTTGACTAATTACAGTTTCCACAGATTTTCCCTAGTTGGACAAGGTTGGTATCTTTAATCCCCGTGCTCAGCACAAGTAAATAACGTGGCAAAGAACATTTAGAAGAGTGAAGCCATCTCCCATATTTGTCTCTGCTGTTTTTATTGCTACACAAACACAGGAAGAGATATCAGCTAGAAATAGTCTCTTTTAAAACACTATGCTGAAAGGATTCTTTGAAGATGTCTGGAGTCCACAAACAGTCATAAAATTTAGTAAAACCAGTGTTTTAACAAAGGGAGAAACTGAGCCCCTTGTTTCCCTAAAGACACCACGGAAATGGGGTTATGTTTAGCCTGATCCATTCCACAGATGTGCAGCAGCACAGCGGACCAAACACCTGAAGCAGGTGGTCTCACTGCCAAGAAAACCATGTCTTGAAAGAAGTAGACACAAGTCACAAGGAAGTGATTTTCAGCTTAACACATGAAGAAGCAGAAGGAATGGGAATTCAATAGGATTAATGGCTGGCCAGTAGATCAGGCTGGGCAATCAAAACAAGATATAGGAGAGCAGAAGTGAAGTAGCCTAAAAAGCTACACTGAGCTTCACCATGAGAGAACTATGTTTCTCTATATTTTCATATACAAGAAAACCACTGGTTACCACTTCAGCACATGGCAGAAGTGTCACCGCCCAGGACAGGTACCACTGTGCCTCTCCTTTCTCCATTAGTACCTCAGAGAGCAACCAGTCCCATCACTCTCAATATCTTGCTTGGCTCTCAGGTCACCATAGAAATCCCCCTTATCTCTCCTGATCTCGTCCGTGACTTTCCTCAACTGGCTTTTCTCTTGTCTCATTTGGTGTGTGCACTAAGACATAACCACATTTTAGACATGTTTTTGAAGAGACTGAATTACCATTACTTCTACTACAGCAGCACACAAACACACGGCAGTATTCACAGCCCCATTTCTCGGGGCATCATACAGATGAGTTTGCAGACAGTCCATTTCCTGAGCTATGTATAGATGGAGTAGGCAAAGAAAGACCCAGGAAATTTATTGTACTCAGCAGCAGAGCAAGGAAAAAAAAAATGCCAGTCCCAAGCTTGGTGTTCTGCCCAGACAATTTTACCATTCCTGCCTTTTAATACATTTAACTTTTCCTTTAGCTGGCATTTTGTTAAAACAAACTTCATGGTCCATAGCATCTACTGTACTAAAATATGACAATTAATCACAGTCAGCTGCCAAATTTCCACTGAGTTCAAGCATTTAAGTCACAATTAGCAGACACAATATTTCAGGATATCAGCTTAGTCGAAACATTGAAATGCTGAACCAAATTTGATCTATGACATTGGCAGCGATGCAATCAGCCCATTATCGTACAGCTGTATTCATCATAATTCATCTGGTCTCCATCAAACACTGCTGTGTTCACCAGGCCATAAAGGAAAAGAATATAAATGATCCTTGAATGTGCAGTGATGATGGTTGAAGCCTGGCTTGCCTAGCAAATTTTACTGTCCTGTTTCACACGCACACAGCCAGCGCAGTTCCTAAGAATAAGAACTTTAGGGCCAAAAAGTTCAAGTTTTGCAGCAACGTTCTCCAGTAGTGCCAGACCAACTAAATATTCAGCTCCCAAAGATGCTTCCAAAGCAAGAGCAACCAGCTCCAAGCCAGGTAGGGCTCACCCACAGCTTTCTTGCAGGTGAGACACTGCTCTGCTGTTTACACCATTCCTCACTAGCAGAACAGTCACTAAACACCAAAAAAAAAAAAAAAAAAAAAAAAAGTAAATAGTACCTTTAACTGTCAGGAAGCACTCTTTCTCCTTTCAACTCTGGCCCTGCAAGACAACGTAACATTTCAGAGAGAAGCTGCTAAAGGGCAGAGAGGATATTTAGGAGCTGTTACTGCATTCTGCAGTAATCGTCAAGGGCTCAGACCCTTAGATCATCTCACCAGCAAATCAAAGCTACTTTAGGATCAGCTTTAAGTGTAACTAAAAGACTGGCACAGGTGAAGCAAATGGGGCTAAAAGTGCCTATTGAGATGCATAGCCTGCTTGGGTTGCAATTACACCTGTCTCCACTAACATAAAGGTAAGGGGATCCTCAACCCTGAGCCACATGCTCCTCCTTAGTCCTTCTAATTGCACTTCACAACTGATTGTGGTGTAAAAACTCCCCTCCCTGTTCTCTTCTCTAAGCTTTTTTCAGCACCACCCCTAACCTCATATGCATTTCAGATCAAGTCATCAAGAGAGGAATAAAAGCAATCTGGCACATCTTGCTGTAACACTGGTATCACCGTGTTTATCTTAACCCACACTGATAATGCACTTTTCCAGCCTGAAAGGTTCTACTGGAATAATAGATGTTATGCACTTGGCATGGCACCCACGAAAAGAGAGCTGTGAATGGACTATTCTTATAAAAGGTGATCTTGTGAAAAGAAACACTTCTCCCTCTCTCTGAAAAAAAATAATTAAATGGTTGAAAGGAGGGAAACAGATTCTAGGATTAGTTCATTATCTGGCAGTCACTGGTGAATATCGATGACCAAAAAAAAGAGGAAAAATTAACCCCAAATCATTCATGAGGATGTGCCCAGTGAGATTAAATTGTTACTTACAAATAAGCTGCATGTAAAGGTACGTAGTTGTGTTGCACAGAGCAGATCCTGTGGAGCAAATTTCTTCCCTTCATCTTCCCATCCTCACGGGCCTCTAAATGTCTGCTGAGCCTTCCCACTCCTCTGTCCACGAGTTCTGAGCAAGTTCATGAACAAATGGCAAAACCAAGACTGCTCGGTGTCTCTTCATCTTGGTCCCCTTTGATTCATCCCAAGGAGGCAGCACGATCTGCTGTCTGCTTAGTTCCCTCATTGTGGCTGCCTGGCCACCCACGGCTTTCGCCCTCCATCCACCTGCATCAGCCTCCTGAAACAGAAAAGAGATCTTGAAGCTGAACCATTCCGCTTGCCAAGATGGTGCTCTAGACATCTGCCTCTCGTGCCAGCCTGCACTGATCCTCTTCCACGCTGAGAAAGAAGATGGCTGGAGCCTGAACGCAGACTACCTGATGACTCTCAACACCCTCTGCCTTTGAGCTGTGCCATTTCCTGCTAGGCGTGATCCATCTGGACTGTGACATCTTCATGGTGTTGATATGGATGTTTCCAAGCTCTCAAAGCAATGGATGTCCTGCCCAAGTCTCTACATGTGAAAAAATGACCTACTTTATCCACTTGTCTGGATCTAAAAGTCTTGTAAACAGGTTGCATAGAACATATTTTGGCTTGGCAAACACATGCTCTTCTCCACAGTGGACTTTTTTGACTGATGGTGCTCAAGATGATTTATGTTTCCAAGAGCCAAAGTCAAATCACATCACTGGGTTATTTTTGTGTTGTTATTATTATTGAAGCCCTTTCAAAGCTCACTTTAAAGGGCATCTGTAAGCAGTTGGTGAAGAGCTGGAACTCCTACTGTAATAAATTAGTCATTTCTCAGTGAAAAACAAAAAACTTACCGTGTCAGCAAGAGGACTGCACAAGGTAGAGCAGTGAGAGAAAGATTAAATGGGATTAAGGGAATGAAAATACAAGTCAATCTTAAGAGAAACCGAGAGAGCAAAATATATGAGTGAAAAGAACTCAGGTGGAGTTGTATAAGGAATTGTTCTTATGAAGTTCTTCAAAAGCTCCAGAGCTTCAGAACAAGGGAAAATAATCCAGTTTATAAAACTCCCCTCCCGACCAAGCTTACTTCAGAGACCGAAGGGCCAGGTACAGAAGAGGTGGTGCAGCAGAACTCAAAGGCAAGCAGGTCTTGTAGTCATATTAATCCATGTTTAGGGTAAACGTGCTGAGTCAGGACATAAATTTCTAGAAAGTACTTGGCTTGGAGCAGAGTGGATGGCAGATGGGGCAGGTTTCCATGTGAAGGTCAGTCCACCAGCCTAGTACCATTTTTCTCCAAAGGCAGAGCAAGGATCCAGGTAGGAACATTCAAAGTACATATGCAGTCAGCAATATTTTTGTTTTCTTGCTGAATGGTCCATAACAGGCTACAACAGTATATGCAGTCAGGGGAGCAACTGTTGTACAGGAGCTGCCAAATCAGAGACAGGCACTCATCTGTCTAATACACAGTCCTAACAGCATCAAGGATGAAGATAGACAGCCTTCATGGTCAGCAGTCACCCACTGTTGTTTAAAGAAATATTTCTTCCCAGGACAGACCAAAGCTTCCTAACTTAGAATCCAAGGCACAAAGGTTCAGCTGCCTCTGGGGCAGGGCTCAGCTGGAGGTAGTTCAGTCTAATTTAAAATAACCAGGTGTTGAATCACCACTGTCTCTTCGTCTGTTCAAAAATATCCTTGTGCTCACTAAAACCTTCCTGTGCTGGAGTCCTCAGCACAGGAAGAACATGGATCTGTTAGAGAGAGTCCAGAGGAGGCCATGAAGATGATGAGAGGGCTGGAGCACCTCCCTTATGAGGACAGGCTGAGAGAGTTGGTATTGTTTGGCCTGGAGAAGAAAATGCTCTGGAGAGACCTTAGAGCAGCCTTCCAGTGCTTAAAGGGAGCTACAGAAAAGCTGTGGAGGGGCTCTTTATGAGGGAGTGCAGGGATAGGGGGAATGGATTTAGATTAGAGATTAGGAAGCAGTTTTTTTCCTGTGAGGGTGGTGAGGTCTTGGCATAGTTTGCTCAAAAAGGCGGTAGATGCCCCATCCCTGGATGGGTGTTCAAGGCCAGGTTGGATGAGGCTTTGAGCAACCTGATCCAGTGGGAGGTGTCCCTGCCCATGTCAGGGGGGTTGGAACTGGACGAACTTTGATGTTCCTCCCAACCCAAACCATTCTATGATGGTTCTATGAAAACCTTACTCACCTCAAAGAAGAGGTCTCCACTGTGTTCATCTTTGCAACTGATTCCTTTCCCTCTAGCTGTCCCTGGCCCAGGTATTTCTACCAGCCCTCCTGCTGTTCCATTCCCATGTGATGACTACATGCATTTGGAAACATGATCCCTACTAACATTTTCAGACCAATGAAGCCCCTGATGTTTTGTTATTCTTAAAAGTATCAGTTCCTTCAATTAACTGTGCTTTTCTCAAGAAAATATTCTGGCTGAAGCTTTTCCAGGAACTTCTGTATTTGTTCAGGGTGATCAAAGCTACACTGCTCTCATGGGATGAGTCTCAACTTGATACAACACGAACTGTGATGTTTGCAAATCATCTCTTAATATAAGATACAACCTTGTTTGTTTCAGGGCCCTTTGTTGCCCACTAATCTGAGGTTTTTCACTGAGCTGCCAAAAATGACAACAGAGGCTTTTCCCCTGCATGGTGGCTGCTGCTGTAAAGCCCATCGTTCCATGTGGGCAGCAGGAATGGCTGTCTCCGGCGCAGGCAGCCCAGCAGATCAGCACACAGCTCCACGAACACAGCATTTTTAAGTTTAACATCTCAGATTTTTGCAATGATCATGGATGTAATCCTTCACAATTACCTCAAAGTGGCACTTCTCCCATTCAAATAATTAATCTTGCGCAGGGGCTGCCAGGAACCCATCAAAAGAGGGAAAAAAGAAGGGATAAAAGAAGAAATAGATAACAAAAAGGAAAGAGAATACAAAGGAACTTCTGCACTAACATCTTTGTCTCTCTACCTCCTCTATTTTTCCTCTCAGAATCATAAATACGGGCCAAAACGTGAAGGTTGTTTGCAGAAAATGATCAAATTGTTTGCAACAGTAAAAGTGATAAATGGGTCCCAGAAAGGCAGAGTGTAAGAGTGAAGAACCCTTCAGGGCCATTGAATTGTTTCGTCCTACCTTCTACATCACACTGTTTTGCCTTCTTGTCCCCCCTTTCTCATTTCCCATTGTAGAATGAGCCATAACATAGAATCATGGAATGGTTTGGGTTGGAAGGGACCTTAAAGCCCATCGAGTTCCAACACCCCTGCCATGGGCATGGACGCCTCCCACCAGACCAGGCTGCTCAAGACCCCATCCAACCTGACCTTGAACACTCCAGGGAGGGGCCATCCACAGCTTTCCTGGGCAACATGTGACAATGTCTCACCAGCCTCATTGTGAAGAACTTCTTAATGTCCAATCTAAATCTTCCCCCTTCCAGTTTAAAGCCATTCTCCCTCATCCTATCACTACAGGCCTTTGTACAACGTCCCTCCCCAGCTTTCCTGTAGCCCCCTTCAGGTACTAGAAGGCCTATGAAATCTCCCCAGAGCCTTCTCTTCTCCAGGCTGAACAATTCTCTCAGCCTGTCCTTATAGCAGGGACAATGAGAGCATTTCCTGTACCATCAATTCTTTTGTCCCTTTTGGTCCCTGCATTGTTTCACTAAACACTGCAGTGTGTAAAACACAAAGAGAAAGGGACCAGCCTCTTAATATCTCATTTACATCTTCCTGAGGTGTGGAGTTAACCAAAAGAAAAGCCAAGAAATCCACTGGACATATTTTTGCAAATACCACCTTCAGAGAGGATGGGTCTAGGGAGCAGAACTGTGAAGCAGAAGGACAACTGTGATGGGCAAGAGTGGTAGGATTTTAATTCTTTCAAATTTGACCCAGCTTGAAGATGAGTCACTCCACTTTTAGAGCAGGCAATGAGCACTGAAGAACAATCAGGATCTACCAAAAGGGACAATTCAATTGTCCATATTGACATAGATCTTAAAATACCTAAACTCTACTGGGGATGCTGCAGAAGCAGGCTGCAAACATAAAATTGATGAGCAGGATCACAGTGGGGACAGAAAGTGGAGTAAAGCAAAGCAGCTACTCTTTCAAATAGCAACTTTCTGCCAGGCTGCTGCCAGCCTGGGTTTGCCGCAGTGATGTCACAGCTGACCCTGCTTTGAGCAGAAGACTGAGCTAGAGGCCTCCTGAGATCTCTTCCCAAATCGCATTATCCTATGATCCCCCAGTCACTCGTATTCTGCCATCTGGTTTGTGTACTTAGCTTGAATTTCTCTGGGATAAAGAGTTGGTAGCCTTTGATTAAACCCCTCAAAAAACAGTTATTCATGTTACAAATCCACACCACTATTTTGCATGCTTTTCAGGCTCAAACAAAACAAAGCACACATTTGGAGTGAGCCCCAGGATGATATATTGAAGTCTGCAGAACAGAAATGGTTTAACAGATGTGTGGGTGTTGAAAGCCAGAAAGAACCATCCTGACCATAGAGTGTGACCTGCTGAACACATTGGCCACAGCTTTTTAGCCAATGATCTGCAGCAAATACTTCTTTGCAATGATCATTTTGCTCATAAACGCAGAAGCATTGCAAACACCTTCAGAAGCTGAGATACTTTAAGATCTTAACCCCTTAAGAGGATGCCAGTGTAGGAAAGAGGCACCAAAATCCTTTTGCAGACTCAGGTGTTTGCTTATAACCACAAAAGGAAGAAGTAGGCCCCAATTATGATTTAGGACCGCATTCCACATCTTCTCCAACCAGCCCACTCACAACCCACTATTAAGTCTGGGTCTAGAGATCACATCAAACTGAAAAGGGCTAGAAGACCAACCCAGACTCAAATAACTTCTTAAATCTCTGGTAATGAGAAGTGACACAACATATCCTTCATGTCACAGGCTCAGGAGAAACTTGAAAACACTTCTGATGTTTTGCCAACTGAATAAATATATTAATATCTGAATACTTGGATTCACATCACAAAAGACAGATTTACCACAGTGACCTGGCATCGCAGACCTCATCAACAGCAGTCAAGCACAGAAATGCAGATGTTGATCACTTGATAAAGAGCTTGACAGACAGACAGACAGATTAACAAAGGAGGAGGCCAGCTAAAGAATGTAGCCTCTTCTATGTCAAAATTCACACACACACCCCTTTTATTTTTAATTCAGTAACATTAAAAATGAGGTTCAGCTCCATAGACATCTACATTTCGTCATTCAAATACTAGTTGGTTGTCTAGCAAAGTCTCAATGGAGATGTAAAAGTCAAGCTAGCAACCAACTGATGCCAGTCTGGATGTTCTAGGCTGCTCTACCTGGCCTCCATCTGCTTTTCTTTAGCCCATGACTCTTTCATAGATGCTGTGTCATATCCACAAGCTCTGTAAGGAAGTTTTGGCTACTTGGTATCTCCATGTGGGAAGCTGGGTCCTGCTCCTACATTTTGGAAAACCTGGGTTTAGGTTCCTGCATCTGGAGCTGAACAAAAACCTTCTCTTCCCCTTTTTCCCCATCTTACTGCCTTCTAAAATCCCATCTAAGGAATCATTTGCTAGTTTGTAAGATTTCTAAAGAGTTTTCTGGCTCTTTATAGGAAAAAAAAATCAATTACTGTATAAGTCATTAAAAATGGGGATACCAATATCCTTACTCCTTATGAGCAGGATTTAGGCTGTCACATCTGTGGAAGCAACAGTTCAAATCTAGGTCTTGCTTCTTTAATATTTTGTATGGGAAGATTTTGCCAGGCCATAAGAAAGAGAGCAGTAATGGTTTGATGCAAACAGTAGGTGAACCAGAGGTCATTGATGGCTCAAATGAGTCATCAGCCTTTGTAGCATTCCGCCCTTAAGGGACCTTCTGCTACCTGGTCTAATTGACACTTATTGTCAGTTCTTTAGAGTAGCATCTGTGGAAAACACCATTTTCCAATCTTAAGCCTGGAATTCACTTCTCTAATCAGAAAAAGAGACACATAAAACAAATCAGTGAACAGGAAAAAATATTCACAAATCAAATGCCAACAAGTTGCTAATCTCAACCTGTCTTTAATCACCTGGTTCATTTAGCTAAGTCAAAAAATGCTCTTACTGGGAAGTGTCCAGGCTGCATGATCCCTGCGAAATCTTCACAAACACAAGCTCTCAGGTTTACATAGTGTTGGATATTTCTGCAGCCACGTGAGAATATGGTGTTTTATAGGAAAGGAGCCAGGAACTCTGGTATGCTATTCACATGGGCTCATGGCCAGGAAGAATCTGCCCTCCTTCCCTTCACCAGGAATTTTCCAGCTAAGCATCCTCTTTGACTGTGAAAAATTGATGTGGGGGAATACTGGGCTAGGAAAAAAGCTTTGAAAATTGTCATGCTTTCTTTGCACAGAGGGATGTGTGCAGGCTACTACTTTCCCCTGTTACAGTGCATGCACAGAAGCAGGTTAGAAAGCAACAGAGTGCACTTCTCCACTCTCTTCCTATGGACCACCCAGCAACCTTCTCTTGTCACCACGTAACCCCTAGACCTGATGGAAGGGTTTTGGTCAGGAAAGTACCTCTTCCTTTTCTTCCATGTTCAGATTCTCTCTGGGAGCTTTGGCCAGGTTACTTAATGGCTTCAGAGATAGGAAACTGCTGCAAGTACCCTAAAACCTCCAGTCCTTTAACCCTCTAAAAAATTGTTTCCTTGCTTATGTTCTTGCCAAAGGAACCCTTCAAAAGGATTTTACCGCTATGGTCCTCTCCAGAGTACGCAATGTAGTTCCCCTGATTTCAGTTCCTGAGCTCTTAGGTTGCAGGCAGGTCAGGTTTTCAAGATTTCACCACAGTCCAGGGGTAAAAGTTACCAAAATAATACTTGTAGTCATTGCAACAGGCTGGCAACCTCATAGGGACACTTGCCTCCTGGAGCTGGGCATTTAAGGAGCAGAATTAATTAATTCAAGAACCTGACAGAGAGCAGTAAGGCTTTTGGTCCAGACTTTAGGCTGACTTCCTCTAATCCAAACCATCTTCAAGCTTCTGCATGACTGACATTCAGGTGATCCTTACAGTCAAGAGAAATGAAACAAACCCCAGTTCATTACACTTATTTTCTTTAAAGAATAGTTTCAAGCTGTAAATCCCAGTGCACAAGCTCTAACAACATAAAAACAATCTATGCAGAAGATGTTCTCCCCTTCCTGCCAGCATTATTCACACATTAAATTAGAACTGACAACGCAATCTTTTCAGCTGAGCTGTTCTCATTCTTCTTTTTTTATCATGATGAAATAATTCCCCTTTTTAACAACTTCCAAATGTTCATACTGAGGCATTATTGAAGTGACAATGCAGATTTCTGATAGATGATGTGCTTAATTTTTTTCAAAGCAGTAAATAGACAGGATGTTAAAGAACTGGAGAAGTATTAAGAATTTGTTTTGCAAAAGGACACGTTTTTAACTATATAAACTGTTGCAACATCTATTGATTGTATTTCCACCACAACAAGTCAGGCAGAGTCTGATTTATGACAGCAACACACCCTAACTATCTAACCAGATTTAATGTAGTTGCCATCCTCCGACACAATGATGTATATTTTTGTGGCAATCTAGAATATAATTTGCAAGGAGTAACAGTTCATTCTTCAGCCATCAGCCATAAAGCTGTCAGGGGAGGGTCTCCAGTGCTGTCCGTGGGACAGTGATGTAGAGAGGAGGACTGCAAAACCTCATGGGAGAACGGTGAGAATCTCAGATTTATGAATATGAGCATTTTGAAGAGACTGTGTGGTTACTAGTTTTATTTTAACTATAAACCAAAGGTAAAAAAGCCTACATAAGAATACACAGAGGTTTCCAAACCTCACTTTTCACTGTCCTGCAAAAAAATTCAAATGTGGCCTTACTGTGTAAGTTGGCAATGCAGTAGTTAGTTGTCTGGAGATAACTGGAAACAACTTTCCCCCTGGGAACCCTGAGGTCATGGTTAAGGAGAGAAGAGAAAGGCAGAAGTAAAGTTCCTGCCCACTTTTCCTTCTTCACTTGAAACATTCTGGTTTTAGCTAAAGATGAGCAAAATTCTAATAGCAAATACTGAAGTAATTGGGAAAACACAATCTCTTCCAGCCTGAAATGCTTTCTTTGACCATTTTCGTCTGGAGAATATCTTGGGGCCCCCAAGAAGAAATGGCAAGAGAAATGGCACTTACATCATAGGCAGCTGCCACTCTGTCACCCAACACAGAAATACAACAGCAGGAGGGACTCAGATATTTGGGTGGAGGTGGCTGGCACATAAAGCCTGGGGGTCCCTTTCTTCATGGGTGAGAGCAGAGATGGGATATTGACATGGTCAAGATGTTTTGTGGGACTTGGTTCTGGAACAGCTGCCCACAGCATTTCCTCAGGAGGGTCTGTTAGAGAGGATCTTGCTGGGGACACAGAACCAAAGGGATAAGGGTAAGGAAACAGCATGACTTAAGTGCCTTAAGGAAAAATACCCATGCTCACAGGCTGCTGAGACACAAAAAATTGTGCAGGAGATGTCCTGAGATACCTGCATGGCTTTGCAGATCCAGCCACCGCCTTCAGCCTTAAGCTGGTAAGCTTAGAAACAAATCTCCCAGTGATGAGAAGTCTGTTTCGCACCCAGTCCTCATCAAGTGCCTCAAATAAGAGAATTTCTACCTATTTATGATAAGCAGAGCTAATAACTGTCTTGACAAGCATTTTTTTCCTGTGCTTCAACCCAGACTGCATTAAATAGGCAAGCAGTAAGTACAGACAAACTCCCCTCCACCATTCCCCTGCTGCCTTCCTTCTTCTGTTTCTGAGTCTCTGCAACACCATTTCGTGAAGGTCTGGGGTTTTCTCCTTCATTTTTGCACATTGTTACATCACCCCCATTTGGGGCACTCTAGCTTCTCCACCAAATCACGCAGTAAATATGATCCACAGGAGCACTAATACATTCAGAGATGCTCTAAGTTAACTTCAAGGTGAAAAGTAAACAGGACAGGAGGACTGCAGTGACCTGTTTCAGGCTGAGTGACTGGCATTGCAGCAGGTTGCCCTAGGGAAAAATCCATGTTTGCAGTCTCCAAGGATGCCTTATTTACCAGGAGCATAAAAAATGAACGTGCAAGAACAACAAACCCTAAAGTTAACCACAGAAGGCAGCCCCTCCTGTAAACAAGCTGAGCATAATTTTCTTTAGTTGACTAATTCTTGTTTATTTTTTGAAGGCTGGTGCTATAAAATTCACAATCCAATTACAATTTCCAGGCTGAAAGAATGGCTTCTAATTATATTGTTTTCTGTCATTGCTAGAATCATTGCAAGAAAGAATGGATTAATGCTGTATGATTTCGTTCCTCGCACAAGAATCTCATCTCATCGTTCTCAAATGATTTATAAAAGACATTAAATAAACTATTAACAATGTTTTTCCAACAGAAATGGTCTGTACCATAAGCAGTAAAACTGAAAAATACAGATTTGCTACTGTGTTCCAGTGCATCAGAAATGACGATTGTACAGCACATACCGAATATAAACGGTATAAACTTGAAATTGGAAGGAAAACTCAGGTGACAGTTGAAATGTAGGACTGGGCTTCAGGAAAGCTGGTTTGGTGTCTGGCCTGGCAGAAACCTTCACCATGACTTTAAGTAGAGTACCTTAGCAAACAAGAGGAGGAATAATAATAATCAGTAGTGACCAATGATCAAACATGGATCAACGATCAAACATGTCTACGTGACAGTTTCAGAAATTCTCCTGTCCTTGCTTTGTTTCCCATACACCCCCAGTACTCAATTCTGCCATGTGTCTAAACTTTGGGAAATGGGTATGGATCTTGCTCCAGATTCCATGTTTCAAGACAGGGCTGAACCAGAGTCCAGATTGACATCTATGAAGCTTCATCTGGAATCCCAATTGATCTACACTGTGGGAAAGAAAAAAAAATAGTGTCTGAACAGAAGTAACAGTTGCCTACAGAAAGGTAAATAAAATATATCCAATTAAATTACTGAAATGATTGGAGACTAAATCTACCACATATTGCTTCTCCTCCTTGCAGCCAGAGCTAGTGAACAGTAAGACTTGCAGTCTGAACCTAGAACAAGAAGGAAGAGGATGACCTTCAGCAAGACACAGTCCTTCAGGCTGTGAATGCTTCAGAGACACTTCCAGACACAGGTGCATGCACTCATCTGTCTCCATATACACAGCAGCTGTTTTCAAACGCAGCTTCTAGCCCACAAAACCCCTTGCAGGCTCTTCCATGCAAGGGCTGACACCAAACACCCTGAACTAGCTCGGCCTCATCTTACGGCTCCGCTCAGAGAAGCGAGCCTGGTCTAACCCATAATGGCACCATTCACCCATCACCCTGGGCAACCTCAGCACAAAAAGCTTGGTGGACACAGCAGTGTGGAAGATGCTTTTGTTTCAAGGAGCTCAATCTCCTCGAAGGATCTCAGTCTCCTCCTGCTTTTCTCTAAGGAGTCAGCAGTTGGTGACTATTTCATAAGGGGTTTTATTAGGCACTGGTTGGGTTTGTTGGGGGGGGGGGGTCTGTAGTAAATTTTTAAAATTCCTTTTAGAGCCAACAATTCATTTCTCTCCCCTCTAACAGCCCCACCTCTTCTCCCTTTTCTGCCCTCCGGTCTTGGGCAACTGAATAAAAGCAAAAAAAAAAAGAAAAATCAGAAATTCTAAGCCTTTGAAGAAACAGTGTAAGTCATTTCTTGTCCATTTCAAAACAAAGGCAGGTATTTCTCTAAGGCAGGTCCCATTTGATTGCTAAAGTCACACAGTTCAGACAAGATTACTCATACCAGCTTCAAAAATCAGAAGAAATTTCAACACCACGGGCATACTGAGAACACAGGGAGGAAAAACAGTTGGGATCTTAACCAGCACTCCCCAACTCACATAAAAGGATATGATCATAAATCAATATAACATCTAGAAAAAATAAAGTAGTGGTGTTCTGTTTTCATCTTCTGTTTCTCCGGGACATTTTGAGCCCCTGAGTTCAGAGCGGGGTTTTCGTGTCAAAACCTGCCACCTAGAGAGCAAAACCGCAAATGAAAAGAAATAGGTTTGTAGGCTGGTTGTTTGGGGTTTTTTTTTTGGAGGGGGGGAGGCGGGGGGGAAGCAACTATCTCGTAAAGCTACAGAAGTGAAAACTATAAATTTCCTGCACTGCCTTTTACAACAAAACAGATTTTAAGAGACCCTTAATTATGTATCTATACAGCACAGGCATCGTTATAGGCTATTGCGTCTACTCCCAGCACAAACACTGCTGTGTGTGGTTTAGTGATTATAGGACAGAAAAAACACTTTTTCTGCCAGTTCTATAAATTTCTGTGGTTTGTGGAAACAGAGAGAAATCTCTTTCCTTTTCATTTGAGACCACACAACTGTTGCAGAAAGCAACTAAGTTTTTAATGAGAAGTTCTGGGTGGTTCCTGTGGCAGTGAACTGTCTGGGCCTGAGTCTGCTAATGAGCTACCGATGGCTCAGTAGTTCTGACAAACATCAGGCTGAAGACACTATGGGCCAGAAAGGACTGGTAAAAAAATTTAAAAAAAATAAATCACAGTGCACTTCTGAGAAAGCTTCCTGAAGTTTTTTACTGGAGCAAAACTCTCAGATTTCCACTTCTAGGGAAATATCCTGTGTGCATCTCAAATTCAAATGGAAAAAAATAGTCTATTTCCTTTTAAAAACAGAAAAGTTCAGTGTTTCCGAGTGAAGAAACATTTTCAGAATTGTAATTTTTTTTTCCAGGTCAACTCAACACTAACCGTATTCTCACAGAGAGGAGGAAAGGGTTCTGTCAAAGTAATTCCTGCACAAATCATCTCCATAATGCATGCACAGTCTCAGGGCTCTCATGCCTTATAACCGTGCTGTAAAAGGCAAACAGGGAAGGGAAGAGAGGAAGGTGAGACATTGCCATAAATTCAGAATAGTGAATTACTCTTAACTGTGAATTACCTTCCTTAGCTTCCAAGACCACTCATCTCAGCTAATCCGCAGTGAAGGGTCCTCAGTGCTGTGGGCTGCACATACAGGTTAGATGCAAGATAAACACCAATTCCCAAGGGGCTGCTGCCTACAGCAACTTACACACCTTAACTACCAGAAATCCATGCACCACCCAGTGTCAGGATCCACCTCTGACAGAAAAATAATTTAATCCCTCATTAAGTGATAGAATGGTTTGGGTTGGAAGAGATGTTAAAGATCATCCAGTTCCAACCCCTCTGCCATGGACAGGGACACTTCCCACAACACCAGGTTGCACAAAGCCTGATCTAAACTGGCCTTGAACACCTCCAGGGATGGGGCAGCCACAACTTCCCTGGGCAACCTGTGCCAGGGCCTCCCTACCCTCACAGGAAAACATTTCTTCCTAATCTCTCATCTAGATCTCCCCTCTTTCAGTTTAAAACCATTCTCCATAGTCCTATCACTGCACTCCCTGATAAAGAGCACCTCCCCAGCTTTCCCGCAGCCTCCTTTAAGTACTGGAAAACTTCTACAAGGTCTCCCCAGTCTCCCCAGAGCCTCCTCTTCTCTATGCTAAACCCCAGCTTTCTCAGCCTCACATGGGAGATGCTCCATCCCTCAGATGATCATTGTGGCCCTCCTCTAGATGAAGACATAGTATAAACCCCTGTTTAATTGCTAGTGGAGTACTGCAAGCTGATGTCCAAGAGGCCTTTTTTTTTTTTATGCTTCAGTATAAGAACTTCTGCAGAAAACATGTGGACCCTCCACTCTTTGACAGCAATTTCTAGTCATCAGGAAGCCAAGGGCTGCCTCAGCCCTCCCAGCCCTGTACAGATGGCCTGGGAAGAACAGACCTCTGAGTAAAACACCCTGGATCTGCTGCCTGCCAGGCGACTGTAGCAGCTCAACTCCTCCTGTCACCACCTTGAGAAATCACCAGCAGGCTCCTGCCCATATTATCAGACTTGCAAACAGACTCTCTCATCAAAACCTTTACTCTAATCCTGACCAGTAACAGGCAGCAAGAAAGGGTGGGCGAAGGTGACGGTAAAATGAACAAATCATTATGTTAGTACAGGTAATACTCAATTCCACAGTTTCAACACAAAAGGCTGTTCTTTGGACATCATAACTCAGTTACCACTTTGAAGCCATCAGCACAGAATCCAGCTCCTAAGGTTCTTCTTGAAACCACCATTAAGGCCCCCAGGCCTCAGATCATGGCATTTTCCACGCCAATTTACACTGCCCCTACCCCTTACTTGGCTGCTACCAGGGAATCGGATCAATAGAAACAGCAGAAACACAAAAGGAAAAAAAATCAGGCATCAATACATTCTTAAAAATCACAAAAGGCACAGTATTCACTAGGCATGACAGACCTGTCATCGACTTAAAAAAAAAATTAACATCAAACTCCAGGAGTACCTACTACTGAGAATATTGGGTATTGTTCAAAGACAAGTATTGTCCAATAAGAGGAAAAAAAGCATGAAGTGGATCTTCATCATTTTCTCTTTGTTCAAGAAAATCAGCATCACAACAAATTCCCCCAACCAAAATTAACATCCAGAATTTATGCATCAAAAGTGTGATTCATGGACAGACTCCATTGCTAAGTCTTGATCAAGGGAAAAAAGGACTATTTCACATAACTTAATCAGAACTCAAACAGCAACATTAGTAATGTTTCTCTTGCACATAAAAACTAAAGTTATAAAGCAGCAACAGGTTTAAGGCTCAGCACTAACTTAACTAACTTCATTAAAAAAATAAATACATGAACAATTTTCCAGATCAGATTACTCAAAATATTTATTCAAAAGTACATAAGGTATTCAACAGATGTGAATATATTTTCCAGAGAGACACTGCCATTAGCAGTCTAAGAGCCTCTGATGAGACTTGCCAAGTGCACATTTCTACATAGCAAGAGGAAACTGAAAAAAACTAAGCCTTTCTGTCACTCAAGGCCAAATTTCTTCCCCATCCTTTGGTATTGGTCACTCCCAAGCCAATACAGGCTGCTGCCCCAGGCTCAAACAGAGCCAGGCAGCTGCTGAGGTGCAGCAGATTACCAGATGACTGCTGCAGACATTAGAACCAAGGTCACATTTGCAAACCCATCCTCAGATTTCAAGATAAGAGGAAACACTTTCTCAGGGGACAACAGTCACTGGAGCTTATGGCTGTCTTCTAAAATAGCTGGTGCCTCTAGAAGAGCTTCCATGGAGCAAACCCTAACAGGAAACTTACTGCACCTCAGTTTTCCTGGGTCATCTGTTGTAACAGGTGGCACTGATGAAATTCAAGCAGTTCATCAAGAAGCATTACGCACCCCAAAATCTATGTTGTGGAGAAGCCCACCACTACACCGAGTCACTCTGATCAGCAGGACCATGAGAAGACAGGCTGCAATATTCTGACATTCACTGGTGAAGAGCTGCACTCTTACACAAACTGAGTCATGCTGGTATTTCTCTAGTTAAAGGGCACCATTCAGTCTTTTTGCTCCAGATTAAACGAAGTACCACCAGATCACTGAGTACATCTAGCAGGAAAACTCCTACCTGTTGTCATGGGCTTTAGCAAGTGATTTACCACTCAATACAGCTTTCAGCCAGCTAGTCACAGGATGTCAGGTTTAATTTAGTAAATCAGACCAAGGTGAATAATACAGCATCTGGTCTCTGTGTCCCGAGGCCTGTATCATCTGACTGATGTCTGACTGCATACAAAACATACTGATACACATTCAGTGCAGCAGAGATGTGACCCATTCTTTAATATATTTTGTCAAGGCTTAGCTCTAGTAACTGTAAACTTGAGCATAAGATACCTGCTCACTGCTTGCAGTAGGAAGGGAAATTCCACAGGTATCTGAGTACGAAAATTAAGAACAGTTTCAAAAAATAACGACAACGAGTTTTCGTAACAGCACCTTTATAGAACACAAGGTTAGCTTTAGACAAGTGCCAGGTTACATGAACTTTCAGTCCTCCACAAACGACAGCAATCTTGGTTTTAGTCCATCCTGATAAAACTTGTAACACTCATTTATAGGCACAGTGCCTGGGCTATTTCCAAAGTGAAAAAAGGGGCTTTCCATTCCAGTGCTCGGAGTGGTTAACAAGTTACCCTATTACAATCTTTTCCAGAGAATAATGATTCTCCTCCATTCTATCCCAGTGTTATTAGGATTTCAGAACATACAAGCAATGCAATCCTAGTTAAGATAAAGAAGAAATTAAGGTAGTAAAGCTGAAGACCAAATCATTTTCATAGACACAATTTTGAATATATATTTGCATGGGAAATTAGATTCATTTTAGCGAATAAAATTTCATCTCTCTACATAATAAAGATAATTTCTTGCCAGTAGAGGACTACGCTGTGCACAGCTCATCAGCCTTGAAAAGGAAGTCTGGACTTCAGGCATATCCTTCAGGCTACGTGGATCAACAAGCAAACCCTTCAGATCCTGCAGCTTTGGTTTAACGGACGGAAACTTTGGCCTATTGTTCAAACAAACCTACTTGCCAGAAATTAACAAGACTGGATTTTTCAAAAATAAAGCAAAGCATGATGTCTGCATAAAGTCAGTGCTTTGATCCTTAAAAGCATCTTTACCTCAAAAAGTGGGCAGTGCTAAAGTTACAAAAGACTATTTTACGATGAAGACACAGCTCTGCTTCAGGAGTTCAAAAGATGAACCAGATTTAGTAGTAGATTTATTAATTTGCTGTGATTTACAATGAAGTGAGAACGTTTGAACCAAGGAGACATCAAAACAGGTCTAGCAGGAGGTTTATGGCTTCCAAGTCAAATAAGTGTCAGTTATGTGGGCAACTGAAGATTAGCAGACAAAAGACAAGCAGAGGCCAGGTGCTGCACTGATGTTTTGGAGACAGTATTTCGAAGTGTCTTCTCTCTACAGCAATTTCCTTTTCTCAAACTCCTGCAAAAAGCACACAAGACATTACCAGTGGGAAAAAGAAGAAAATATTTCTATCAGTATTTTATTTTACATTACTTCTTATATATCTTAGCAAATCTGATTTTAGGAATGAAAAACTGGAATTAAAAACTAAAATATAAAATACATAATGTGTGCAAGTCGGGGGAAAAGATAATAAGTATTCTCCCACCTCACATTAACAAACCAGTTATGAAAAATCAGTAACGCTAGACTGCAGCCAATGCATTGCGCTCAGATTGCAATGCTGTCAAAAAAACATTGGTATGGCATAACAGGCTTGAAAAACACTAATTCTGCATAAGTACTGTAAGGTTTCTACTGCAGTTAAGGATTGATTTAAGCCAGGGAAAGTAAATATTTTCATTTTAGTAAAGGAATAAACAACAGAAGAATCCCACAGCAGCCTCTGAAGATGCTATACTACAAGGTCACCATGGTAAAAAAAAATACCTAGCACAGCTGATTTACACATTTTTTCTACCTCTAAAACAACGCCTTTCTTATATTAAGAAAAATGCAAATAATCATATTCCATACCTAAGTTTTTCAATCATAATTCAGAATTAGCATTCAAATTACATACTCCTATGTGCCAAGGCTTTCCTTCCTCAAATAGCCATTTTCAAAGAATGTTTCCATATTTTAAATCAATTCAGGTTCTTTGCATTCAGAAAACACAATTCAACGAGTTGCTACACTTGAAAGGAAAATGCAAACTCTATTTTGCTATGTTTACTTTTCTGTAAAGTCAACATTACATAAAAATACGTGCATGTATTATCTAAGTAATAACTGCAGCTTGTTCAGTCAATAGAGTTCTTAGGTTTAACCAAGTTCAGAGCTGCTGAATAGCTGGGTAAGAGATGCACTCCCAATTCATATTCTGTCAGAAGTAGCTTCTTACTCTGGACGAGTAAATATACCAATTTCCAAGCAACGAACCTTGTAGATGGTGCTACCTAGCTGAGCAGGAGACATGCTGACCACAACTCCAGCGCTCTGAAGAGCGGCTATCTTCTCTTTAGCTCCACCCTTTCCCCCAGCAATGATTGCTCCAGCATGACCCATCCGCCTGCCCGGAGGAGCAGTCAGACCAGCTATGAATGACACTACTGGCTTGGCATTTGGACCCTGTGAAGAAACAAAAGATATTGTTTTACATGAGGGAGAGGAGGGTGAAAACTAATTCCAGATGGTAGATTCTCTTTTTCATTTAAATATCAACTAGTCAGGCAAGGATATTAAACAGCGAGAAACCTCAGACAATGTGGAACCAAGAATCTGGAAGAGTGTGAAATACTTTCTCTCCTGATAAGCATCATAAACCAGAAGAATCAGAAACCTTAAAACATCTCTCTACAGAGCCACATATACTACAAAAGAACCCAGAATCTTGACTACAAATAGCATTACAGGACTGGAAATCTAAAGTTGACATCGCTCTCCAGTTAGACTTAACCCAGATAAAGCTCCTAATTTCAACTCCTTCTCTTTAATAAAAGTATGACTGCTTGTTTTTTTTTTTATTAAATAGAGATTAAAGATTGAACTGAGTTTTCCATGACGTGGCAAAGAAGATGGCTAAGTACCAAGGTATCTGGAAGCAAGCTGTTTAAGACTTACAGTATTATTTTCTTTCAAGAATGCTGCTGCATCCTCTTCAGCATTTCCTCCAATTTCCCCTATCAATATGATCCCCTCAGTATGAGGATCCTTCAGGAAGACATCAAGGCAGTCAATAAAATTAGTTCCATTGAAGGGATCGCCTCCAATCCCTGAAAACAAATTTAAACCACAAAAAAAAAGACCAACTCAAGATAATGATAACTGCATTTTCAATAAAAGTTTCAAAGTAAATTTCAGATGAAGAATATCCCCAAAGCCTCATAAGACGGGCAGCTTTGAAGGCTCTTCCTAAGTCAAAGAGTACCAAACTCCTGCTCCAAATATCGCACTCACAATTTAAAGAAAGCTTTGATATCTGAATAATCATCTCTCAAACCATAAACAAAATATTCTGCCTTACTCAGAGGTTCTGTATACGACACAGCAGGACAAAGACACCAGCTCTAGAATTTTGCAGTAAGGAAACTGAATTTACTTAACATGCCCAACTAAATCCCTAAGAATACCCTATCCCTTTGTAATATTAAACTTCCTGGAAAAATTGTTTCCAAATTGGCATCATATTTGCTGGTAGTTCTCTGTTCAAAGTTGGTTTTTAGGCTTTTATTAATCTGATGTGGAAATGATAATAGAGAAGGGCTATACTCTTCATAGTACATAGGGACCTCATTTCTCTAGATAACTGCCATTCAGCAATTTCTTGCAAAAATATATTACTTTGGATTTCTGCTTGTAAAGAAAAAGCAGATTAGCCTAGGTACAACAGGCTGTTTCTGAGGAAACCTACCAACACAGAAGGACTGCCCCAATCCAACTTGCGTTGTCTGATGAACAGCTTCATACGTCAGGGTTCCAGATCTTGACACAATACCTTTAGGAAAGAAAAGGAAACGAACTTAACACTAACACAGGTAAGCGCACGACTACAGACAGTTATTCTTACATTCATGAAAAACACCTTAATACATTGAACAGAAGATGCCAGGGTTTCCAACTATCCTTGCCAAAACATAAAAACTCTACATAAGATTCTATCTGTACTATATTTTGATTGGAATTTTTTGACACTTTGTCAGATTAAACCTGCCCAGAACGCAGTAACATAGGCTAAAGACAACATTCCTCAGGCTGCAGCCTTACCAGGGAAGAAAAACTAAAAACAAAATCGAAGAATATACTTGTCGTGTACACGAGTAGCTGATGCACTGAACTTGAAACAGAGCTGCAGTTCAACAGTTAACAAAGGAACTCTGTATTAATCGCATCTCCGGTACAGCCAGACATGAAACACCCTGCAGAACAGAAACCACAAATGGTTTTGGTTGAAAGGAACCTTTAAAGGTCATCTAGTCCATACGCTGCACAAATGCAAGTTATAGTTATTGAGGTATTTGTTGCTGCAGCTCGCTGCTCTACACATTCAGTATTTTGTAATCTAAGTATTACAAAAAGAAAATATCTTGTAAATATTACAGGAGACCATAACCCTAGTTCTGATCTCAGGTTGAAGATGACAGCGAGCCTAGCTCAGGCGCAAAATATTTGCACGGTTTTTTGTTCATTTTTCCAAGTCAAGATTTCTGTTAATGCTACAAGAGGGGAGATTTCCAGGAAAAACAGAGATCATCTTTCATCTACTTAACACCATCTAACAAGGAATATAATAAGAATAGTGCGTGAACAGAGAAAAAAATATACCACTAGACTAACAATTTTAGTTTCATCAACTGTTTATACTGTTGGACAGCACAGATATCTACTAGCAAAGGTATTTTTCTTGCTGTGTTTGCAAAGGGCTTCCTGTTTACGATTAAGATTGGATTGCCTCACAGAAGCTATAGATAAAGGTCCAAAGACTGCTGCTATTTTTATAGCTTGCATTCCAAGATTATCAAATGATTATTGGATGCCTCACAGTAACAGAGCATTTCACCAAAGGTCATATCGTTAGACAAAGCTGGGAAGATGGCAAAGTTACATTTTTATTCTCTAATCCTTGTATCACTATTGAAAATGTTTCCAGCAGTGACGGGCAACTGGACTCAGGATTTAAAATATTCTTCTGCACTTGATTTGCTTTGTATTCAGATTCTGATACCTTATGAGACTTTTCTTGAAGATAGTTAGAAAATCTTAACTCTGATTCAGAAGTGACCTCAGGGTAACATCGGTTGATGCTACTTTGTACAGTCAGAGATCGATGTCTTGATGGTATCCACAAAGAGCATAATTGCAATCATATGATACTTAAATTTCAGCTCTATAGGTACTTCTGAAAGCTGGAGGTGTGACACAAGTGTTAACACAACCTCCATCATTCACTAAGTATAGGTTATTCTTAAGCCACAAGGGGTTAAGTAGCAGAGATCGTGTCTTGTGAGAAAAACTGCATCAAGTTCAACTTGTTCAAGAATACTGAAGAGGTTTACCCACATTAAACATACTTTTCACCTAAAAAAACAGTAATGTTGCAAAGGGTACTGTGGTCAAGCTAAACTTATTAACCCTACTTACAGTTACCAGCAACATATGCTGCCTACCATGGTTCTGAAGCTCTAATTAAGTACAAATGCATATTTTGGAAGAATTTTCTAGCTCCCAAACAGCATTATTTTAAAATAATCAAGTTTTTATTTATATAACTTAGAATAAGGAACCACCAGAAGTCAGGACAAGAGACTTGCATGCTCAACAAGGTGTGCAACAAACATATGAACAAATCAGTGCCTTTCTGACCTGAATTCCACTGTCTAAGATGTATGTTTGTCACTTCCACTCATCATGGAATAGTTGTCTAAATTATGTTATAAGCTTTTCTGTAATCTCTTCTCTTTGCTATAATACTGAGCTCACTATAGGTATAGGATCCTAATCCTCAGGAGCCAAGCTGTTGGAAAGAGCAGCGTTGGGAGAGCTTCATGCTCTCAAATCCCAAGATAAATGGAAGTATCCTTTAAGGAGGGTGTTAAGGAAACTAAGTAAATCACATTATCTAAGGAAAGTTCCAATTCCTTTGCCTCTACCATCAATATCAAGTGCCTACTACAATGGATTGACTGCATTTGGCCTTAACAATTGTTAATAACAAACCTCACTTTGAAACTGAAGGACAAGCAAACTGTTATACAGCATGTCAACCGTCTTCAGGGCAGGATGTGACTAGCTCCATGAATAAGAACGCTACAGCACCAAACTGCAGTCTTAGATGATGCATAAATATTTAAAAACTCACCAATTCTTCCCTTCTTGTGAATGTGACCAGGCATGATACCAATTTTACATTCTCCAGGCTAAGGAAAGAGTGGGAGAAGTCAGATGGAACATTCAAACCATCACTAAGAATGGCTCAGCCTTGGAGTAAATCCAGAACTCACTTACATTGATGACTCCAGGGCAGTTCGGGCCCACTAGTCTCGTCTTATCCTGCCGAAGCAGTCTGTGTTTAACCCGAACCATATCCTGCTGGGGAATACCTTCAGTAATGCATACAACTAAGGGCATTTCTGCATCGATTGCTTCATTGATCGCAGCAGCAGCAAACGGAGGAGGTACATATATAACAGTGGCAGAAGCACCAGTTTGTTCTTTGGCCTACAATTGACAGAACAAAGAAGATATTGGGCATTTAATGGGGCCAAAGAGAATATTTGACAACTAGTCATTTACAAGATGTCCATCCATAGGCATAAATTAAGTAATGGATATGTATTAATTTACTATAAACAAAGCAAGTCTTAAATTCACTGAAGATGGGACACACACAGCGCAACTAAGGAACAGACAACTAACTACTATCTGGAAAGGATCTGTCCCATTAACACCACCATAAACACCCTTAGATAACAGTTTACTAAAAATTTCATCATCCACACCACATTCAATCAGAAAATAGTTGCATGTATAATGTATCAAGACTCTGTGAACCTCACAGGGGAAGCCAAACTCATGCCTGACCACTCTGAATGCTCTTGCTTTTATAATGCTTCTATTTCACTCCCTGCACAGTGACATCCGTGGCTCAAACATCTGTCTTTTCAGTGTGAGCAATGAAATAAGGAGCCCTTCACCACCATTAAATTATCTGCCCTCCAGTCATTGCTGCAAATTACCTCCTTCACAGAATTAAACACAGGCAGACCCAGGTGAGTTTGTCCCCCTTTCCCTGGAGAAGTTCCTCCAACTAGATTGGTGCCATAGTCCAACGCTTGCTGGCTGTGAAAGGTGCCCTATGAGACAGAAAAATAAGTAAAGTTAAAAGGCGTGTAATAGCAAATAAAATGAGCCAAAATAAGTTATCTATATGTTATCTGTAATTCTGAGGGCAATTTATGGCACATAAATTTACAATGAGAAGGGAAGTTTTCACTACATATGTGCCATCAGCTATTTCAAAGAGTACATCAACATGTTTTAAATCAATCCTGAATACGCCATGCTTTTTCTTTTAAATCAGAACGCTGTTGCTGCAAACTAAAGGATATTTTGTGTGTTGCTAATCATAGAATGCTTTGGATTGGAAGGGACTTTTACAGGTCATCTAGTCCAATCCCCCTGCAGGAGCAGGGACATCTTTAACTGGATCAGGTTGCTCAGAGTCCCAACCTGGCCTTGAACGTTTCCAAGGATGGGGCCTCCATTACTTCCCTGGGCAACCTGTTCAAGCCCTTCACCACCCTCATAGCAAAAAAATTGCTCCTTATACCCAGTCTAAATCTGTCATCCTTTAGTTTAAAACCATTACTCCTTGTCCTGTCACAAGAGGCCTTGCTAAAATGTCTATTCCCATCTATCCTATAGGCCTCCTTTAAGTAATACACCCTTAATACACCTGCAGACATAGCAGCCACATTTCAATTTCTACACCAAGTCTGGCAGAGGACAAGCACTTCAATGAAATAGAAGAAATCAGCATTCTCATCCATGACTAGTTGATAGTTTTAGCAATAGCAGCCTCCTCCTCTTGCAAATGTGTAAAACAGTGAACATGAGAACATCATTTAAGTCTCCTGATATAAAAACAGAAATGTAATTCCTAAGCGTTGACATTCAAAGGCATTTGTGGAGAGGCACTTCTAATACGGTATGGGTTTAGGGTTCTTTTTAAAAAATCTCCCTTTACAAAGAAACCCCTTCAGCTGCATACAATCAAGAGCTTTAAGACTAAAATGAACAATAAAAATCAAAAGTAATGTAACAGGGATGACTCAAAACCAAGTTTTACGCTTGTGCAAAAGTGTAAAAAAAATAGTCTACTGAATTGAAGAAAAAAATATTCTAATTGGACAAGAAAAAGGAAAGCACCGTGCTGAAGGGACGTGATCACAAGTTCAGCTTCCAAACAACACAGGCAAAGCCAGTATATAGTTTCTTTTATAGGTGACTCTGGGTTTTGGTCAGCTAACTTTCTGAACTGAGTGACTGTAGTTCACATACATACCTGTTTGCCTGTAAAACCTTGACATATAACCTTAGTATTTTTGTTAATATACAGATTTTTCCTTGATGCCGAGTAGGAGCAGTGTCGAACTCCATTCTGTTGAACTATAGGAAAAAAGAAAACAGCACAAACCATCAATCCACTGCTTTGTTAGCCTCCAAGTCAAAAAACATCCTAGTAAGTAAGTGCAAACATATTAATGCCTGTATCAAAAGACCGATCAATCCAGCAGTTCACGTTTTCTAAAAGCAGCTCCGAAAGTTTTAAGTATTTAGGACTTGTTATTCTAAGATACTGAACACCTCTCATTGTGATTACCCAGCTTGCTAGGAACTTGGGAACTTAATATCAGAACTCCAGTCACTACTAACAACAGACAGAAACATGCTAACCAGTATTTTCATTTGCAAATGAACATGTCTCTGTCCTCTAAGAAATCCTGCAAAGTGGCAAAGGAGAACTAAAATCTTCATATCCTAGAGGCTGTTACCATGTAGGTACTATTATACCTTTTGTGAACATAACACAGTCCATATCACAGTATCACAGTATCACAAGGTTGGAAAGGACCTCTGAGATCATCAAGTCCAACCTATAACCTAACACTAACACCAACCATCATCTAAACCATGGCACTCAGTGCCTCATCCAGTCTCCCTTTAAACACCTCCAGGGTCGGTGATTCCACCACCTCCCTGGGCAGCCCATTCCAGTGACCAATCACCCTTTCAGTGAAGAATTTTTTCCTCACATCAAGCCTAAACTTTCCCTGACGAAGCATAAGTCCATGCCCTCTGGTTCTGCCACTGGTCACCTGAGAGAAGAGACCAACCCCTGCCCAACTACAACCTCCTTTTAGGTAGTTGTAGAGAGCAATGAGGTCTCCCCTGAGCCTCCTCTTCTCTAGGCTAAACAGCCCCAACTCCCTCAGTCGCTCCTCATAGGGCTTGTGCTCCAGCCCCTTCACCATCTTCGTTGCCCTCCTCTGAACACATTCCAGTATCCTAACATCTTTCCCAAATTGGGGGGCCCAGAACTGGACACAGTATTCAAGGTGAGGCCTGACCAGTGCCGAGTACAGGGGGACGATAACTTCTCTGGTCCTGCTTACTACACTATTCCTGATGCAGGCCAGGATGCCATTGGCCTTCTTGGCCACCTGGGCACACTGCTGGCTCATGTTGAGCTTCCTGTCCACCAGCACTCCCAGGTCCTTTTCTGCCTGACTACTCTCCAGCCACTCCGTCCCCAGTCTGTAGCTCTGCATGGGATAACATGAGACAATATGAGACAACAAGAGATACTCAAGAGGTCAAGGATCCCTCAAGCCCCCGTGAAACCTAATGCCAAGGAAGACATACAGGAAGAGACCTTTTTCTAACAGATGCCCAGCAACAGGAGCATAGGCATCACTGACTGAAATGCATTTGAGCTCATAAGGGAATACAATTCTCCAGATACTCCACTAGAACAATTTTCAATTTAGTTCTCTCTACTCTGGTCTGGAAAAAATAAAACAATTCAACACAACTACTGAAAACCAGCACAGTACATGCTGGAATAAAAAAGACAAGAAGCAATGGCTGCATGTCTGCTGCATGTCTGCTGAAAGGAAATAAATGTTGACATCAAATGATGAAAAAAGAAATGCACAGATTTTTACCATGCAAGGAAGCTTTATATGAGAAGGAAAAACAGGTCTTCTAGTATAAAAAGGATGCACACATTGCCTATGTTCGTTGCCATATGCTTTTTCAAATACCAGAGTTCTGAAGGGATCAGAACAGATTTATTCTCTGCAAACCTTCTAGATTCTAAAAGCCATATTTCGTGTTTACAGTGAACACGGGAGGGTACACTTCTAGTATAGAAACTCCCATCAGTATGTTGATATACTTCTCCAACTCTATTAAAACTTTTCCACTTAAGATTTGAGAAAATAAGAAATGAAGTTAAAATAAAATAAAAACAAGAAATACTCAATCAGGGTCCCTGGATTGTTTCACATACTTTTTCAGGCATGTCTGAAAAGAAGTATTTCTTTTTCTTCTTTTTTTGAAAGGAAGCAGAAGCTATTCAGGGGAAAAAAAGGGAAGGGAAGTACTCTTCAATGTATACTGTTAATGCACAGAATTTATTGAGATGCTTCATTAACACTTTGTAATAACACAGTTTCTCTATGGTAGTAAAAAGGTGTAGAAAATTTAAGAACCATGTATTCTATCACAAAGAGCTACTTAGCAGGACTCTTCTACAAGTACTTTTGCCAACTAAATCTTTTTATATTACCTTTATGCTTGACTTCCAGTCAAAAAAAAGTGAGAAGAAAACCAAAACCATGCCAGAAGCAGTCTACAGACATCAGTGTTATCACTAAATCTAAGGCTCTTTCTCTGTCTTAAAAAGTGCTGACAAACATGGACATCAACTCCAACCACTGCCTGCTGTTCTCTAAGGAGCTGTGGCAGCACCTCACCTTCAGTCCAACATAAAGTAAAATTCAACTAGATTTTAAAGAGAAATGTACAGATGAGCATGCAGTAAAATTTATTAAAAGTGGTAAAAGGACATATCAGCTCACTGACCTGCAGTGTTTTAAACTAAATTACCTTTATCCACAAACACTGTTACAAAACGTTACAGAAAGGAGAAATACAAAGCAGTAATGGACAAAATATGGCTTAAGGTTAGTTTTAATGAAGAGGGTTATGAGGTCGTCTGTGGGAAAGTAAAGTCCTGCTGTTCAAAGCCACAGCACAGCAGAAGATAGCACAGCATGGCTTCACTTTCCTAGGCAAAGCTGGAAATGCCCTGCAGGCTGCACCTGCTGCAACAGCAAGTCACTAAAACACACAGCTGGCAAACAGCACCCTGCCTCTAGAAAAGGACAGAAAAAATCAGCAGTGAAACAGCTGGCTCGCTGGTTAGGAGAGCAGGGCATAAGTTTACCTGATTTCAGCCATTTGAACAATGCCTCAGAGGCATGTGACGCAACTAAGTGAAACCCAGCCTTGAGAAAGGCAGAGGATGATCCTGCTTGTGAAGAGGCTGCTCCAGGTGGGACCTAGCACCAGCAGTGCCTTGTAGAGAAGGGTCTGGGCTCCCAGGTGGATAGAGTGTATGGTTGAAAGCCCTCTGATGGGCCTGCAAGGGCAGAGAATCAACAGCCAACACTCAACTAACACAAATCTAAGTTTTACATTCATTGTCTGTGCTACAACACTGACAAATCCACCTGCAAAATAAGAGAGGGCTGCTTGTCAGGCACAGAGCATACACTCAACAATTTCAATATTCTGGAAAAAAAAATAATAATCCAACCTTTGACAGATAGTCCCTCCTTTCTATCATAAAAGTGATTCTACAGTTCCAGTTTAGCCATCCACTCCCTATTTTCAGATTTTTATGATCTTACACAAAAATTTTTTGAAAACTTGTTTGTCAATTATTCGTTTAGAGAAATCTATATAGGTTTATTTTTCAAGGATAAGAAGCTTTTGAGCATTTTCCACAATATCAAATTACCAAAAAATAAATAAAACACCTAGACATTTATTTTTATGCACTGATAACTACAAACCAGCTTAAATTCCAAGCTTTGTAAAGATTTACTCTTGAAAATTGTGCTTCACAGATGACTGAAGAGCCCTGGTTCAGAGAAAATACAGCTCGTTCAAAAAAAGCCTGGCAGTTTGCTGTCTTCAGGGAGAAGCAGCTTAGCATAGACATGTGGCTGGAGGCAATACAGTCTGAGAAAAGTTCTTTCAAAAATCAGCTTGCACTTTCTAGGCTGGATGAGTGTGAGTTTTGGTGGGCTTTTACACTGACGTGGTGCAGCTCTACATTTCACCCCATGGCCTTGTCTGTAGCACTAAAGTTTTCCCGCCAGTTACCAGCACAGCAGGAGCAGCACGGGCATCGGTCGAGATGACGTTCTGCAATACTTTGCACTAACAGCAAGTCCCAGATGCAAACAGCTGGCGATTTCAATAGTTAAGACAGATGATATAAGAACCCCCTTGCCATGGGCAGGGACACCTCCCACTGGATCAGGTTTCTCAAAGCCTCATCCAGCCTGGCCTTCTACACTTCCAGGAAGGGGGCATCCATGGTTTCTCTGGGCAACCTGCTACTTCCAACACACATCGCCAGTAGTTACTCTCGCATTTCCATGGAGAAAGGTCCCAGCCAAGCCCAAAACTCACTGCAGTCCAAGTAACAGGAAAACTCAGCTACATTTACTGCTTAAAAGAAAACTCACCATTTGTAGCCTTCCACAAGGCTTTAAGCCAACTTAGGAATTACAATTAATAAGCTTTTCTAGAACAATACCCTATGATCTATCATGAAGTCCAAACATTAATTTACACATTAAAAAGAAAACCGACACACTTGCCAGGTATTTTAAAGCACACATGGAATGTAAATACTGTTTACACTGAGCTTTCTCACACTACTTGAGCAGCACTGCCCAAGCACAAATCTCATTTAAAATGATACAACCCAAGCTACATTCACCCAGCTTATCTGGGTTGTGCATGCCAGCTGACAAGACAAACACCAAGGGCTAAACCTTGTCCTCATGCAAACTTAACGAAGCTGAAAACTTGTTATTTTCAGGACTTCTTGCAAGACTTCCTATATCTACAGACAGGAGTGCAAGGTGCCTCACTCTTACCCACATTTATCCCAGACAAAAAAAAAAAGCTTGGAAGCTGAGGAAAGAGCTGGAGGTGCTCATAAAATGAATGCACCATAAAAGCAAAGTGAAACAGCAGAGATTCCTTTCTAGAAAGACCCACATGGCCAGAAGACTGACAAGTAATAACGGGACTCTTCCTCTATTACTCCTTGAAATAGCCAGAGAACGTGGAGACAAAGAAAGATACTCCATTTCTTTTCTATCACCTATGAAAGGAAAGAAGAAAGCCTTAAAATCATCCGGGCTCAAAAACAAATGAGGAAAGCACAGGCCAGTGCAGGAGAAACTCGGGGAAGGACTGAGATACAGAGAGTACTAGTTAAAATGCTAGGAAGTCTTTTTTACGTGTACACATTTCCCCTCCTTATTGTCCATCAATTATGGACATTCAATTTGTTCCTGAGAACTCCTTTTATATTATTTTGTACACATTTAATTTGCATTTTTATGACCATCTCCTTTCTCCTCCCTCTGCCAACAAACATATGGCCTGAAGTGGACAAAACAGGAAACATTCTGGACGTCTTCTTAGATTACAGAAGAGTTTAGACATTAAAAAAAGTTTGGCAAAGACCAAAGCACTGCAGCAAATTTCAGAGTTTACTGACTAGAAGCTTGATATTAACAAGACTATTCCCTATGCAGTTTCCCATCCTAGTTCTTTATTAGGTTTTAGTCTCCATTATCAGGCTGTAGGTACATACCTACACACAGAACTGCATTTGGATAATCCCTAAAGAATTCACCCTTGAAGATATCGGTTACATCAGTAGAACATGACACCTAGTGACAAAGAAGTTTCCATGCTATTGAGGGATTGCTCAAAACATCTTATTCCTCGTTTTAAAGAGGTTCACGTGCTCAGAGAATTTCTAGGAATCACTCCCCAGCCTCTCTTCTTTTACCTTTCCCTTGCCAAATTCCTGTTAATTACGAAAACCCCAATCTATAACATGACACAAGAGGTAAGGAATTAAGTAAATTTATCAGTCTGTAAAGGACAGATGGAACGACTACACTACTGCTACAACATTAACCAAGAATACGACTAATGGGCAAATGACATACAGAAAAATTTCCGTCCTTTCAACACACCCCTCTTTCCTAATAAAAAAATCCCCGCTCATTGCGACAGACATTACTGACTACAGGGGGTCATGGGAGGCACAGTGGCATTTGAAAGAGATACTTTCTCCTGAATTTATGAAGCTGAAATGAAGTGAAGCATCTCCATGAAACTGCAGGCCTTTGAGCAAACAAGCACATTCTCCTCAGTACAGACTATTGTAAGCCAACAAACTGTTCTTCTTCATGCACACTCCACTAAGAACATTTGTGGCTAAAGGTTTGTGAGCTCTCCTCCCTCTTCACCATTGACTTTTTAAAAACAAATAACCAGTTCTTCAGTTCAGATTGTTATTTCTGTAGCAATTCTTTGCCAGGATTATTCACATCATTTACCACAACCCTTTAATCTAAGATCTCTACAAATCCTTACGATGTGCCCAAAACATAAGATCCCTAAATACTAATGCTCCAGTCACAGTTGAGGTGTCTAGAGACTCTCTTTGAAGTGTGGTAATAGACTGGCACAAGTCTTGACCCCATCCCTACACAACCAGTGCTTCAAGTGACTTTTGACCAAGCACTCACCATCCACTGACATAACTCACACTACATTCTCACAACTCCCTGAACTGAATGAACCTTACAGATATACATACACCCTGCATGTTTGCTCCAGCAAAGCACCAACAAAAATAGCTGTTGCATCACCTTTGCAACAGAACACACTAGGAACTCATGATTTTAGATCACCAGTGAGAAAAGCAGATGTTAATTATTTGTCACTGAAAATGTATGTACAAAGTCCAAATTTAAGGTTTCAGCTGTCTTAAGATTTTGTAATGAGTGTCAAACCAAGCAAAGCAATGTTTCAAATGAAGGACAATTTCATCTTGCAGGAATTTCTTTAAATCACTTAATGAACTGTTGCAAACAGACCTCTTCTTTAGCCATTTAGACCACTTCTTCCCCTCCACCCCTCAAAATCATCCTAAGCATTCTTCCTCAAATCTCCCACTGCTATTTGTAAAGGGAAAGATATGGGGTTTTAACCTATAAAACTGCACCCAAGAGCAGCTTTGCCTGGAGTATAAATTTACCTAAGTGGAGGTGCTACATTCCCATCTGTTCCCCTCTATCAGAACCAATTCTTATCAGACTCAGGGGAGCCAATTCAAAGAGCTGAACTGGCAGAAATTCACAGTAAAGTAAGAAAACACAGTTTTCTGCTCCTGCTTACCAAGGACAAGAAGTAGAAATGGATACCTGAGGGGATAGTAGATCTGTCACTGAAAACACTCTGGCCAACTTAAGATGTTGTGGGATCATGTTACCAGACCCTGACCTACAAGTTGCCACGCACTGAGACAAAAAAAACCTTTGCATGCAGTGAAGTGAGGCAGGCTTAAGTTTGATAATTTATTCTCAGCTGCAAGAACCAAGACTAAGGCACCAACTCCTCAGTTCACATTCCAAGAGATTACTCTTACACCTTGGCATATCCATACTGATTTCAGAAGTGAGAGCACAAAAAAAGCATACCAGAAAGAAAAAAAAGTACTTTTTTTTATCATGATCTTCAAAACACCACATAAAAAAAACTTTCAAGATGAAGAATCAGTCTCAGACTCCTCAAGTCTCCATAATTAAAGGCTAATTTTCTTATTTTTCAACTTGTGTTGAAATCACACAATAACTTAGGGACCTCACGAAGTCCCTATTCACATACACCGCTCAAAGGGACTCCAAAGAATCAAAGAGGAGCAGAATCACAGAATGTATTGAGTTGGAAGGGACTCACAAGAATCACTGAGTCCAAATCCTATTTCTGAATAGGACAACCCCAACATTCACACCATATGTCGGAGCATATTGTCCAAAGGCATCTTGAATATTGCTAGGCTTGGCACCTTGACTGCTTCCCTGGGGAGATTGTTCCAGTGCTCCACCACCCTCTGAGTGAAGAACCTTTTCCTAATATTCAACCTAAATCGCCCCTGGCACATCTTCCTCCATCCAACTCTAACACTTTCCTCTGGGCCTTGTCAAGTTTTCAGTACTTCCAGGGACGTAACAGAGAGAACAATCTTTCTGGGTCCCTGTGCCAGCATCTGTCCAACCTGAATGTGAAACCTTTCCATAGAATCACAGAATGGTTGAGGTTGCAAGGCACCTTAAAACCCTGTCACCTGAACCCTTACCTGGTATAAGATATGTAATTTGTCTACATGTGCCCTAGACCCATGCTAGTGTCATAGTCCTTCACTATCAGATTTTCCTTTTTTCAATTTTACTGTCTTTCTCTGTGAGATTCATAGAGTCATAGAATGATTTGGGTTGGAAAGGACCTTAAAACCTATTCATTTCCAAACCTCCTGCCATGGGCAGGGATATCTCCCAATGGACGAGGCTGCTCAAAGCCTCATCCGACCTGGCCTTGAATACCTTCAGGGAGGGGGCATCCACAGCTACCCTGGGCAACATGTGCCAGTGTCTCACCACCCTCATTGTGAAGAAATTCTTCCTAATGTCTAATCTAAATCTTCCTTCATAGGACAGCTCATGCCTGCATATTGCACTGGGCAACAAGAACTGGTTTGACAAAAGTGATGGATGCCCATTTGCAGTTAGAGGACAGCAGGAACCTTGAAAACAAGATTCAAGGGAAACTGGTGCCATCTGACCCTTTCCAACTTTTAAAACTCGTTTTCCTTGTGACTTTGCGTGTTGTGCAATGCTTAGCACCTCCACAGAATCACAGAATGACCTGACTGGAAGGGACCCACACGGCTCATCGACTCCAGCTCTTGTCCCTGCATAGGACAATCGCAACACTCACATCGTGTGTCTGAGGGGTTTGTCCAGGGAAAGCCTGGCTCCCTCCCGCCTCCACTTCACGCTCTGGAAGGCAGTCGGCACTCTAGAATAACACGATCGCAACTCGGGCCCGCAGTGCCGAGGCCGAGCAGAACAAGCTCCTCCCGCCGCTGCCGAGACCCGGGAGAGGGGTTTGCCCTGTGGCCTGGGGGAGCCCCCTCTGCCCCGCTGACCTTGCCCCGCCGCAGGCCCGATGGAGGCCGAACCCCGCCCCGCGGCCTAGCGCGGGGGTCGGCCCGCGGCGCAGCGCGGTTGCCAAGCAGCGGGGCGGGCCCCGCAGCGCCCCCGGGCCCGGCGGGAGGGAGGGGGAGGTGTCGGTACTCACGGCGGAGGAAGCGGCCCAGGAGGCGCGCAGCGGCGCGGCTGCACTGAGACATCGTCCCCTTCGGCAATGACAGCGGCGCGGCGGCGGGCGGCCCCGCGCGGCGCCTGAGCACTGCGCACACCGGCGCGGAGAGGGGCAGCCCCGCGTGCCGATTGGCTCAGTGCGGAGGCCCCCCACAGCGACAGCCTATCAGAGGCGAGGAGGCGGGAAAGGCCAGAAGCGGCGCCGCGGAGCATTGTGGGTGTTGTAGTTCGGCCTGGCCTCTGGGCAGGCGGGGTTGAGGGGCTGAGCTGTGACAGAGCTGCAGTCGCCGCCCCGATGGCTCCTAAATTCAAACCAAACCCAGGTTTTCATAGACTCATTCCTGTTCTGCCCATCTCTGACTGACTCCAGAGGGCTACAACCCTGTCACTTGAACTCTAAGTGGTATAAGGTCTGCAATTTGTCTACATGTGCCCTACACCCATTCTAGTGTGACAGTTCCTCACCATCAGATTTTCCCTTTTTTCAAGTTTCCCCTCCTTCTGTGTGAAATTCATAGAATCATAGAATGGTTTGGGTTGGAAAGGACCTTAAAATCCATTCAGTTCCAACCCCACTGCCATGGGCAGGGACACTTCCCACTGGATCAGGTTGCTCAAAGCCCCATCCAACCTGGCCTCGACCTCCTCCAGATATAAGGCATCCACAGCTTTCCTGGGCAACCTGTGTCAGAGCCTCCCCACCCTCACAGGAAAAAAAATTCTTCCTAATCTCTAATTTAAATCTCCCCTCTTTCAGTTTAAAACCATTCCCCTCGTCCTGTTCCTGCACTGCCTGATTAAGATCCATGTCCTGTGCTGAGGACTCCAGAATTGAATGCAGTACCTTGAGTGAGGTAAAGTGAGTGAGTACACTGGAGGTGTTCAAGGCCAGGCTGGATGAGGCTATGAGCAACCTGATTTAGAAGAAGGTGTTCCCTCCCATGGCAGGGGGGGTGGAACTGGATGATCTTTAAGGTCCCATCCAAGCCAAACCATTCTATGATTCTATGATTTTTGTGAAGTGCTTTACAAAGAGAGCAAAACCCCAATCCAGCCACGCAAAGTGAGCACTAAGGTAATGCTGCAAGGCACAAGGAGGACACAGGCAATGGTCTTCGAAAAAGCAACTTGGTTGTAATGGTCAGCCTGGCAAGCAACAGTCCTGAGCACTCATCTCTTTATTGGGGCTAAATTGTTTGAAATGAAACCATTTTAAAAAAAACAGAAGAGAAAGGACAACCCTCTTTCTCATTCACCACAGGCAGTTTACTCACCTGGCTGATCCTGGGGCAGGAAAAGGAGAGTATTTGAACAAATATAATAACACAGTTCTGAAACAGTAATTACTGTTTTCTTTCCTCCCTACAGAGATTCTTAACAGCAGCATTTTCTTTTCACTACACTTCAGGGAGCATTTGTTCTGGAAGAGAAAATTGTTAATGAACCACAAGAACAGCTCGGTTCCTGCTTTTTAACAAGGAAGTTTAGGCAAACATTCACAAGAAGAGCACACATCAGGCACAGTGATTATGAGAGAGACAGCTCTAGAGCAAACAGAGGATATGTCTGTACCTGCAACTTGTTGGAAATTTCGAAAAATGATGGAAAACTGTGAAGTCAGCTCATTTATTAGAAAACGTGCAATTCTTGCAGCCACGAATAAATAGACCTTAGATCAGTGTTGCAAGAGACCACTGAACTCCATAATGAGACTTTCCACAAGAGGCTTTGAAATGCTTTAACTTATACACATGAGCTTCAGAGATAGGTGATTCCATCCCCTACACCATCAGCTGCTTTCAGAAAAAAACACATGAATTTATTTGTGTACCTGTGGGCACAGATGGGGCTGGGGGAACCCTGTGGAGTGGGGTCA
Source organism: Tapera naevia (assembly GCA_033556795.1). NCBI lineage: Eukaryota > Metazoa > Chordata > Aves > Cuculiformes > Neomorphidae > Tapera > Tapera naevia. Next base: position 4,408,496 of record JAUMJJ010000083.1, read on the forward strand.
GAAGAGACAATGTATTCCTTCAGAACAAAAGTAAGCATGCAAAATCGTATTCTGATTTCATCCTGATTATTTCATTCAGTTCATGTCCATAAAACAGGCCAGAATGAGGCCATAATAAAAAAATGAAGCATCAAAATATTCAGCTTCTTATGAGGTATATATGATCCTCTTCAGAGGACACACACACTGATTTTGTGAGGAATCTACTCACTAGTAAAAGATTTATACCTGCATCCAATTTCCAAATCAATTTTTCCTTGACTTGAGGCTTTCACTTGCGAGAATTATAGAATTAGAGTTAGATGCCACTGTTAGAATTTGCTTTTAGCAGTTTCGCAATGAAACTATTTTCACGAGAGGGAGAGAGAGAAGTTGATCTAAACGACAACATACAAAAGAAATGAGTGAGACTGGACAGCAGAAAACCAAAGGGAGCAATAGGAACCCTCACTCTTTCTAAGTGCTCCCCCTCCCCTTGGTTTATAGGTAGCAGTGACAGGCAGGACTGTCCCACTGTCAGGGGTCAGAGAAGAGTCCCAGTCTTGTCAATGGACACAGATGGAGCTTTAACCCCAGCTAAATTATACAGTGGGTTATTCTTTCTCTCTCTTTCATGTTGAGCTATGCAGTGACAGAAGTCCATCTGTTGGATATCAATGCACTTTAAATAACTCAGACATGAAGTCAAACAATATGACAAAATAAGAAGAACTGCCGAGTGTTTTAGTGGGATTGTGTAAGACGAGGGTTTAGGTTGCTTGGTTTGATTGTTTTTTTTCAAATATCATCAGCAGAAACGACTCTTTAGTCGTTTGCATTCAAAACCTGTATGCATACGGACTCTTTTGAGTCTTAATATTAATGCAAGTCATTATAGAATCATAGAATCATGAAGGTTGGAAAAGACCTCTAAAACCATCCAGTCCAACCACCATCCCAACCCCACCATGCCTACTAAATCATGTCCTGAAGTGCCACATCTACACATTTTTTGAACATTTCCAGGGATGGTGACTCCACCACTGCCCTTGGCAGCCCATTCCCATGGTTCACCACTCTTTCAGTAAAGAAATTTTTCCAAATATCCAATCTAAATCCCCGGTGCAACTTGAGGCCGTTTCCTCTCATCCTAATGCTTGTTACTTGGGAGAAGAGACCAACACCTGCCTTCCTACAACCTCTTTTCAGGGAGTTGTAGAGAGTGATAAGGTCTCCCCGCAGCCTTCTCTTCTCCAGATGAAACAACCCCAGTTCCCTCAGATGCTCCTCACGAGACTTGTGCTCCAGATCCTTCACCAGCTTTGTTGTCCTTCTCTGGACATTCTCCTGTGCTTCAGTGTCGTTCTTGTACTGAAGGGCCCAAAACTGAATGCAGTATTTGTGGTGCAGCCTCACTAGTGCTGAGTATAAGGGGATGATCACTTCCTTACTCCTGCAAGGCACGCTGTTCCTGATCCAAGTCAGGTTGCTGTTGACCTTCTTGGTCACCTGAGCACATTGCTGGCTCTTGTGCAGCTGGCTGTCCATCAACACCCCAGGCTGTTACCACCCTAACAGTAAAATCTTCAGGGTACAGAAACCACCTTTACAATGTATAATTGACCAGACATACATGAAAATGAGGAAAAAAAATGAACTTATTTTCATTGGTTTTAACTCAGTGGTTTGGTTCAGAGAACACTGTGTCCCACCAACTTTAATTTATCTGATATAAACATTTGCATAGAAAGAAGCCATTCATTCCAGGGAGAGACAGTACAGCAATTAGCAACACTCAGGTATTAATGACAAGAAGCTGCCTTACAAAGTTCAGGACAGACCCAGTGCTGGCTCAGAGTGGGGGAGTGAAAGGATTAAGAAGGATCTTGGGATTTAATCTGAAAACAACACTTTTCAACCATTGCAGAAAGTCCAAAGGTCAGATGAGGGGTGGAGTCTCTCCCTAATACATTTTTTAGTAAGCGACTTCATTTTAGGAGTACCATAAATCCTGGAGCTGAACCTTTCAAAAACCACAAACCAAGGGACCAATTGAATTCTAGTGAAAACATTTTTCTTGCTTTCTTACTCATAGCTGAGCTTTAATCCTGTTTGAAAGCAGATATTTAAACACAAGACTTTCTGCTTAGTACCCCTCTGCAGAGGACTTGACCATCTGCTAGTAAAAAGCCCAAAGGAATATCATGTTAATATTTACCTACCCCAGGAGTTTCAGCTTTAGTAGAGGACAAAACATACTGTCTGCTAACATTTTCCCCTTTGTAGATCTCTAGATGAAAGGGAGATTCACTGCATTCACAAATGCAGCTTCTTTTGGTACTGCCTTAAAACTAATGGTAAAACGTTTCTCGTTTCTTCTTTTCAAAACTGGCTGGGCAACTGAGGGACCCAGGTGTGGTGCTTGGCTGGCTGCACGATTCCTCTGGGTCATCACTGAAATCACTCAGTCTCCCCCAGCCTCTGCTTCTGTTTGTAAGAAAATTCATTGCTAATGCTTTGTTTACCTGCATCAAAAAATGTGCAACGCAAATAAATCACCAACTCTTTTAATGTCTGGATTTACTAGCACAAAGAGGAGCAAAACCACTGTAGACATCCAGGTTTTTCAGGATGTCCTGTTTACACCCTAAAGTTCAGGTTTGATATTATACCACAGAATAAAAACTGGCTGTGCTCCAGAAACACCATGATATAATTGTCATCTGCACCACATCCCCATGTCTCTCTTCTCCATGAAGCTTTGATGGATACAGCAGGTTCATGCCAGTCTCATTCTTCTTCATGCACACAAGGAACTCACTCCTTAGCTCACACAGCATCTTCTTTTCTGTATGCATATTTCTAAGTATGAATCCAAGGCTGTCCACTTCTGTTTTTTTTATCAACCGTGGTCTCACTGCTGGTAACAGCAGCTCAGTTCACATTCTTGTGGATTAGCATCTAGCGGACCCTGAACCACCCTGTGGCACCCTATCCTGCTTCCTTCTGCCACTCCAGGACAACCTGAGTTTCCTGTAAGTCCTGTATCCCATTAGCCAGTCTTCTGCAGAGGTCTCACATACCCTAGGGCAATCCATGTGGCACTAGACACCTATATTTAGACACCTGCTAGGAGTCTTTGCTCTCTGAACAGAATGCAGCTAAGGCTGAAATTCAAGTCCAGATTCAGGCAGCTGAAGGAGTCTACATGGTAGGTGTGCACGTGTGTGCTGTCCCAGCTGTCCTTGTGCCAATAGAATCCTAGTCCATGCAGTCAGCAAAGACAAGAGATCGGTTCCCATGCTGTCTATAGGTGCCTGTAGCAAGGAGAGGGCTAAATTGCTCTCTTGGTGCAGTGATTCTGGATTTCTTCACTGGTTACAAGGAGGACATAGAAACCCACGCATGTGGGGCAGCACAAGGTGGGTATGTCTGCAGGAGGTGTTTGAAGCTCCCACCCAGAAGTATTTTGAGGCCAGAGAAATGTGTTGCTAAACAAGAGAAGCAGGGACAGGCAGGTTAATGCAGTGGTTGGGGAAAAGTTCAGCTCCAAAATTGTGAAACAATGGGACATGCAGACCAGGCTGAGTGGTCTGTTATAGCATGAAACTGAAAGTACGGTTGCTTTTCTTGAATAAAGCCTTTAACACTTTTTTCTACCTCACTGCCATGACAAATGACTTGGAGCCCTGTTGACTGCTTTACTAGAGAGTGGCAATGTAAAATGATCACCAGAGCAATCCTGCTGCCCGCGTGTATCCCAGGGTATTTGCTGTTTACATTCACCTTTGCGCAGCCAGAAGTTAAATACTGCCACCGGTTTCTTCAGATTTGAGCCTTGCATTTCACTGACAGCTTCAGTAGGTGCTGTTTCCACAGCTGGCCCATCAATGCATCCATGTGTATCTTAGATATTATAATAATAAAGCAGTAGAATGCAGAATGCTGCCTTCTTTTCTCCAGTCCAGTAGCTCCTTCTGCCACTTTTTTCTGCAATATTGATTTGTGTGGGTGCCTGTAGGACTCCATCAAACTCTTGCTGCTTCCCAAAAAGGAAGCTCAAAACTGAAACAAGCTTCTTTCCCCTCAAATTCTTCAACATTCACTACAATACAACTTTGCAGGAATATGAATGGCTGGGCTGTCAGCACTTAACTCTGAGCTGAAGGAACATTTTGCTCCTGCAGACCTCTCTGTCACAGGATACTCACCCTGATCATGGCATAAAGACAGCAAACCTCAAAGTTTTCCAAATAGTGATTGGATATTAAACGGGAAATAAAAAGTGTCATTTCCCTTCCACGTAACAAGGATAAAAGGTCTGTTTGGAGCTCTGTGCAAGGGCATTTGGGTGCCAGCAAGAGACTTGTTCCATCATTTCCCTCCTGGCTGCTGACTGCCCTAGGACTGCAGCCCCTTATGTGTTGAACTTCGTGGTGAACTTCATGCCAGACAGAAGTCCTTTGGGATAATGGCAGGAGTCACATATTTAATCCACGTGGTAAACTCAGACGTATTAAAAAACATGACTGTATTCAGCCTAGCAGCTGTACAAACAACACAGTTGGTAGAGCTAGATAATGGACTTTGTGGACAGGTATTTAATAGCATAAAATAGACCCCAGATTTCCTACTCAGAACCAGAAACAGGTTTGTCTTCTGATGCTGGCCAGAGCTAAGATATCCGTATGACAAGTGTAGTTCTAGCGGGAAGGGTTTGGCAGGAAGGCCATCCTTCAAGGGAAAGCGTGTATTGCTAAACCCAGAGCAAGCCCTTACCCACATCAGCAATGACTCCAGACCTATGCTGGCACCAGCTGATGTTTATTCACTGTCTCCCATTGTTACCCCTACTGAAACAACCCTGCAGCTTGAAATCCTCGTTAGCCTTAGTGGCATCACCATCTCCTATCACTGGGAAGATAAGAATATGCAAACAAATTTATCATTTCCCCCTACCTCTCTGGCATCAAGGCAGGGATTCAAGCGTGGAGCTAAACCCTGGCCTCACTTGTATCCATCTTCCAGCAGCTAAATGTGCTGATCCTTCTAAAAAAACCTAAACTAGTTAGTGGTTTTTTGTACTTTAAATTACAGATTGTAAGCAAAAATATTCCCAGCATCTCAGCCCTGGGAGAGTCACCAGGAGGCGCTGAACCACGGCTCTCCTTTCCTCTGTAAAGAGCACAAAGAGAATCAGAGATGAGGATTCCCTCTGGAGGGATTACCCACACTTGTGCTTTAACCAGCTTTAATTTTGCCCTATAGCCTGTGATATTGCAGTAACAGAGCTATGGCTGAGAGCAACTGTTAGAAATGGGCTTACTGAGGCTTCTGGTGTAACTGCAGATAGCAGAGATAAGGACCAGAGAGTTTACAGTGGGGAGGGAAAGGCAGATGTTGGTGTGATCTTAGTTGTACTTTTCTGTGCAATCCCCATACTGCTTTCGGCAGACAAATTTTATATTATCTTTTCTGTTTCTGAAACATCATGAAAAGTTTATATTATTGTTATTAATACAGTTATTTTAATATTTTTTCAGTATTAATAGTGCTGAATGAAAATAAATAAGCACACAAACACTACACACCAATACCACAGCTTGATATTTCTAAAGAGCCTGACATTTCTATGATGTTTCACTAACAGGGGGTCACATTTCAGCTTGGCACCAATTGGCTTGACAACATCAACATCAGAAGCCCTTTAAGAGAAAGGCCTCAGGGATGGACACCTAAACTGGTACTTGCAGTGTGCCAGCTCCAGACTGGCCTTTTCGGGTCCACCATCGCTGGCTTGGATTTCGCTGGGAAGGAAGATAATACTGAAGACCTGTGGTCATTATCTAAATACTTTTTTCCCCTTTGCTGTGTGATCTGAAGCAAGTCTGGCTCAGTCACGTATCAGGGGCTTATGAGAGCTTACTCATTTTATTCAGAACATTTTGCCAGAAATGCTTGAGCAACTCCAGGTCTTAAAGAAAAGCTTGGCGTTTGATGGGCTTCTGTAGCAGTTCACTGGGCTGCAGCTGGAGCAGCCATACACGTCCCACTGCCTTTCTCCCTCCTGGAAACAAAGCAGCCAAGCACAAAAACGCAGTTTATTAAAAACACAGATGTCAGAACTGGGGCTGCCTCATAGTGCTGGGAAGCATTCGTTGGAGAATTGTTCTTCCAGATAATCTGGCTGCCCTGTTGGTCATGAGGAATGGAGCAGATCTGAAGATGTGAGGGTTTCACAAGAGAGAAACAGCAGGTTTGGGCAAATTCCACTCTGAATGACCCTGCATGGGGTTCTCTTGGTGTTGAAGCAGGGTACAGGATTCTGCAGAGCCTCTGCCATCCAGCAAGAAGTGAAAGAAAACGGGATGAAGGTTCCTTGAAGTGCATACACCAGAAAAGCCTCTCCTCAAGGCTTGTCCTTCCCTGGAGGCCACGCTGCTTTTTAAGGCTTCAGGGTTGTGGGGTGCAGCTTAGCACGAGCAAAGCTGAAAGCTGATGCAACCCTGATGTCTAAGGACCAGACCTGCTGCAGTTGAAATTGGCACCTCCCCTTTGACTTCAGCAGCCCTGAAACATTTTGATTTGTCTATCTCTGTGTAATTAGGCATGGAGCAATTTTATTTTCTTATCCCTGTGGGGCTTAAGAAAGCCATACTTCTGAAAATCAACATCAGAAAACAAGAGAGTGGTAAAGAGGGGGAACAACCTCTCTCTGCACACACAAAACCACATCATAGAAGGTGCTCTCAACCTAGTTAAACCTAGCACAGCCTATATCAGCTTTGGTCCTGTGTCCCCAGAGGTCACCAAGTTCCTTCATAGAACAAAACAGCAGATCCAGCTACTTCCATCTTCTCTTGTTCTCCCATCGTTTTCACCATCTGCTATTTCATGGAGAAATCACTATGACAACCTCAGGATGACCACTTGGTTGGGCTGGGCTGTGTCTCTGCAGCAGGAACTGGTGGCTTTATTAGCCCCAGCTGAAAAGCCTCTCCCTCTAGCAGTCTCATGGGGATATTCCCTCAGTTTCAGTGATGTTCTCCTACCTCCCCTGGAAGGATGCATGTGAAACCACAAAGCAAATCTCAGTTGAAACGCATTTAATTCTGCATATATGTTGAAGCCTTAAAAAATGCTGACCTGACAAGTTACTATCTTTTATTGGATGACATCAGATCATTTGCAGTAGTCTGGAAAACCCAATGCTGGCTACAGCAGCTTCAGAAACACATCTGTTGAACTTTTTTTGTACTAAAATTGCTTTTGTTTTCACGCACTGTGGAATTGATGGAGACTAGAAGTTCTGTCCACTGTTTCCCTGAAGCTTTAACAAGTCCAGAATAAACTATAAAAATATATTTATCCCAGAGCAGGATTTGTCTTGCACCTAAAGAAAAGAGTGTTTTGCTCATATTGGAGAGGGTTTGTGCTGAAATTCACTTTGTTCTTGCAAAAATAAGTGGCAACTTAAAACCTACCCAGCTTCTTTGTAAAGTAAAGATTTTTCTTTAAGGTCTGGGGTTTTTTTTCTGAAATCTTGCTGACTCGGTGATTTCACTGTGCAAAGTTCTGAAATCCTTTGCTTCAGGATTAATTCTTAAAATTGAATGTCTACAGAATGTAAACACATGTCTAAACTAAATACACAGGGACTAATCCTTGTTCCACATACTTGCAGTTAAATTTGGAGCCCCAGCAGTGAAGTCACTCCAACTGCAGCACCTGAGACCTCGTGGTCTCTGTGAGATCCCTCTGGCTATGGCTCTTTAAAAGCTGCAGACATATCTTCATCTATTATATCACACACGCACAGCATCAGCCTTCACTAAGTGTACCTACTCATATTTTTAGCATCATTTAGTATTTATTTTCTATTCATTCCTGAAGTTGCTTGGGCACTGGTGAAAACCCACTGAATTAATGGCATTCAAATCTCTCTTTTATAGAATTTCTTCTTTTGTTCTGAGAAACCTTTCAAACTTGATTGCAGCAGAGAAAAGCAATGAATGGTTGGCCATCCCTACTCCTCCGTGGGAACTGTAGTCACCACATGACTAAAATGATGAGGAAAAGTGCAGGCTGGCCATGAAGACTTCTCCTTTTCCTCATACATATATATGATCCTATTTAGAGTGTGACTTTTTCTCTGTCCTGAAATCACCGTAAGTGCCACTAGATGTCACAACTGCTTCACTGTTTGACTTTTCTCCCAAGGTTGCTGGGGAAGGGGCTTGGCGGGTTTGGCTGGAAAGCAGAAAACAAGGACCACGCAACTAAGCAAAACCAGGTTTTTGTCCTCAGATGCTCGGTTTTTTTGCCCGATGCTTTAGGACAGACATTTCTTGAGGGAAGAATTCATGCATTGCTGAAATCCTCTGGTTTCAGGCACAAAAAGATTGCAGTTTGTTCAGTCTGAAGGAAACTGTCAGATCTGCAGGACCTCACTGACCTTTTCAAGTTACAGCAAAAAATCAGGGAGGAGATGACAGGGAAGAAGGACAAAAAAACTTTGCTAAAGACAGGACAGCAAAGTAACCACAAGGATATGCTTTTCTCCTTTATTTTGATTATATTGGTGCTGTAAGTAACTTTTCTGTAGTTTCTAAAGTTAGGATATGGCATTTGCATTGTTGCTGCAGTTATTGATGCTTGCTGGTCTTGTAACTTATGAACAGTTGCCTCCTCCTACTGAAATAGTTAAGAAATAACAATAACATCAACTGAACATAATTAGGCCAAACTCGGGGCATTTTCTGTCAGAAAGGAGCTGATTATGGTGCCAAACTGCTAGAGAGACTGGCTGTATCTCGGACCTATTTTAGTAACTTGTGATAAAGAGGCAAATGATTGCAACAATAAGGAGTGAGTACAGTTGCTTTAGCCAGCGTGAAGGTCAGTGAAAGAACATTCTTCCCACCTTCCCAGGATATTCTAATTTCTGTCTCCATTGGTGTCATCTGTAGGAATTTGTTAATCCTCTGGACTTAGCACAGAGGTTACCACAAAAGAAAAATTGACCTTGTTGGGAAAGAGGTTCAAGCTAATTCTTTTCCATAGGCCTTCAGAGAACTTTGTTTCCTCCTGTAAGCACGCTGGAGTCAGTGCACCAGCCTGTGTCATCTTTATGGGCATGAAAATAACAACAAAGCTGAAGTTAATTAATTGATTTATTCACTCTGTCATGACCATTAATTGCTGCTGTGGATTGCTTTTTCACTCCAATGACAACATTTATTACAAACAAAACCAAACCTGAATTCTTGTGAATTTGCTATTAAAGCATTCCGTGAAGGTACGAAAAGAAGACTAAAACCAATAAAAAGGAGAAAAAGAAGGCAAAAGAGATCATCAGCCTAAGCTGCACATTATAAAAAGCTGTAGAGATGTTTCTGGCTGTGCTGAACTTGTACAATATACACCAGCCTCGTATGGCCTCTGTGTTCTGTCATTTCCACAGCATCACTTCTGCGTTCTCGACAAATGCCAACTGGAGCCTCTGATCCCTGCCCAGCACCACTGCAGCAACCGGCTGAGTTCATTTTAGACAGCCTGGTACTGAGCAGTGTTAATTCCTGTTCCTGTTTTCATATAGAGAAGGAAACTCCAATGTATCCACCAGGATAACTCGCAGGCATCTTTTTTCCAGCCTGTTGCTGGCCAGACATGGTCAGCTCATACCTGCACAGTGACACATTGCCACTCATGTAGACCAGCTGTAAGCTTTCCACGCTGCTTCTCACACACTCTATCAGCATCCAGCCTAGTGAATGCACCAGGATGGTCCTTCAAGCTTGAATCATCTGGCTGCTCCTACTCTGCATCCAAGGCAAAGGTTAAGTCAAGGAAAAGAACAGTTTAACTTCATCACTAAAATGGAGATGAGATGGAAAATGCTATGAGCTCTGTGTCCCAACACTTAAATCCTTCAGCTAAATTTATTTGTATCCTTTGTGTCATTTTCTGAAAGCTGAGTGCATTTAATGGACAAATATTTAGTAATCCCACAAAAACAAATGGCACTTTTACTTTGAATGAACTTTGGATCAGACCTTCAGTGGGTAAAGAGGAAGCTCATTGGATACTCTCCCACCTGTGGCTCTCCCACATCCCTGGGAGATGTCCTGCCACAGGGCATTGGAAACACACAGACACAGAGTTTTTCCTGAGTGAGAGTCATTTTTCAGCCCAGTGGGGTTTCTGCTTGGTTACACCACTTCAGTGGGTATCACAGAGGATTATTAGCTGTCTGCTGTCACACTTCACTGAAACACTCAGAGACATTCACTGTAAAACAGAAATATTTATAATACTGAATTTAGTTGGAAATCGCTGGGATTATTCACAGGTTTAGAATTACAAGAGCTCAAGTCCCAAAGAAGGCCAGAGTGAAACACTGCTCGTCATACATCTTCAGGTGATAAAATTATTTTGATTGGATATTCTTTGTGAAACAATATGAAAATCACACCTTCTGCGAAGATACGCACAAAGGCATTCAAAAGATGAGTTTCTAAATGGCTGGTTTCTCATTTACATCATTCATATGACAAAAAAAATTAAGGAAATATTACATAACAGAGAGCTAGGACTGTAATCTGGTCTCAATCAACATCTTAAAACTCTTAATTAGTAAAAGATGACAAGTAAATTATTATATGTGAAAAGGCACAAATGTTACCACAGAGGAGACCTTTAATGCGTCATCTGATCATAAAGGGGGGCAAAATCACCAAGGGTTCTACCTGCAGGGACATAGTTCAGTTGTCTGATCACTGAATATCCATCAACTCCTTTATCCCCACAAGCTGGAGTAATGCCCCATATTCCCCTTGTCTGTAGTTCCCCATGTCCATCTCCTGTGTATTTGTTTCTTGCTTTTGAGGTCAGCCCGGTGTTCCCTGCTTGTCCACGCTCGCCTTCTACCGCACTTGCTCTGCTTCCTCCACGTTGAAGTGGACCACGGAGGAGGAGATGGGCCATGGCTCTCCATTGACTGACTGTAACAGGAACCCAGAGTGATACCAAAGTGTCTGAACTGCCTCACAAAGCTTGGGCAGATGGTTCCCACCCTGTTTTGTCTATATTCACCTAATTTGCACAAATTGTCTGTCACAAGATTATTTATTACAGTGGCTTTAGTCAAATTCCTCTTCTTCACTTTAAAGCAAGGCTTTTATTGTCTGTCTGACTTCACAGTTCACCCAAGCCCAGTGCCAACTGCCCTTCATGTGTATATGTCCCCCCCCCCCCCATCTTCAGTACATAGCCCAGATTTTCCGAAGTCAATCTAGCAATTCCTATATGGAAACATTTGAAAACATAGCTATAGATAAAGCCCATCTCCTGCCCCATGTCAGCCTGGAGAAGCACTGTGAGACCCAGGGAGGCTTCCTCCCTTCTAAGTACAGCCCAAGATGTGCCACCTGGATCAGCCCATGCCTGGGGCATGGAGGGGTGGAGCTGTATCAGAAAGGCCCTAGGTGATGATTTTCAAGACACCAAAAACACCAAAAGTTTATTATTTTGCCTCCACTGCATGGACCAACCTCCTCAACCATTGCATATATTTGTCTGGAGACTCCTTGCCCATTTCCAGAGAAACAGGATGGTTACAAACCATCTGTTTTTCAGCAGGGGTGCCAACTAGTATTGCCAGGTGAAAATGGAGAACCGTCATCTCTTTTGTCTTCTTGGAACTGTATTGCAAGAAAAATAACCCCACAGCTGGTCATGCTTGGTCACAATGCAGGAATGCTCTTTAGCAACCTGTCTGCTGGAATCTGAGTGCATTAAATCAGACCTTCATGGGTGGTGAAGGCAATGGCAGGACTGATACAGCAGCAAGCACTGGATGTAGGACATGATTGACTGCCTGGCAAGCAGCCCCATCCCCAGCACAGCCACATTTCATCACCCCTCTGATGGAAAGGTAAACAACCTAAGTTGGACTGTGCTCCCCTCCATCTTACTCTCCAAAAATCAGCTGTCACTTTTCTGCTGTGCCCTGGCTGGTTCCCAGAAAGCATCCCCAGCTCCTATCCAGGTTTCATGTATTCTTTTAGCTCATGAATCTCCATATCCGTCTCCGAGCACACCTTGGTGTAGAATGAGTCCAGTAAATGTGTCACGTCAGGGATTTTTATGTGAATTATCTAGATTTTTAAAACCATATCTCACTCAAAATTTCCAAACATCTTCCTTCTCCATCTTTGGATCAACCTGCAGCTAACGCTGGTTCCTTGTCCATTAGCTCCATCTGTCTCGCTGGAGCTGTTCCTACTTTGTATGGAGGTGAGGAACTGTGGGTCATCAGCCTCTGATCAGTAAAAGCCTTTTACTAGATCACACTTCCCTAGCAAGCAAGCAACAGCTTAGACTTACTTGAAGCATTCTGTATATTTTCTGGAGTAGATCTGAAAAATTCTCTCTACATCTTCCATTGAATATTCTGAATTTGGAAAAAAAAAAAAAATATCCCTTTTACTTCAACCCATTTCCTCTAAACTTGCATTTTGTTCTTAAAGTAATGCAATACTTGGTTAAACTGTTATCAGTGTTCTCTGATGTCGAGAGCCTGCGAGGGCGGAGGTGATGTGGGTTGCATTTATCTGGGCTGGGCACACCAGGAGGCGATGGGTCCTGCCTAACACAAATAGGGTGAATCCGTTTGGCTCTTTCCATAAGGCTGCACATTTGCTCAAGCTATCTGCTCACGTAGCTTCTGAGTGGGAAATTATGTGAAACAAATCCTATTACTGATGCAGTAAGACTGGGAATAAATTGCTCCTGGTCCTGCTATAGCCGTCTGTTTGATCACCAAAAAACTGACACAGAGATAGATCAATAGATGGATAAATGTATTATAGAGGACAATATTTGTCCGTGCTTGGCCAGCCGTCTGGCTAAATAGCAGTATTGATCCTGTAAATAATGACATCCCTAAAATACCTAAACTACTCCTCAAGCAGTAAATACAGGCCCTAGAGCATGAATTTCTCCACTGAGTTTTTCTTGGGGAAAGCAGCCATCCACCACAGAGTAACTCCATATTGTGGACTGTTTCACACTGCTTGTATCTTATATATTCCTCTTAAATTAGTCAAATGAAGACTAGAAAGGTATCACGTTTCTTTTCCCTCTCATTTACTGAATATTCAGTTAGAAGTTGGAGTATTATTTAATTCTGAAATGTTCAAGTTTTTTAAGTGGTCATTGACTGAACGAAGTGTATTTGTTCCTTTATAACCAGAATGTTCCCAATTTGGTTGATTGAAATAAGCTACAAGAACTTCCATTAAGCACTTAGCGAGTGCACCACTTCTATGAAACTGAGTAGAAGAGCTGTGTTAAAACACAAAACGCATCTAGAAATGGCATACGATCCCCCATGTGAAGTGCTGCCTGCCTGGGAGTTTAAAAACATGTCCATCTAAATTCCAGTAAAGAACCATCATAACTCTTCTGTCTTTTTTATAGGGTTCCAAACTAATCTAATTAAACACAGTAACAGGAAAAAATTCCCCAGGCAGTATAGATAAAAAAATACCAACCCTGTGAATAGCATTTTTATGTGATTTTGATTAACACGTGGAAAAATATTGCTGGCACCTCCAGCTGTACAACCCTGTGAGCAGAAAACAATATTCCAGTCATTCTTCTACAACTAATTGTGTTCAATCTGCTAAAAGCTTTGTGCAGCCCATAGCACTGGCAAGGGACAGCCCTTGGCCAGCATAACTGCTGCCAAGGCAATGGTGTCAACCAGAGCATCCAAGGACCTGGAAGTGAAGTCCAACAGGCACCTGTGGGCATCAAATATATGTGGAATACTGGACTTATTCAGAGTTGGCACCAACAGCAGGGAGGTAGCAAGTCCAGAAAATACAAATGAGGCAGATTGTGGTCTAACAATCAGTGTAATTTGGGGTGATACAGAATCATAGAATGGTTTGGGTTAGAAGGGACCTTAAAACCCATCCAGTTCCAACACCCCTGCCATGGGCAGGGACACCTCCCACACACCCAGCGGCTCAAGACTCCATCCAGCCTGGCCTTGAACGTTTCCAAAGAGGGAGCATCCACAGCTTGCCTGGGCAACCTGTGCCAGTGTCTCACCACCCTCATTGGGAAGAATTTATTCCTAATGTCTAAACTAAATCTTCCGCCTTCCAGTTTAAAGCCATTCCCACCTAGCATTTAGAATCCTTTGAGGATGGCAACTCCAACTACTGGATGGGTCGACAGGCCTGAATCTCTCTCTCCTCCCCAAGCAGGGACACCTCCTTGGCAAGATTTGCACCTCCAACCATGTTGAATGTTATCTGGGAAATTACAGTGCTTATTTTTTAGTTCTAGCTTGATTTTGCCATGAGTGAATATATCACCAGCAATCTCAAACTTGTTATACCTATTGCTTCAATAAATTGTTTCATTGATTCAACTTCATCAATCTAATCAATTAATAAAGGGCTCTGACCAGCAAACACTGGTCCTATCAACTTTGTGAAACTGCTCTGTAGAGCCTTAGCAAATATGTGCAGTGCAGACCTCAAAACCCTGCCCAGAATCAACATGGGTCACAAGTTCTCAAACAAGGATGGAAGAGACTTCTTCATGAACAATAAACCACAACAACAGTCATGTAGTGAGTCATATCCTGAAGCCACCTGACCGTCTCAGTCAAGAGAAATGATAAACACCTGCTCTTCAGTTATACAAGTTTTTAGTACATTGATTATGAGCTGCTCGATTGTATTCCTCATTGATCTGGTCCAGCCCTCACTAAACTAGATATGTATAAGTAAGGAAAGATTATAATTCTCTTCCTTCAAAAAAGAAGTCATGGAAGGATTAAAGGAAGACAAGTCTGTCCTTTTTTCAGCGGGGAATTAAGATGGTAAGAAGCACATCACATTGTGCCATCTAGATTTACAGAAGGGCTTTTCAATTTGAATTGTTGTTGCCAAATACATTACGTGGGGATTAAACTGTACAGGTTATTAAATACTGATTACAAGATGATAGTGCACTCTGACAGGCAAATAACTTACAAGTTACTGAAATTAAGCTTTGAAATTGGTTTAGGGGAATTAATGTTTAATTAATGATTTTGATCTATAAGGCATTCCAGTAATAGCTCCAGTAAGAGATTACACAAACCTGTGAGACATTGGTAAGTAGAAAGGATACTTGATGTTAGTAATTTTTTAAATTAATGCTGCATTGAAAGACCACCACAAGGGAATTTAGAATTTAGTGCACAATAAAAGGATGGTTCCAGTTAGCAGGCACTTTAGCTTCTGTGATTTTTTTCTGCATGATCAAATTTATGCACACATATTTCTAACAAAACCGCATGAGATGAACTTTGCATTTAGTGTAATTAAAAACATTCCTAATTCAACAGTCCAAGTGAACTTGGATATAAAATATAGGAAGACTTACAGATATGAAATAGTTGCTTAATAGTCTCTTTTCTTCCACTGAATTTCATCTTTCTGCTTCTGACTTCCAGAAACAACATAAATAATCATCAGCATTTAATTTTCCAATATAATTGATGATTTATATAAGGAAATTTATCAGACACTAAAAGATTCTTGTAAAAGTCTTATTTTTTCACTGAAAAAGTAGTTTATACTATTTCTTATAGTCAAACCCAAGCCACTGGTCCTTTACTGTTTTGCTCGCTACACTTACCTTGATGATCTGACTTTATTTTCACAAGCCTATAATTAAGGAAGTTTAAGAGATGTTTGTGTCAGTAGCTGTAAAAATGCAAAAAGGAAAGTCTACTAAACGGAAAATAATAAATACCTGATATCAGTTTTCCTACAGAGATGTTACAAAGACTCTTCTACAGAAAACATTTAATTGGGGAATTTAATGGTAATTTACAGTGCCCTGTCAGGAGATAAATCCCACACGAGATTCAAGATGCCTGAACAGCGGATCTGTCAAGCTCTGTAATTACATAGTGGCTTTTTAACTCTTCTGATCCCGGTGGGTTGTTGGAGACACAAGGATGATACAACTCCAATTAAAGTTACTTGAAAGGGAAATGAGTAAACTTTTTAAGTTTTAGATACAAAAAAAAATGGCTGGTTATGGGTCTTCCAGCTGAAACGGATCACCTTTTTGCTGATGTACTGAGTAAAATAAAATGGCAAAGTAGTTTTGAAGGATTCACAAGTTTTGATGAATTAAAAAAAAACAAACCCCCCCTTTTTAAAAAAAAACAAACCCCCAAAACACCTTTCCTGGTGCAGCTGGACCAAAGCCAGCATCACTGCACAATTTTGCATTAAATTCACCTGGTTACAAAATGGTTCTGGCTTTAAGCTTAAAAAACATTAATAGTCATTACAGCTTACTAATATTCATTACAGCTAATTTTTATCAGTGGTTATAATATGCTTATTTTCTCATTATCACTTTGGCAAAAATCATTTGGTTTAATACATCTGGCACTCATCTTCTATGCTGTCCACTTGATTATTTTCATCTCTTTTTATGTCACATTTCTCAGAACAATAGTTATGTCAGATCATAAATCTCATCCTACAGTGACAATAATAAAAACCTGACAGACAGTAATCGTTGCTTTATAATGTGGAAAAGGTGATTCACTTTAACTAAACACTCAATTTCTTTCTACTTAGTTTAATTAATTCAGCCTAATTCTTTAACCTATTAACCAAAGGTTAATTAAATTGAATCTGAAGCACTCTCTTACCCTATTTATATTGCTTGGGTTTTTTTGGAATGGGACTTGTGTTTCATTACCTCTCTTGCTCATTAATTTTAGTGCTGCTATTGCTCTTTCTTGAAACATTTGTTTTCTCCAGGGCCAAGTTAATCCATAATTCAGGGCTAATGGCAAATCAGTTGTGCATTACTCGCTGTGCACAGTCCAAAAGGTGACGCCAGGGTTTATGTACAGGGGTGAAACTGCATCGTCTCACCATGGTCAGCATTGGGTAACAGTACCTCTGCGGGAACATATCCTAAATAGGCAGGATGGCTGTGCCTTGGGCTTTAAAAGAACACCTCCCTCCACCTGCTTTTGATATTTATTTTTCCAATGCCATCTTCTAAAAATATGTCCCTGCTCTTCTTTCCTTGCTGCAAGGAAGCAGGGTGGAATAGAGATGGCAACCCCTTTTCTAAAGGCTTCTTAAGGCTCTTTTGAAGAGCACCTTGAAAAACAAAAGCCCAAAGCAAATTCCACTGTGCAAACCAGCCAAGGTGTTAAAACCAAATTTGACAAACTCAAGCCCAAAGGCTGTTGGGAGCAGCCCACTGGTGTGGCTACAGCTGAACTGTCCCTACCCAGGGAAGTCACAGGTACCTGCAGTGTCTGCCCTTATGTGAAGGTCTACCAGGGCACGCTCACCTATAAACTGTTCCCTCCAGAAAACATACATAAAGGTATTTATACCTTTTTATACTAGAAAAGCAAGGACTAGGGACTAGAATTATCTCTGCTGCCTGTATCCTTAGTTTTCATCAAACGTGCTCCTGGGTAGGCATCAGTGTAAGCAGGCTGTGTCAGTCATGGGGCAGAGGCACAGCATGCCAAAGCCACACCCAGGAGAGGATGGACTACCTGCACATCTACATGTGCCCCACACATGCTGGCAGACTGAGATGTGGAGGGTCACAGGATAGACTCATAGAATGATTTAGATTGGAAAGGACCTTTAAGATCATCAAGTTCAGTCATAAACCTAACATTGCCAAGTTCACCACTAAGCCATGTCCCTAAGCACCACATCTATGTATCTTTAAAATACATCCAGGGATGGTGACTCCACCACTTCCCTGGGCAGCCTGTTCCAGTGCTTAGCAACCCTTTTGGTGAAGACATTTTTTCTAATAGCCAGTCTAAATCTCCCCTGGCGCAACCTGATGCCACCTCCTCTCACCCCATCACCTGTTACTTGAGAAAAGTAACCAAGACCCACCTCACTACAGCTGCCTTTCAAGCTAGTTGTCGAGATCAACACTATCTCCCCTCAGCCTCCTTTATTCCCACACTTCCCTCAGCTGCTCCTTGTAAGGCCTGTGCTTCAGACCCTTCACCAGCTTCATCACCCTTTGCACGTGCTCCAGCACTTCTTGTCGTGACAGGCTGAGGAGCCTGGGAGCCTCTGAGGTAAAGGAACAGACCTTTCTTAAGAGCCTCTTAATTCAAAAATCTATCTACTGATTCTGTGAATCTGAGCTAGGGGAGTTTACACAAAGGACATCTGCACAAATCCTCCAAAATGGGTTCAGACATCAGTTTTTCTCCAAAACCTCAGGGATTTTAATTCCATTTCTGTAGTACAGTGAACTCTGCCATCAGTAACCCACAGCCCAAGACCCGAAGTCCCACTCCAGCAGGGGCATCTGTTGCAAAAGCACCCACCAGTACTACCTCCATCCCAAGCACCCGAAGCTCAAGAATCAGACCACCAAGGCCCTGCCAAGCACAAAGATGAATGAGATCACAGCTGGTGCAGGGCCAGAAAGTAATGGTGCAGTAATGGTTTTATTGGCTTTTTGAGAAGGAACTCTTGATTTCAGAGAGAGACAGGAGAGAGTCAACAGCAACATTTGCTCCTGCTAATCTCATTTCCAGAAGCATGCTGAGCAAGAAGGCACTTGGGCACAAAGCTTTGCTTGATTGCTCTCTGTTTATCTAGGATTATATTAGGAGCCCAAGACACATCTGAAAACAGCCCATGGCAAGAAACAGGGGTTTGCAAATGCCTTCTGCAGCATCAGGTTTGAGGGAAGAGATATTCCAGTGTTTCCAGCAAGTTGTTGGCTGGATGGCAGTCTGTTTGTGCTTCAGAATTAATAGAAGAGATGTGCAGGAAGTGGAAGATACTTAAAGACACAAAAATAGGTCCTTTTAGTAAAAAAATGAGCTGTATTTAGATGCACAGGTTTTAGAGATGCAAATTTAAGACATGCAAATTAAATCAGTCTTGAGGTAAGCACTGCAGTTAATAAGTGTTGATTAGATAATCTGGTTTATTTAAAATAATGTATTTACACTAAGCAAAATAAATCAAATGCAGAAGTGTGAATGTGGCCTGGGTGAAGGGCCCTTGTAAGGGAAAAATTACAGTAGAAGTCACTCTGACGACGATGTGTCCCATTGCCCACAAAATAGTGACTTTAAAAAACAAATTACCACCAACTCTGGTATAACAGCTCTTTATTTCAGTGTCTACAAAGAGAGGGCTTCCGTTTTGACACCAGAACCATGCAAAGCACCTATACACCGAGAACAAGATATTGAATGAGTGCCTCTCTCCTGCTACATGTGGAAAATTTAGGCAGGAAGACTCAGTTTTCCTGTGCATTCTGCTCTGTCCTTCCACCAGCTGCGAGAGGTGATAATTAACCTTCACTCCAAATCAAATAATTTGCCACTGAACAGTATTACGTGCTGCCCTAAGCTGCTCAAATACGCTTCTGTAAACTTCATCAAGGACTCAGTTCTGCTCTCGGTTTACAAGGACAAAGTCCCAAACGTCTCCAGCTACAGGAACAGACTTTAATCAGAGGTACTGAATTAATAGAGAGCAGAATTTGGCTCAAAGGATGAACATCTCCTCCATACACAGGCCCAGAAAAGACCCTTATTAGTGTCCCAGACAGAGGGATGTAGAAACCACCATAGGCTCAGAGAATTGTCATGTGCACACAGGACAAGTAGACATCCTGAAGTATTAAAAACCAGTGGTATATAAAAATAAAAGGCATAAAATACTGAACCAAAAAGGTTCTAAATAAGGCATCAGCAGGTCCCGACTGGATGCACTTCCATTATGTGCATCACTTGCCCAGTCAGGGTGGTTAGGAATGATGCACTAGGATTGTATTTCTGACCTCAATCACTAAGCCATACCCAGCAACCAGAAGGGTTCAAGTTCTGTTCAAAAAAAGAATCAAAACAAAACAAAACCCAAAGAATATTCTTTTTGGTAAGTATTTCTTAGAAAATAAAACAAAAACATTAAAGCAATTTGTTTAAATGATTTTTTTAAAAAAAAGACAACATTCCTGTAAAGCAAAAATATATATATAGAAATAGAATATCATTTTTGATTTGATTTTAAAAAAAGACATTCAGTATCACGTCAGCGGATCCTGATCAGCTTCCCATCCTTCTTCTGCAATAACCGCTGCTCGTTAAGGCAAGGTTGGCACCGTTACAACAGCTGAATCAAACTGGCCAAAGGCAAAGCAGAGCCAGTAATGCGCCAGCATCAGCGAGGCTCCTTCTTCCGCACGCTGACTGAGCCGTCCTCCATGCCGAAGTACACCACCTCCGCCATGTCGATGAACAGCCCCGTCTCCACCACACCTGCGCAATAAGAGTTCACGTGCTGGTTAATACCAGAGCCACCCCACTGCTCGAATCCTCTGCTCTGATCATGTTTTTATTCATTAAAAGGCACTAATGCCTCCACCAGAAGTTTGGAGTTGTCCAGCATCAGTCACCCAGGGAGCCTCAAGAAGTCTTCTCCACGCCGCCACCTTCAGAGGAAGCTCTCTCCAGAGTGAGAAACAACTCCCAGAGTTCCCCACAATATTCACACCACCTCAGCCACCATTAGCATTACACCAACACAATTACAAGCGTCGCATTTTCAGCCATCTGATGACCCATGAGAGCAAAAGGAAGCCACGTGCAGCCACAGGTTTACTCACTTTGCCTTTAAAGGGATCTACACAACTGCACTGTTACACAACACCTGGATAATGCTTGTTTAAACGTTAAGACGCAGCAGATCTGATACTGCCTCTCCTATTTGCAAACGTACCTTTGGTTGCATTTAATTATGGGGTGTTCCTAACTTCACAGTGATCACTGAGCAACACCCAGGGGCCAGGAAGGTGGAAAAAAATGGAGGACAAGGGCTGCCACAAGTGCGAAGTGGCCACCTTTGGGTAGTGAAGATGCTCTTCTCCTCTTAGCAAATCCATTTCTGAGCAGCAAATGGTGAAGAGACTACCTCCATACCAACACAATGGAGCACGTACCATCATTTACCCCTTCTTCTCTTCACCAAAAGAGATAAAAGGAAGAAGTCCTTGCTGAAAGGCTGTTTTGTTTGCAAGGAGCATAACCAGCCACTGTATCTCTCTTGCACAGAAACAGCTCTAATGATACAGAAATTTGTACAGCCATGGGAACAACCACCTCAGACTGGCTGTGGTAACTGGTTCATTTAGATAGGTCACTGGTTGATTTACATCTGCTCCTGCCACAGGTCTGAACCTGCCATCTACTGCTGGGTGTGAGGAAGTGCCAGGTAATTCCTCAAACTGCAAAGACACCAGAACAAGCCTAGGCAGAGGTAGGATCCTAGCAATTTGCTCCTAGAGCAGGAAAAAAGAAAATGGGTATATTTTCAGTATATCAGCCTCATAAGCAGTGTGAGGAAAGTAAAGACACCAAATAGACTAGAAGTTGCTGGTGACTCCTCACACAGCCTACATCCTGGTCTTATGTTTTAATCATGGTGCCAGGACAATATATTGCCACTTCGTGGGGACATCAAGGTTTTTGCAACAGGATCCCAACCAGTTCCTGCATGGTCTGACAATGCACAGTGAGTGAAGGCAGTTTTGTTATGGACTTCAGGGGCAGGCAGGTATCTGGGATAAACTCAAAGATATAAGATACAACCATATGTATTCAAAAGCTGATCAGATTCAAGAGCAGACTTTGCCAAGATAACCTGAAAGATACCCAGGTGTGATTGAGCCAGACTTTATCTACTGCTTCAGCCCAGAGAGTGCCACTGCCCTAAGCAGACCAGGAGCATCCAGAAGCTGCTCTGGCCTGGGCAGCAAGTCTCATGCACGGCAGCAGTCCTTGTGGAGAGGCTATTTTGTTTGTAGTGTGATCGGCCACTGCTTCTCTTCTGCACAGAAACAAGCTACAGCAACAGCTAGGATACACTGCACCCTCACAGCACAGTGAGCCTGTAGGACTATACAACAGCAATGGGATGCAGAGCTCTAAGCAGCCTCTGGAAAATATTGTAACCAAGTACAAACCCCCTCTCCAGAGTCCACCAGTGTTTCCATTAAAAGCCCTTCTCTAAATAGACACAAGGAGAGTAAGAGCACAGAACTGGCATGGCATGCTTAATGGAAAACAGTATCATAAGTCACCTCGCTTTGCTCCAGGTTTTCACCACCATAAGGGACTGCTGCTTGCCTACAGTTGTACTGATTCACCTAACATTTCTCTCAAGTAGAAACAAATGTATGGACCCGTAAGAGTAAACACGCACACGTCTCTTCCTATCAAAGTGAGCGCTCCCACAGTCAGGGTTTTCTCACACAGACCAAGCCTTAGCTAGGTTTTGCTTCTTTTAAAAATCATAGACATTACCTGGTATCATTTTTATAGCAGTGTTCACTTCACTCCATTCATGAACCTTGTCAAACTTCCAGTCCAGGATGAAGTTCCCATTGTCTGTCACTACAGGGCCCTGAAAATCAAACCCATTTGTCAGCACTGTGAGCTCCTTGTCTAGTGAGCACAGCCAGGGACTGTCACAGCCTCTCACCGGGAGCAGCCGTGCCCGCAGCAAACGCTTTAGAGAGAGTCATCATTCAAGTAAATCAGGGCAGTCCACAATAAGCCTGTGAGTAAAGCCACCTCCCAAGGCAACTGCTCGTTCCTCATTCTCCTGCATACAGATAATCATGCAGAAGATGGAAACAACAATGCAATTTCATCAATGAAACAAAGGAGCCTTTTCACAAGAGTGAAACTACATTAATGTCCTAAAAACTATTACAGGCAATTGAAGCCAAAGTAAGACCCCTCTGCCGTAGTGATAAGTTTGTTGCCAGATGCCTGGGGAGGTTCTGAGTTGAAGAATTGCTGGACTTCAGCATCCCAGACATGCCCAGCACTCTCTCAAGCCCAACAGAAGGAGCAATTGGGTCCTTTCAACAGACAAGAGACAGCTGGGGCTGTGGACAAGGCGCTTCAGCAGCGCTGAGCAAGGTGTGCAACACACGTGCCAGGAGGGACCAGCATCCTCCAAGGACATAACTTGTTCTGGAGAAGCACCAATGCGCATTCCCCAAGTGAAACTTGTCTCAGGTTCACAGAGAATGACTGGTTTGCTCTTCTCAGGCATCCAAATGCAGTCCCTACAGCCTCCTGTGACTAGACACAATAAAACAGGTATTCAACCTTCAGGTGTTAATTCCAGCCCTTAGAGCAGACAGCTCTCCTCTTCCCTTGCCATACAACGTGGGTTCGCGAAGCCCTGCTGTCCAAGTCAGGATAGGAGAGTGGCAGTGCAGACAAAGCAGCTTCAGTTTTAATTTAGTCTGGCTCTGTGTGGTACAGAGGAACCTGGGACACAGCATGTGCTGTCCCCCCAATTCGAGACCTTCTTTAGCAGCGCAGACTGCCCTCCAGCCCTGCAGCATCCCTGCAGAGCTGCAGCTCAGACCTGGGCTGGCAAACCCTCATCTCCCTGCTCAGGGATGCATGCTTTAGAAGACATCAGCCAGAGAGGCTTTCCACCTGCCTGAACACCTCAACGCACAGTTCACTAACTAAAGTATAATTAGGAGGAACTTTACAAGATGCCAATCACAGGAGTGAAAGCTCAGATTTAATTAGATGAAAGGCCAGATGAAATTAGATGAAATTAGATGAAATGGTCCTCCATTTGCCCATGTTCAGGTGGCTCCTTTGGGGAAGCAGCGCTGATCAGGAACACGTACCGCTTTGCTAACAGCCATCCGCAGCTCTGCAGCACCTCCGAAGTTCTTGGTCAGGGCTCTGGTAACAGGGACATATGCCATGGGGATGACTTCGATGGGAATCCCCTTCTTCCACTGCTCCCCGAGGCTCTTTGATTTTTTCCTGAGGATGGTTTGAGGTGGGATTAGTGTCAGACATTGCATTGCTAATACCATGAACATAATGCATTTAATCACATCACCTCTTGCAAATCCTTCAGGCGTAAGGCCCTGGAGGGCACAGCGACCCATTCACATGTGAACACGTGTAGAAAGAACCCATTTAATGCAGGATGCTCTATTCACTCATAAGCCTTGTTTTGACATGTTTTGGACAAGCAGGACACAAGTTGTTTTTTCTACAGCCCTGCGGCTGTATGTACAGAAGGAGAAATTTTATTTCGTGCTGACAATCACTGAGCTAAAAATGCAGAGCAGCCACTTCCCCACAAGCTGTGCTGACTCCTAAGCAGGCTTGCCGAGCTGACAATTAAGACAAAAGCTAAACTGTATTGCCGAAGCACTGGAAGCCATGCTCTTTTCCACCTAGGCCTGCTCCCCTGACCCACCAGAAGAACAATAATGAACTCATACAGGACCGTTTGAATCCACCTACAGGACTGAGAGGTATAATGAACAGTAATATTCTTACCTGTAATCGGCAATAACAATGAAGCATTTTGCATATCCTGCAACTATCTTCTCCTGTGTCAAGCAACCACTGCAAAGGGGAAAGGAAAATATTATAAAAATCAGAAAAGAGACTGCTCCTCAGTGTGCCCAAAGGCCCTAAAGTCCCCTCCATCATGTTCTTGCTGACTTGCTGCTGTATCTGGTACTGCTGATGGTACATTACCCCATCACTTTATCCTTCTTGTCCCTTTCATGCATTCCCAGTCAGAAGCAACCTCCCACTGCCAGTGCACACACAGCCCTGCACAGAATCCCACCAACCTCTCCAGCCCATCCCAGAGACATCCACAGCCAGAAAAGGACAAAGACCACCTGCCACCAGCACCATGCATAGACAGATAGACAGCAAGGCTCACCCGCCACCTTTGATAAGGTTGAGATCAGAGTCCACTTCATCTGCTCCATCGATAGCAACATCAAGCTGTAGGAAGAAGAGAAAACAGTGTGGAAACTCCCATGCAACACACAGGTGCTGTTCTCGGTGCAGCTGAGGTCCCAAGCAGCAGGCAGAAATGTCACTAGAACTGGGAACACCTTGATGCCAGCCTGGCCAGAGATGAGCGTCTCATCAGCAGCCCAAGGACACCAGCCCCAGCTAAACCACAGGCACGGGAGAAAAAAGATCCAAAACAAGTGCTGGCCTCCAAGGCATGGCATTTCAGCCTCTAGTGTTGTCAGCTGAGGTGCAAGGGACTCCTGGGGAAAATACTGATTACAACACTTCAGCAATGCCATATCCCCACCTCAGGCCAGCAAGCCTGAAAGAGGTGGCTTCTTTAGCCTGGAAGAGGTGCCGAACACCTGGAGGAAACACAACTTGGCAGCCTACTTGCCAGTTAAAGGGACAAAAACTAAGCCAAGAGTAAGGCTTGGGGAAAAAATAAACTAAGCTAGTTCTCACTCGTGTCCAGCAGCGTGGCTGCCTAAACTCTCTTCCTTAGGGGAGGGCAAAGCAGCCTGATGATTTAGTAAGAGCCAGGTTAGAGCAAGGTCACGCAAGGTCTCATCTCTGCAGTTCCACTTACCTCTGGATGTCGGTCCAAGTCACTTAGCGTTAAGCCGTTCTGCAGGATCAGCTGACGGGCCTGTGCATTAAGAAAACAGCAAACACCATTTACCGGCAGCAGGAAAGGAAAACAGACTTGTGGTGTCATTCCCCTGTTTGCAGCAAAGACAGAGTCTCCCTGGGAGAGCTCCACTCTGAGCTGGCAAGAGGCTGTGGCCAGCAGCAGGAACGCATGGTGAGGAGAAAGTGATGCTTCCAGACCAAATTACTTAAATCAAAAGAAAACCTTGCTGCTGATTTGAACTATAATGCTCACATGGTGCAACAGGAGCCCCGTGTTCAAGTATCTCCGTATTAAAAAGCAGGAGACCCTATCAGCATGGTGGGAATTACTTGTATCTAAGCATTAGAGCAGTTATGGGATTTTTGAGTCCTGGGTTATTTCAGTTTGGACATCCTTCCCCCTGACACCATCCAGCCCCTCTGACTTCCTTCAGCTGAAAAATGGGAGCAAGAAAATAACATATTTACACCTAAGACAGGACTGACAATGAAAATATTTTTCATATTGGAAAGAATCAAAATAAAAGAAAAAAAGAAAAGAACAACTCATGGAAAAGTGTGGGAAGCCTCCTGAAACAGCTGTTAGGTTGGCTCCAATCTACTTTTACTGAAGTAGCTGTGCATTTCCCTCTAGTGGCAATACTACTCAGAGCAGCTGGAATTACCCTGCACTTGGTCAGGAGTTACCCTCCACTTAGTCAGTCAGTTTAAATGGAAGTTCAGGCTTAAAGAACCTTGAACTGGTCGAACTTCCTGTGTTACAAATCACCACCTAGGTAAGACTCTCTCGTTGCATAGACTCTGCTTGAGTCTGAACATCCTACCACACTGTAACTACTCCAAGAAACTCCAGTGCGATAGCCTGGATTAACTTTTTCTCCCGAACTTTACCCAGTAACACCAACAAAGTACATCAGTTGCAGGCACTGTCATCCCAGAAACATTAAGAAGAACTAGCAGGTGGTTCTCCTGGCAATGAGGTATGATTTAAATCCTTTATTTTGGCATTTCATAGCATGCAGTTTTAAAACCCATGGGCTGTGGGCTCTTGATGTGTGAACTAGGATTCCCTAATGAGTCACAAAATTAAAAGAATAAAAATCAGTTGGTTTACATTGGCTACACAGTGTCCATGTAAAGAGTTATCAGGGATCTGGCAACTGAAAGCACTGAAAAACTGTGCTGTACATGCAGGCGACATCCTGAAAAGGCTTAAGAGTCAGCAGTGTGGAAACAAGGTGGCTCTCTCTCTTCAGGCTCTCTGCTTGCCAGGCGATGGGAACAGACCAGCACGAATCAAAAGCAGAGCTCCCACAACTGGGGGGAAAGTGTTGGTAACTGCACAGCACTTGCCAAGAACAATCTCGCTCTGTGCTCTTGGCATGCGTCCAGGTGAGAAGAAGAAACAACGAAAAAGCCAAGTGACTGATACTTACCCCAGTACTAGCTTTACTGATGGTGATGGAATCACCCAACTTGACAACAGGGAAGGAAGGTGAATAAAAGCCCACTGTAACCAATTCTTCCTTGCCAGTGACCTCAGGCAGCCATTTATACCTGTACCTAGTGAAAATAAGATGCTATTTTGCAGACCCGGGAATGCTTCACTCAGAATGGGTTGAGATCTAAGAGACTGCAAAAGATATGAGGCAGCCCCATGTCTGGGGGGTTTGGCTCATGCACGTGTACGATCTCTCTCTTCCCTTTACCAGCAGCTTTTCTGTTTTACTGGTAACAAACTCTGTAGTGTTACATGAACTATCCCAACATGAAGCTGAACAAGGGCAAGTGCACCTGGGACAAGACAACCCTGGATGTCCGTACAGGCTGGGGATAGGGAGGCTGGAGAGCAGACCCGCGGAGAAGGACCTGGGGGTTCTGCTTGACAGCAAGTTGAACATGAGCCAACAGTGTGCCCTGGCAGCCAAGAGGGCCAACCATGTCCTGGGGTGCGTCAAGCACCGGTCGAGGGAGGTGACTGTCCCACTCAGCTCTGCACTGGTGCAGCCCCACCTCGAGTACTGTGTGCAGTTTTGGGCACCACAGTATAAAAAGGACAACAAACTACTGGAGAGTGTCCAAAGGAGGCCACAAGGCTGGTGAAGGGTCTGGAGGGGATGTCGTGTGAAGAATGGCTGAGGTCACTTGGTCTGTTGAGCCTGGAGAAGATGAGACTGAGAGGGGACCTCATTGCAGTTTATTGCTTCCTGACAAGGGAAGGAGGAGGAGCAGGTGTTGATCTCTTTGGTGACCAATGGGAGGACTTGAGGGAATGGCAGGAAGATGTGCAGGAGGAGGTTTAGGTTGGATATTAGGTGGAGGTTCTTCACCCAGAGGGTGGTGGAGCACTGGTACAGCTCCCCAGGGAAGGCACAAAGCCTGACAATATTCAAGCATCTGCACAATGCACTCAGTCACACGGTGTGAATGCTGG
The DNA here is from genome assembly GCA_033556795.1 of Tapera naevia. Classification (NCBI taxonomy): domain Eukaryota; kingdom Metazoa; phylum Chordata; class Aves; order Cuculiformes; family Neomorphidae; genus Tapera; species Tapera naevia. The sequence goes on from JAUMJJ010000083.1 coordinate 4,436,461, forward strand.
GATTGTCCTATGCAGGGACAGCAGTTGGAATCAATGATCCTTGTGGGTCCCTTCCAATTCAGATCATTCTGTGATTCTGTGAATATTTCAAGGCAGGGCAGGCTCCTGCCAACAAGAGACGAGGTGGCCGAGTGGTTAAGGCGATGGACTGCTAATCCATTGTGCTCTGCACGCGTGGGTTCGAATCCCACCCTCGTCGGGACACAGAGACTTTTCTCCACTATTTCTATTCTGCTTTCATGAGACCCCACCTGGAGTATTGTGTCCAGTTCTGGAATCTCCAACAAAGAAAGATATGGAACTATTGGAATGGGTCCAGAGGAGGGCTACGAAGATGACCCGAGGGCTGGAGCACCTCTGCTATGAGGACAGGCTGAGAGAGTGGTGCTTGTTCAGCCTGGAGAAGAGAAGGCTCCAGGGAGACCTCAGAGCAGCCTCCCAGTACTGAAAGGAAGACAATAGGAAAACTGGGGAGGGGCTCTTGATAATGGACTGCAGGGAACAGAATCATAAAGGTTGGAAAAGACCTCTAAGGTCATCAAGTCCAACTCTCAGCCCAATCCCACCATGGCTACTAAACCATGTCTTTCGAAGACCTCCAGGGAAGAAGACTCTACTGCTTCCCTAGGCATCTTGTTCCAATGCTTCATCACTCTTTAAGCAAGAAATTATTCCTAATATCCAAACTAAAACTGCCCCAAACACAACTTGAGGTCATTTCCTCTCATCCTACCACTTATTACTTGGGAGAACAGACCAACACCCATCTCACCAGAGCCTCCTTTTCAGGGAGTTGTAGAGAACAATGAGGTCTCCCCTCAGCCTCCTCTTCTCCAGACTAAACAGCCCCAGGTCCCTCAGCTGCTCCTCATAAGGCTACAGATGCTTCACCAGCTTCGCTGCTCTCCTCTGCGCACGCTCCAGCCCTTCAATGTCCTTCTTGTGCTGAGGGGCCCAAAACTGAACACAGCATTCGAAGAGTGGCTTCACCAGTGCCGAGTACAGGGCAACGATCACTTCCCCACTCCTGCTGGCCACACCACTTCTGATACAAGCCAGGATGTTGTTGTCCTTCTGCACCACCTGAGCACACTGCTGGCTCATGTTCAGCTGCCGTCAACCAACACCCTTAGGTCCTTTTCCACCAGGAAGCTTTCCAGCCATTTTTCCCCATGCCTGTAGCTCTACATGGGGTCATTGTGACCCAGGTGCAGGATCCAGCGCTTGGCTTTGTTGAACACCATACAGTTGACCTCAGCCCATCAATCCAGCCTGTCCAGATCCCTCTGCAGAGCCTTCCTGCCCTCAAGCAGATCAACATTGCCATCCAATTTGGTAGGAGGATGTTAAGTTTTCATAAGATTTTAAGGTAATTCGGGTTGGTCTCTACCCAGCCTCCAGCTCACAGCAGGCTTAGCTACCAGGTTGCTCAGGCCTTTACCCACTCAGGTCTTCAAAACTTCGAAGGACACACTCCGCACAGCCTGCCTCACTGCTTGATTGTCCTCACAGTGAAAAAGTTGTGACAAAGTATAATCCCAAGGTCCACACCAGGACCATGCGAAGGACATATGCTCAACTCCTAGACTGGGGCACTGCCACCCAGCCTCCAAAACTCTGTAGGTCATCCCCGTCATGTCACCTCTCCCTGCCTGAAGGGGACAAGGAGACAGTTGCTCCTTTGCAGCACATTCCCACCTCAGGGAACAGAGGCAGAGAGACCAAAGCCAGTTGCCTAAAGTCATGGAAGCAGCAAAGAAGCTTCCCCCAGCAGCTATGCCTTTCACCACCAAGCCACATTCTCCCTCTCCCTGCAAATATCACAACAGCTGGCTGACAGGCCAGGAACGTTTTACAGCTTTCAGGGCTTGATACAGAATCAAAAGAGACTCAGTGACTCTAAACTCACCAAGTGAGTTTCGCATTATGAGTCTGGTTCATCACTGAACACCATTTTTCTGTAAACATGATCCAGAGCAAGCCACACACCAACACTGACAAAACCAGCGCTACCGCACAGGTTCAAAACACGCCTCTTGGAACAACAGCATCCATGTAGCTCAGGTCAGGGTAACACAGCATAATCACCAGCACTTCATGAGGTTCATCTGCAGACTGCCTTCATCGGTGCCTTCGGTCAACTCACACCACAGTGAGCCAGTCCAGAGGGCGGCCAGAGGGAAGATGCCCTGTGTGAGCATTTGGACTAGCAGAAAGCAGAGGAGGAAAGTGCTTACCTGAAAAGACGTTGGGATGCAGACAATTGTCAGGTCCTCCTGTTTAACCCGCTCAGCTGTGGGAAAAAAAAATCAAAAGCCTCAGTCTGTTTGTTGCAGGAGGAAAAAACACATCAACTTTCACTTTAAGAAACATCAGTTCAGAGCAGCCCTTTTGAATCACTGCAATTACTTGCCTGGCTTGCAAATAACTCAGTCAGGCTCAAAATGCAAACAGGTGCCACTCTGCATAGACTAAGACTCAGTTTCTACAGTCAGAAACGTTCTTCAACACCCATCCTGGCTCAGGCCAAGGCACCGCTAGCCATTAACCTTTGTGTCTCCAGCAGCAGAGGAGCCTCGTCAGCAAATCATCACCTGGGAAATCAGCCCCACTCCCCTCTCTCACTCCATTAGACAGGCTTTCGCTGCACTCCTTGTAAACAGAGAACTCCAGCAGCTGTCTGAAAGGTTTTCTGGCTTGTTGCCTTGGGGACATCACATTCATTTATTATAGAACATTTAAATATATGGCAGGGAAAGGACTAACAAAATACAGTATTCCATTAAAAGGAAGGAAATATTTCCTCCCTCAGGTTAACCTCAAATGACTAAAAATCTATTACTAAGATATAATTATGGACAAAATGTTATTTTAGCAATTACAATACTTCGGCATGAGCCAAAGAGTAAGCAATAGTTCTCACAACACAGCAACTACGCAGGCTTCAAAGAAGCACCGCCACTGGAAGGACTGAAGATGCAACACAGCGGGCTGTATGTTGTTACAACTCACCTCCCAGTGCTAATGCATTCAGTAGACATGAAAACTCAGACTTCACAGCCTGGAATAGGCAATGCACTTTAAAAACTATACCTATTTATTTAGAGACTGATTCTGTCTTAGAGTCAGGAGTGGCTGCAATACTGAGCCGAACCCAGAATGCTGAACTGCTGATCCCAAACCAGGTCCCAGACAAACACGTGTATTGCACACACAGCATGGGGAGAGGTGGGTGCCAAGGGGCAGGCACATAATTATCTCTGTTTCCTTGAGAAGCAAAGCACTATGCTGTGCTCAGACCTCTGCTCCACTCATTCGTGATGGGCTGGGGATGGCTCTGCCCAAGGGAGCTGGGGGTCACAGAGGGACTTCACAGCCACACAAAGCCAGGTAGGACACTGAACTGTGCTTCCAAACCGGTTCCCCCACTGTGTCCAAGCAAGCCCCCCATGAATGACAGTGCTGATGTTGTATTCCAGATCCATTTCACATGGCTGCTCTGGTTGGCACCCAAGCTACCCAAGCACCTCCCCAGGCAAATCTGCCCTAGGGCTGAAAGTGCCCTGATAAGGAAACTTTAAAATACTGCACCCTCTGTAATGAGGCATGGGAATAATTACCCTCACATTCAGTTTGCAAAAATGCATCTGTCTCACTTGAATATTTTCCTGAAATTTTCCAAGTCACACCCTATGCAAACCTGCACCTGGGGCAAGCAGATAAACCTAGCTTCAGGGTATAAATAAATGCAGCAGGATTTAATTCCTCATCTTCATTACACCTCAGCAGGACCTTCAATGTGAATAATACGGATGTGAGCAAGCAGCATCAGCTGCATACAAATGGGTTAACGGAAGCAGAGCAGCTGCATGGCCCAAAGCCACAAAGCAAGTTAGGACCAGGCAGAGCTGGAAGGAAACGCAGGAGCTTAGCTCCAGTTTGTGGTGGGTGCCAGAAAAGCGCTTTGCCTGGGTGTAGGGGGAGAACACCTGGTAAATCATTACCTCCTCAGGACTCTCTATGAATTAAATCTGCAGAACAAGACCCAGTTTTAACCTTCAGCTTCAAGTAGGACACAGCAGTAGATGAACAGACCCAACACATCAGCTCTAAGTCATCATCCAAAGGATTTCAGCATTTAGTTTTTCCAAGTTGTTGGGGCAGCCAGACAAAGGAACTTTCTGTGGTAGGAGGGACACAAAGGAGAACATCCTACCTAATCGATGCACCGCATGCACAATCGTAGAACCACTTCCGATCCCAAGAACTTGATTGTTCTGCAAATTAAAGAGAGACAGGGGAGAGCTGTTACGGGGACTCGGCACAAGGGCTCTTCTGCTTTTCCTGCTAGACTTGACATTACAATCGCATGCAAGAGGAACCTTGTCCAGAGATGCACACCGACACGCAGGCAAGGAAGGGAACACATTGCACCAGCAAGGGCACAACCACTGCCTGCAGCCAAGGGATTTTAAGTAACTCACCCTCTCATTGAAAGAGGTGCTTGGCTAAGTACCACCATGGTCTGAATCCCACGGTGCTCAATGCACACTCACTGCTGGTTGCTGGCACTCCATACACCCTCTCCTGCTGTTTCAGACAATACCACAGAGGAAGAAGCTTAAACAACCTCAAGATAACATCTCCCAAGGAAGCCACACAATAAAAGCATGGGGTTGCAGCCAACGGTATTGTTAGTAAACAGTACAGATGCACCAGCAGCCAAAGCAAAGAGCACAGCAACAGTTCCTGGAGTATAATAAAAAACCCCTCCAAAACAGTGTATACAACTGCCTGCATGGGAGTCCAGAAACACACTTGGAAGACAGGTGAACCTGGCAGCATATGCCCTGGACTTTCTCTGCTTATGATCTGGTTTAAGAAGGATTGCTACCATCTCAGCCAAAACACAGACAGTTTCTAAAAGGTGCTTTAGACTGAGGCAGGATGGGTGCAATTGTGTTACCTCTGCAAGAGGATGCTCTGTGATGTAAACCTTTTTATTATCAGCTCAATCTCCCACCCACTGAGAGCTACCTGCAGCTTCTTGCACACTTCCAATTTTCAATGTACTTCCCCTTCTCTGGATGGCATCCAAAGCTTAAATTGACTTAAGGAGGCCCCATATCGCTACAGAGACTTCAGATGAGAAGATTTTAAGCCAGCCAGAGATGCAGGCACAGAGCTATTGTGTGTTATCTCTTGGACATTATACAGGTCTGGAGCTCTTTCTCCATGTGCAGCAAATCCAGAGGTCAGCAGTTCTGGAAAAACTGACACCTGCAGCATTTCAACTTGCTAAAATTCTTAATGGCATGCAAGCTTGCCTGGAAACGCAGGCTTCAAGGCAGGTCATGTTCCCCTAGGAATAACGATTTCCCTTGCTTCTGCAGGTTAAAAGCTTAAAAACCCCGAAGTTCTCCAAAACCCAACACATAACCAGAGACTCTGCTTATATCCCAGTTCTCACTAATCATCGTGACTCTGCAGAAGACTGGGAAAGCAACAAACCACAGCTGCACGCCGGCAACATCGCCAGCAGAAACCCAATAGCTCCCGAGGTTTCTCGAAGGGCACAGCCAGCCAAGGAACAGGCAAGCAAAACTGCGCAGAGGCTGGCATGACACGGGTAGTACCAGTGTTCTCAAGAGCCTTGTTTTAACCTGGGAAGAGGCAGTTTCTTCTCTTTGCCCTCATTTCTAGAGTGGGATAGCTTCTTGGAGCAGCTGGATGCCCTAAAGGAATGGGGAAAGCATCAGTCACTCCATTGTAATGAAGTGGGAAAAGCTCACCAGGGTCCCAGACAATCACTTAAAGGCATTTATCAGTGAAGAGGGGTGAAGCACCCTCCCTCAGGCAGGGGCAAGACCTTGGGCTATCTGAATTTCCTAGAAAAACAGTTTAAACGAGTCTAAACCGGTGCTGTCAACTCCTGCCTTACCATGCTCCCACCTCTCTCTCCTCAGCTCCAACCTCTGCCAGAGTAAGGTCAAAAACAGCCAAACAACATTCACTTTTAAAAACAGAGGCAAGGTAAATGCTGTTGAGAAGCAAAGCACAAGGTCAGTGTACAAGGGGCAGGTCAAGCTCCCAGCACCAAGAAGCAGCACTCCATGCAAAAAAAAAAGACATTCTAGGTTGTTCACTGAACTCCAACAAATAAAACCAAGGCACTGAGCCACACCACAAACGAGGACCCACATATGCACTCCATAACTGGACTCAGTAGTGACCAGAGAATTTTCCCTGCTAACTCAGGGGCTGAGGAATGCTGCCCAACGTTGGGGATGGCGAACATGCAACACACATCGAGTGGCTGTCAGCAGTACCAGGCAGGTTGGCCAGCCCAACATGAGTTTCCAAGACTAAGATTTACACAGGCAAAGAGTAGGATATAAATGCAGTACAAAGACCAAAGTTTCCTGTTATTAATCCTCAGCACTCTGGGGCAGCAGGACCCACAACTCTCACCCATCTTTTCATTTCGTTTGGAGACACTAACAGTGCCTGCCTTGGGAGGTGTTGTATAAACGCAAAGCCAGCTCTCCCCAAGCAGCTTATGGCTCTAAAGCCCCAAGCCCCGTGCCAGCCTTGCTCCTCCAAGCCACGACGGCACCAGAGCCCATAGTTCCTGAGGTTGGTCTTTTCACATCTCCCACACTTCCCCACCGTGTAAGGAAGCGAGTCTGCAACTTTGTTTCTGGAGATTACACTGCTCCCTCGGGTTAACAGCGATAGCTCTAACGGCCAAACACACAACCCTCCGTAACAAACAGCAGCTGCGCCCTCCCTGCGCAAACCAAAGGTGAGACGGGTTTTCTCTGACCCCTGAGAACATCCAACTCCTTCGGGGTGACCCTAAGCTGCTTCTCCACCATTGCTTCAGACCAACTTGCACAACTAGCATTGATTGCAAGTATTAGCCTGGATACTGCCTGCTTTAGTTAATCAGTGTCGCTAGCTAGACACTGAACTTTAACCAGCTGTGACACAGCCAGAAACATTATCCTAAGTTTGCTTGACCACAAAACAGCACAGAGGCCAGCTAATTCACTAGGAAATTTCACATTTTAGCCCAAATCAAATGCGCGCCCAGCTAAAATAACCTGCAACAGCGGTCATGCCTCAGCTCCACACTTCACAACACAAAAGTCCTTCCTCTTGCAGCTCCTCAACAGCCAACCTAAAAGCTTGCTTTGGGCAAGAAAAAGGTTTCCTATGTAACAGCATGTCCACCCCCCAGGCTCTCCCACCACACAGACAGCTTTTGAGCACACTGGCCTGGCAGCAGGTAGGTCTCAGATAGCATGTGGCTGTGCTCTCTGCAAACAGGTACAGACTGTTGAGTGGAAGAAGAGGCTGCAAAACAAGTGAAACATTTACAGGACATCAGGGAAGCCACCGGCAACTAAGCTTCAAGACACCAACCCAGCGGCAGGGAGCAGGAAGGAAAAGAGCAGTAACATCTAGCTCTTTGGCAGTGACTATGGCATTTCATCACTGCTGTTGCAAAAGGATTTGCACAACAAACATTGTGATAAAGTACTGCGTAACTTTAACCGTTGATCTTCCAAGCATTCATAATCAGCCTGTGCCAAACCTCAAACAGCTCCAGACCTATTTGAACCTGAAGGTGTCAATTAAAATCCTCTCCCTGCAGTGGACATGACACAACCCGAAGCCCTAGTTAGGGGATGTGGCTTCTTCCTTGGGTTCTCGGGCACAGGGCGCAGCAGTGGAGCACCCTGGACTTGGGAGAAAGGAATGGGACTGAGTGTTAGACTGATCTGCCACAGCAGCTCAGCTTGCAGGAGGGTGCACAGCAAAAGTTTAGAGGTGAAAGACGGAGCCACTGCCTGGGAGACGGGGCGCTGGAATAGTAGTTTTCTCCGTTCTCTCCAGACTAAAGGTATGTAGTCCACAGTGAAGGAGGAAGAGGCTCGGCAGGGCCTATCCATGCACCCCAGGGTCCCTCCTTGCTCTCCAAAACAATCTGTGCACCCCATGTCCCATCTGTGCACCCTCGGACTGCTTCATGTTCTGGAGGGGTCTGTGCAACCCAGAGCCTGCCCGTGCATTGGGAGACTCTGTACACCTCACAGCTGCTCCATACACCAGAGAGCCCATTCCTGCACCCTGGCACCACTCCGTGTATTGGGGATTTCTGCACTCCAGAGCCTATTCCTGCACCTCTGTGCCACTCTGTGCCTCGGGAGTTCCTGCACCTTGGAGCTGCTACCTGCGTTCCACAGCCACTCTGTGCAGGGATACTCCATGCACTGGAGGGATCCATGCAACCCGAAGTCTGTTCATGTCCATACATGCCTATTCTCTGCATTGGGGGTCCATGAATGCCAGAGCCACCCTGTGCACTGAAGAGTTCCTGCACCCTGGTGCCACTCCACACACCGGGGATGTCTGCGTCTCGAAGCCTGTTGCTGCACTCTGGTGCCACTCCTTGTATTGGGAGTCCATGCACCCTGGTGTCACTCCATGCATAGGGGATCCCTGCATCCCCATACCACTTGGCGCTCTAAGGGTCCCTGCATCTTTGTGCCACTCTGAACTGGGGGTCTCTGCACCCTGAAGTCTGTTTCTGCACCCCAGTACCACTCGGTGCACCGGGGGTCCCTGCACCCCGATGCCACTCCATGCACTGAAGTCCCCACACCCTGGTACCAGCCAGTGCACAGAGGGGTCCATGCACCCCATTGCCACTCCATGCACTGGGTGTCCCTATACCCCGGAGCCCACTCCTGCACCCCGGTGCCATTCTGTGCATTGGGGGTCCCTGCACCCCGGTGCCACTCCGTGCACTTCGGAGATCCATGCATTCTGGAGTTACTCTGCGCACTGCGGGTCCTGCACCCTGGTGCCAGTTGGTGCACTGGGTGTCCCTGCACCTCGAAGCCCGTTCCTGCACCCCGGTGCCACTCGGTGCAATGGAAGTCCCTGCACACCGAGCCTGGTCCCCGCGCCTTGGTGCTACTTCGTGTACTGAGGGTCCTTGAACCCCGGTGCCACTCCGTGCCCTGAGGGGGTCCATGCACCCCGAGCTCGTTCCTGTACCCCAGGACCACTCCGTACGCTGGGGGTCCCCGCACCCCGAGCCCGTTCCTGCACCCCGGTACCACTCGGTGCACTGAGGTCCCTCCACCCTAGTGCCACTCGGGACACTGGGGGTCCCCGCACCCCGAGCCCGTTCCTGCACCCCGGTACCACTCGGTGCACTGAGGTCCCTCCACCCTGGTGCCACTCGGGACACTGGGGGTCCCCGCACCCCGAGCCCGTTCCTGCACCCCGGTACCACTCGGTGCACTGAGGTCCCTCACCCTGGTGCCACTCGGGACACTGGGGGTCCCCGCACCCCGAGCCCGTTCCTGCACCCCGGTACCACTCGGTGCACTGAGGTCCCTGCACCCTGAAGCCACTCCGCGCACTGGATAATCCTGCGCTCGGTGTCGCTCGGTGCACTGGGGGTTCCTGCAGCCGGTGCCACTCGGGGTGCACTGGGTGTCCCCGCACCCCGAGCCCGCCGCTGCCCGCGCGGATGCTCCGCGTGCCCCGCTCGGTGCCGGTGCGCGGGGTTGCTCACCCGTACGTGCCCGTCCACGGCGGCGCAGGCCGCCCGCCGCTTGGCCTCCTCCGCCATGGTGCCGCCCTGCCGCCCGCGGGCGAGGCCGCGCCTGCCGGGCCCCGCGCGGAGCCGCCCCGGCGGGCGGGCGGGCAGCGCCGAGCTGCGCAGCGGGGCGAGCCGGCGGGGGAGCCGCATGCCGGCCCGGCCCGCCCCCGGGGGGCAATCCCGAGCGGGCTGCACGCCTGGGACGAGCTGGCTCCCTTCCTTCTCCTCCTCCTCCTCCTCCTCCTCCTCCTCCTCCTCCTCCTTCTTCTGCTGAGGGATTGCTGGGACTTGTAGTGCTGTGAGCCGCGAACTACAGCTCCCACAGTCCCCGCTCCGCCCGCCCGCAGACCACAAGGGACTTGTTCATCGTAGTGGTACACGAACCACAGCATCATAGAATGGGTTGGGAAGGTCCCTAAAGACCATTCAGTTCCAACTCGTCTGCCACAGGCGGGGACATCTTCCATTGGATTAGGTTGCTATCCAGAGGTTTTAATCATAGCTCTCAACTTGTCATTAGTTAATGATCATAGAATGCTGGAATCATAGAATGGTTTGGGTTGGAAGGGACCATAAAGCCCATCCAGTTCCAACTCCTCTGCCATGGGCAGGGGCGCCTTCAACCAGACCAGGTTGCTCAAAACCTCATCCAGCCTTGAACATTTACAGGGACAGGGAACCCACAACTTCCCTGGACAACCTATACCAGTGTCTCACCACCCTCATCGTGAAGAATTTCTTCCTAATGTCTAATCTAAATCTTATGCTTTCCAATTTAAAGCCATTCCCTCTTGTCCTATTACTCCATGCCCTTGTAAAATGTCCATCACCAGCTTTCTTGTATGCTCCATTCAGGAACTGGAAGGCTGCTATAAGGTCTCCCTGGAGCCTCCCATGATACCATTCTATGATTCTACATTGTACTGAAGCACATTTAGGTTTCAATCTGAAGTCTAACAGATATAGATGTGTCACCCACTGACTACCCAAGAGGTCTCTGTCATTTTTAAAACTTTCTTTTTATAGGTTGAAGAAAAAAATCTCCCAGCCCAAACTGCTGTAAACCGCTTTTGGGGCAAGTGGGATGGGAGGGTGGATATTCTTACGATAAAAAGGAAATTTTCTGCATCTGTAGATGTAAAGCAACAGAGGCAGCAGGAGGCCAGTCTACTGTATCCATGTAATGATAAAAATTGTTGATGTGTACATTTTGATATATCAGGATTGCCAGGGATGGAGGGACTAAGGCTTTCCGATAAAGTGGGAGATGTTCCACTGAGAAACGCTGGGAGAGGAGATAGGGTGGCAGGGGGAGCACTGGCACCACACAATGACATCGGGGGTTACTTGGACTCTGCTTGGGCATCCAGAGGTGTTAAGGAAAAGTCTTTATCGGACTTTGACTCAAATTCTGTAACACGCTTTCAAGCCAGGGCCTGTGCCAGCTGGGAGCAATGCTGTGCAGCAGGACTCGCAAGTCGGAACATGAGCATGATAAAAGGCGGTAGGTATTCCTCCAACCACACTGTTGTCACCCAGCACTCATCAGTCCTCATCCCACCCTGCAGGAAGGTCGGGATAAAACCCAATGGAGGCCACCTTCGTTATCACAAGTTTAAGCCTTCCTTTAGCCGTAAGTTTACCCCTCTGTTCTGGGCTGGTATCTGCTGACACTGTTTGTGAAGAATATTACAGAGGAAGCTCAATATTCAAGTAACCCTGAACCAGTGTTTTCAGTCCTGGGAGCCACGTTAAGACCATGCACAGGCTTCTTACTGTCTCTCCAGGCTGTAGATAGATGAGATGGATGAGAACTGCAGGTACTTACTACTCACTCCAAGGTCAGACCACAATGCATAGGGAAAAATCTTTTATTTTATTTGCACAACAGAAATGCTGCTGTTGCCTTGCTTTTTTCAACTCTGTGTATGACTGGCTTATTTTGCTGTCAACCTCTGTGGTTCCACTACGATTTACAAGGGCTAGAAACATTTCCTTTTGTTTTCCCTGGGTTGGCACACCACTCTTTGAACAATGGGGTGGTATTGTAACAAAGGCTCTATTATCATTGCCCAGACTTATCGCGGTGCGGTAAGGCTGTACCTTTCTGTACAGAGCAGGTGACTTGCTATTTACAGCAGCATGTGATCCCTATACAGTTGTTTTCTGCTAAATGTTTGACTGCTGCCTAAAAGGAAGAAGTATCACAGGGCTTTTACACTGATTCAGGAAGCCCAACTTTGTATGTGGGCAGCTCTCAAATCCCACCAGAATGGGGAGTGTTAGTCCAGAAGTTACATGTGGGTGATAAACCTGTTAGTATACTGACAGCAATGTCTGCAGGCTTTGGCTTGAAACCATTCTTGCAGTGCACGTACCCAGAGGAACACAAACATTTCCACTTGCAGATAATGGGGCTTGCTCTTAGCAATTTATCTGAATCCACTGGTGAGTTACATTTTCAATGAATGCAAGAAAATCTTTTATTTATGGTGTGCTGAGCCTTGCCAATGCACAAAAAGGCAGTGTTGGACATTTTTTAAATGGATTTTCTTTACATTTCAGTGACAACCAGCTCTACAAACAGCTTGAAGTCTTTTTGTACAAGCCTACGCTTGCCCTGTGTCAAAGCCTCCCCAGGAACTAACTCTCACCCTCTCTGCTTCAGTATAGAGGGAGGTGTTTGCCCCTGCTTTGTTTGAACAGACATTTTGCGTGTTGAACAGGGTGGTAACTGTCAGGTGTTAAGCCTAACGAAATGCCATGCTGATGAACGGAGTAGTTTGGGCCATCAGGCTGGTGAGGGAGACTGCTTGATTCTGGGCACTGCATTCTGCATCAGAGGCTGAAATTACATGTTGGGAAATTACACAGTGGCCAAGATAACAGCTTTCTGTTGACAAAATGGGAAGATCCTGCTCTTTACTCCCTTCACCCAGCATCCATTCTCAACCTGGTTACAGAGTTTATCCTTTGCTGGCATTCCTCTGACCCTGTCCTGATTCACCTTGCCACGTGGGCAAAAGCAGTTTCTTCTTGCCAAGTGAGTGAGGTTGAACTGGCTCAGCCAAACAACATAAAACATCTCTCTGAAGGGCTAAAGGTGCTCTGGTCTAAGCCAGCACTGTCCCCCAAAAGGAGCATTTCCACCCTCTGGTCCATCGCTTGCCAAGTTTTCCTGCTACTTCCAAGTGTTGGCAGAGAGATGTTTTTTCTGAAAGGTAAAGCAACCAACAAAATCCAGGTCAGTTTTCCCTGACCCTTGCTGAGAAAGGCAGTAAGACCAATCAATTAGGAGTGGGAAGGCTGTAGGATCATCTTCTGTGGGAGACTTAGCCCAGCTTAAACCCAGTGCAAAAGTGCTCGTTAACCTGAGTGAAATCCTTGTGAAGGCACAGTAGCCACTGTGTGTAAAGTGTGTTTATCTAATTAACAGTCTGCCTTTCACATTCGATAAGGCATGAAACAGCTAAAAACAAACAAGACCTATGAAGGTAGAACTTCACCAACACACTGGAGAAGCTAAGCGGAAAAGTATGTCTAACTCATCTTGCCAGATAAACTGCCTGTCTTGTTGGCAGGGGCTCTCTGAGCCTGCCATGCCCCAGAAATTACATCCTTGCTACCTAATTTTTCAGTCTGCAAATTCCGGTTCAGCTATGTTTCTTCCAAATGGCACCTACTCTGCTGCTCATCTGTAGTTTCATCAGTTGGATGAAGAATTGCTCACGTTTATTCTGCTTGTGAAAAGCCATCAGCAAGTATACGAACTACAACATATGTGTCTTTTTGGTGGTCTGAATTCTCCTGGAGGAAAAAAGCAGGGTGTAAATGATCATTTTGCAGAGCACTACAAACGGCCCTTGTTACAGGGCAGCCACGAGGTGGCATGCTGGGCTGTCACTACTGCGCCTCCGAGAGCAAGTTATTCAAGAAAAGCAGACAGATCTTTAGCGGAGTTACATAAACCACCATTCTTATTAACATCCATCCATCCTGCAAGAACAGGCTTTGATTTCCACATAAATGGCCGGTCATATTTAAAGTTATTGTCATATGATTGAAATAGATCTCTTATGTCAGTCAGTCAAAACAGAATGGGGAATGTGAGTCATGCTTTGGAAAAAGCAGGAAGTTTGGTTTTGTCGGCACAAAATTTTAATACAGAGAGAAAATTATAAGGCTGTATTGCTGTGTTTGTCTTGGGGATTTGTGAATAACATCATCCAGGCATCAGAGAAATGTTTCCAAAAGGAAAAAGAGCTTTTAGATTGTAATTCTTATTCCTTACGCCTCAGTTGAAAGAAATCTAGGAGGAGTCTAGAATAAAACATGGACTCCCCTGAAAACTGTGAGAGCCCCCCTAAAATAAAAGGCTGCAATGGAAAGACTATGGATCTAGGACTGGGAGGTGGGAGGAAATGCAAGAAATGAGATAATACACATGGGTGTCATAGGGACATTTGCACAAGGTTGTTATTGTTTTGCCTTAAGTGTAATAAACCTTAATGAACCAGCACAAAGGTAGAAGGGCAAGTCTACCTATAAAGTATTACAATATTCTGAAACTTACTGGGCTTCATGATTACTGTGCATCCATCTCAAAGACCCCTGAACAACTAGTGGGACAAGAGATGAGTTACTGTAAAAAGCATGGCATGGAACGAGTTTTTCTACACAGAATGAAAATATAATGATATTTAAACATTAAATATGAGAGTTACACTTCAACATTACTGTTCCAAACACTGCTATGCAAGAAAGATTAATTTAAATGAGAAGAGGTGCAGGGGAGGGCTAGTGACATGAAGAGGGGAGCAGAGAGCCAAAAGGGTAAGGAAAGAATAAAAGCCTTTGGCTTGGTTTCCCTCGCAAAAGAGAAGGAAATTGATTACTCTTTATAAACACATAAATGGGTAGACACTCAAGAGAGGAATTATCTAAATAAAGAAAATATTAGCACAAGACCATATCAGTACAACAATGAAATGTCATTTAAGTTACCAAAAAAGACACGATCCATTTGGCATGGGGCACAAGGATAAACTCTTTCCAACCATGTTAAAGTTAAGTAAGTAAAAAACATCCCAAAAATCTCTGGATTGAAGTTCAGTGGTTGTTTGGGGAGCAGTGTTCATGACCTGACTTTGCATATATATGGTGGTTTAAAAGAGCTATATTTCCAACTCAACAGAAATTAAGAGCGCAAGGCAGGAAGAAAAGCTTAGCTCTAAAGTGGGAATTACAAGCTCCTTAAAAAGAGTTCATAGAGCGATCAAAGAGCCCCAGTTTCAAAATCAAGAGAGAAAATCCATGGACAATTCCTATTTTATTAGCAGACTAGAGGGAGTGATTAAAAATGTAAAATAAATAGCCAAAATGAGTAAAGTGGGAAATAAAGTGTTGGTATAATGATGAGTCATGAGAAGCAGAGTAGTTATTGGAAGTGAAGCACATCAAAGGAAATCCATAGCTGGCAAGGCCAAATCCCAGAAAACTCTAGTAATGGTACAGGCGCATTACTAGATGGACATGATTAAAATGTCAATAATGATGCCAAAGTGTTCTTTGAACATTTATGGTCTATGTTTGTAAAGATGCAGGAAGATACGTGGGTGGATTACTTACCAGTGATGTGATAAATTTCAGTCCATTAGTAATCAATGAAGTTCTTGTCTTCTAGGGATAACTGTGGCCCAGTTGCTCTGAAACAGGTTGGCTGCAGAGACTACTTGGTTATTAACGTTCATCCTTAGTAAACCTTGATATGCTAGGGAAATTCTAGAAAGCTAAAAAACTTCCTGGTTGATATTTGTTTTCAGAAAGGACAGTTGAAGGATATGTAGTAAATGTAAGAACGGTTCCTGACTAAACGCCAGAACAAGTTGGTATGTGACTCAGATTAAACAATTAGTAATGCCAGTCAGAGGTCTAATAGAAATCTCATTTCATGCTTCAAGAAGATAACAAATAATTGAATTTCCTCTGGAAGGTGTAATAAACTTTGTAAAGGATTTTTACTTAGAACTGCACAATACTTCCATTAAAAAATACAGGGTAATAAAGCATCAGTTAAGCTTATATTAAATACTGGCCACATAGATTATCTTTTAAAGAAATGGTTATAAATCAGCACAGGAAGGAAATGGATCTATTAAGAGCAAGGCCAGAGGAGGGTCATGAAGATCATCAGAGGGCTGGAGCACCTCCCATACGAGTACAGGCTGAGGGAGTTGGGTTTGTACAGCCTGGAGAAGAGATGGCACCAAGGAGATCTTAGAGCAGCCTTCCAGCTCTTCCTGGTTAAATGGGGCCTACAGGAAAGCTGGAGAGGGGCTCTTTATCAGGATTGCAGGCATAGGACGAGGAGGAACAGTTTTAAAATGAAAGAGGAGAGATTTAAATTAGAGTTTAGGAAGAATTTTTTACTGTGAGGGTGGGGAGGCACTGGCACAGGTTGCCCAGAGAAGTGGTGGCTGTCCCATTCCTGGATGTGTTCAAGGCCAGTTTGGATGGGTCCAGTAGAAAGTGTCCCAGCCCATGGAACAGGGGTTGGAACTGGATGATCTTTAAGGTCCTTTCCAACCCAAACCATTACATGATTTTAGGATTCTGAATCATGCTTGAATGAGGCTACTTCTAATGGGATCCCTCCAGGATCACGTATGCTATACTACACGTATACGCAATTCTATTTTTATTAGCCAATTGGAAATGTACACAAAATCACTCCTAATACAATTTGCAGATGACATCCGCATCAGCAGTGTGGTACAATCAGGATGACAAGGGCTGTTGTTGTTCAAAACATGATAGACTGAATCAGAATAAAGGACCTGCCTGTGTATCTCAGGTATGCACATGTACACAGAGAAATAAGAGTGTAGTTCTGTGTGTTGCCAACAGCCTACAGTCAAACTTTGACCTATGTGATGGGGAGGCACCTGAGGGATATACGACTGCCTTTTCTACCCCTAAATACAGATGAACAGAGCTCCCTGATCTCCATATTCTGAAATGCAATGCTGAAAAAAAATTAGAAAAGGGGAGGGAAAGAAACTCTGATTTACAGGCTGGAGGAAATGCTTTCCAAGGAGAATTAAAAAGTTTGTAACTAATTTTGTTTGTTACAAAGAATCATAGAATCACAGAATAGTTTATGTTGGAAAGAACCTTAAACATCATCTAGTTCCAGGCCCCCTGGAACTGGGCAGCAATTCCTTCCACTGGATCAGGTTTCTCAAAGCCCCATCCAACGTTTTCAGTATCACCTGTACCAAACCAGCCCAGCTCCTCCACCGGAGGCCAGGGAAGCCATTAACTGGGCAACAAGCTCCTGAGGGAAGCGGTGATCCCATCATGCCCTTTCCTAAAGAAGGCACCAGCATCAGGATGCAGACAGCCACTACAAGCACCTCGGCAGGGTCTGTATGTGTCAGTAAAGCCGTATGTGCGCCTGCCTTCGCCCCAGCTGGCTGCTCCCTCAGCCCAAGGGGACATTCAAGGATTTCAACTTCTAGTCTTTCATTGTATTGATACTGAAAATGCCAGCAAATAGACTCTCTAAGACTCATTTTGGAGATTCAGAAAGCAAACATCCTTTATTTCAGCGCTGGACACATGAGGGAATGATTTCCATCAATCATGAGTAACAAAACAAGAGCTGGTTACAGAATATATTTTCCACTTACATGTGTATGTAGAAATTTTCCCAGAAATCTTACGCATATTCTGTTACTTACCAAGGACTAATTTTAATGTTATAATGAACTTCACAAGAGCCAAACCTATTGCTAATTGGAACTTTGGATCCAGCTCTCTGTCTGACCTTGCATTTTAGATAGGGAAAGACTGCAAACAGAGGTGATTATAGAAGACATATCTGTTCAGCACAGACCATACTTAACACAAGATGTTATCATTTTTCTTTCAACAGTGTCTGGAAAAACACTATTTGAAAAAAAAACGTGTTGTAAAGAAAATATGTTACCACAGGGACATTCTGTCCAACTTTCAAAAAACACAGTCACTTAGATGAAACTAAACTCTTCTTTAGCATAAATCAAAATATTCCATCTTTTGTAATAGTAATTACTTCTTGTATTGCTATAAAGAAGGATTTGAGCAGAAATGAGTAGAGAAGAAGCTAGTCTTCTTTTAGGTTTAAGTCCATCTGCTGGCAAGGCCAAAATCAGAACAGCCCATAGTATAATCATGATTTTGAATTATCCTGATAAAGGTGAATCACCTTACTTAGCAACAAAAATAAATGAAGCAAAAGACTTCCCAGCATCTACTGGTAAAAAATGAAATCCAAAGCCTTGGGTCAAAAGAGATTCGGAGATACACTGTGCAACAACTTTCAAATATACTTGCTCTGTAGTTTCTTAATTCTGCATTGATTGTTCCTATTTATTGTCATAGAATCATGGAATCATAGAATGGTTTGGGTTGGAAGGGACCTTAAAGATCATCCAATTCCAAACCTCCTGTCATGTGCAGGGCAGGGACACCTCCCACTGGATCACATTGCTCGAGGTCTCATCCAACCTGGTCTCAAACACTTCCAGGGAGGAGGCATCCACGACTTCTCTGGGCAACCTGTGCCAGTGTCCCACCACCCTCATTGTGAAGAATGTCTTCCTAATATCTAATGTACATTCTCCCCCTTTTAATTTAAAGCCATTCACTGTATGCCCTTGTAAAATGTCCATCACCAGGTTTCTTGTAGGCCCCTTCAGGTACTGGAAGGCCACTATAAGGTCTCCAGGAGGAGGTGCTACTGGAAAGCTACGATCTGATTGCTGTTACTGAAACTTGGTGGGACGTATGCCTTGACTGAAGTGTGGCTATGGATGGCTACAGGCTGTTCAGAAGGGACAGACTGGGAACGAGGAGCAGAGGCGTTGCCCTCTATGTAAGGAAACGGATAGAGTGTGAAGAGCTGTCCCTGAAGAATAGCCAAGAACATGATTAAAGCTTATGGGTGAGAATGAAAGACCGAAGCAACAAAAGGAGCCTTGTGGTTGGTGTCTACTACGGGACACCTAGGGGAGCCTACTAATGAAGCCTTCTTCCTCCAGCTACAGGAGGCATGCAAGCTCTTATCCTACTGGGGGCCTTCAAGCACCCTGACTTCTGCTAGGAAAGTAGAACAGCAAGCTGTAGGCAATCCAGGAACATCAAAGATAATGTCTTGAGCCTGACAATAGTCAAGAAGCATTTGGACAATGCCCTCAAATACATGTGAATGTTGGGGTTGTTCTGTGCAGGGTTAGAATTTGGACTATGATCTTTGTGGGTCCCTTCCAACTCAGGTCATTCTATGATTCAATGATTCTATAATTCTTAGCCTAGACAACAGACACCCGAGGGGATGCAATACTGGACCTGATGGTCGCCACTGCAAGTGAGCTCATCAGTGACATCATTGTCCTAAGTAAAAGTTTTAAAATTATTTAAAAGCAAATTTAAATCTTTTACAGTTATGTGAAGTTATGTACACTTATGCTCCTGCAAGGAGCAGGAAGTTGGACTCGATGGTCCTTATGGGTCCGTTCTGACTTGAGATGCTCTCTCATTCCACTCTTTGATCTATGACACAGCGGACATGCGCCCCGCTCCTGCCGCCCTTCCCGCCCGACGGGTCCATTGCACTCCGAGAGGGTCTCTCCTCCCCCGCCCCGCCCTGCCCGCCGCATGGTACGCGCCACTGGCCCCGCCCCGCCGACACGGAGGAACAGCCACGTCTCCAGCGCGGCGGAGAGGCCGGGCGGGAAGTGGGCGGGGCCTCGCCGCCCGGCGCGCCAGTCAGCAGCACGTGTGGCGCGCTGCCTGCGGCCAATCACAGAGCAGCTCGGTGAATCATGCGCTTGAGATTGGTCGCGGGAGCTGTAGAGAGCGGCGTGACTCCCATTGGCCGGCGGCTCTGTTGACAAACACCGCTCCTTCCCACTTCGACCAGTCAGAAGCGAGCGGCGGGCTGAGCGATGTGGCGCCGGACCAATGGGCTCACTCTCCGCCGCCAGGGGGCGGGCGGCGGTGGCGGGGAGGTTGCGCGCGGAGTGCCGGTACGTGGCGGGCGGGGCGCGGTGGGTGCTTGTTCGGCTGTGGCGGTGTCGGTGCGGCCAGCGTTGGCAGCGTTCATGCCCTAACGGCTGGTGAGGCGGGGCCCCTCCATGCGGGGGCCGGAGGGCCGCAGCGCTCTGGCCGCCTTCACGTTGTTGGTGCTGTTCGGGGTGGCGGCGGGCGTCCCGGAGCCGTCACCGGGCGATGCGGCGGCTGTGGAGGCCGCTTTTGGGTTGGGGGCGGCTGCCGCTCCCGCCGCTTTGCCGGCCGGTGCCGCTGACGTGACAGTGGAGGATGATGAGGCTGGGATGGCCCCCACGGCACCCGGCGAGCAGGAGCCCGAGGAGAGCGGAGAGGCCCGCACCGGCGGCAGGTGGGTTTGCGGGGGTGTTCGGGATAGGTCTGGGTGAGGGTCGGTGCCTGGAATGGGTGCTCGGGCTCATGGAGGGTGGGTGAGGATCGGTGCCCGGGACTGTGTCCAGGATGAGGGTTGGGTGCCTGGGGATGTGGGGGTGGGTGCACAGGATGGGCAGGGGAAAGGTGTGAGTGCCCAGGAATGTGGAGGGTGGGTGCACGGGATGGGGACTGGGTACCCTGGATAGGTGCCTAGGATGGGGGGGTGGGTGCCCGGGATGATGGGGTGGGGGACGGGTTCCCGGGATGGGTGCTGCACGGGCTAAGGGGTGGGTGGCCGAGATGGGGGGTCGGTGACCAGGGTGTGGATAAGGTGGAGGTGTGAGTACCCAGAACTGGTTGCCCGGGGTGATGGGGTGGGTGCAAGGAATGAGGATCAATGCCTGAGGGTGGGGGAGTGGGTGCCTGGCACAGCTGAATAGGGACTGGTAGTGCGGGCAGGGGTCAGTGCCTAGTGCTGCTGATAGGAATTCAGCCGTCTGGGTGGGGAACAGTGCCTGGACATGTTGGGGAGGGGTGCTTGAGCTGTGCAGGTGGAGGATCAGTGCCTGGAGACACTGGGGAATATGGTCCAGCCTGTGTAGGTGGGAGGTCAGCGCCTTGGAGATGCTGGGGAGGGTGGTAGCACCCAGTTCGGGGGTGCTTGTCAAATACTGGTACCCAGGTTGTGGGTCAGAGCCTCAAGGGAGAAGCAGGCAGTGCCCAGGGTCTGTGTATGGGGGTGCTTGGGAGGGGGAGGTTGTGTCCAGGCTGGGAATTGGCAGCTGGAGAGGTGCTGGGGGGAGGAGAGTTGGATGAGAAAGGTATGGCAAGGTCCTAGGGTTATGCAGGAGCAGGCATGGGGTGATGTGCAAATAAGAGTTGGAAGAGTCAGTGATCTAGAAAGAACGGAGAGGGCCTGCGGGAACGTTGGGATGTAGGTGGTCATTGGAGGGTCCAGTGGGTTGGGAAGGTGGTTTGTGGAGAAACGAGGGTGCCACAAGCTAATGCATGGGGTTGCACTGCAGGGACATGCAGGAAAGTGTCTGAAGGTGAGAGGAGAGGCACAGAGGGAAGAGAAGGAAGGGATGAGTCCCAGTATGGGGCTGGAAGTAGCTATGCAGTGTGGACAGGCTGGACCAAGAGGTGAGGGAGAGGCTGTGGCAATAAAGAAAGGTACTTCAGAACCTGGCAATCACCATGGGTATTTTGGGACCCTGCCATCACTAAAGTGCTTGTTCTTTTCTGTGGTCGCTAATAAGGAGAAACACTTCTATAGTTCTTAGGCAAATAAGCTGCAGCTGGCCTTCTTGCCCTGGTAATACCAAGTCTTGATCCCCTCCTTGACTTGTTACCAGTGTAGCAGTGCTGTGCCTGCAGGAAGGAGACACAAAAGCATTCTATCTATAGTCTAAACTCCATCCAATGCTTGCAACTCAGTTGTTCAGAGCATCGTATCCCTTTCTGACATATTCTCTCTTTCTCTTAAAGAAAACACAGTTCTCCTGTTTACTTAATTGTCTGATAAACACAGACACTGCTGTGTGTGCTTGAAGGGAAGCAAAATGTGCAAGACAAATTGTCAAACAAGTTTCAGAATATAACTAGGGGAAATAAAACATTTAATAACTGCATGTGGCAAGAAGCTCTGGTAAAAGGAAGGTTTTAATGAGTGACTCAAGTGCAGAAATTTTACTGGGCTGTTTGCAGCCTGTTTCAGAATTGGCTGAGAAAGATGAGGTGATAAACCACAGCCAGAGTTTAAAGGAAGAAGAGCATGACTAAATGCCTGCTATATTTGAGAACCTGTTCTAAAAATGAAAAGTCAACAGTGTTTAGTTAGTGTCCCTGAGCATTCACTTAAAGAAGGAAGTGACTGATAACTTTGTATCCTGTTTTCTTTGAGGTAAATCTGTTACCTGTTAGCAACAGATCGTTCTTTTGTGTTTCATGTCATCAAAACTACCTAGTTCATTACAATTTGGCTGCATTCATTTTTAAATAAGACCTTCATTTATTTAACTCTGAATATATTTAAAAATTATTTTTTTGTTTCACTACTAGAGCTAAGTAAAATACACTAAAGATACTCAATGTAGAATTTTAAGCCTGAGATGAAAGGTAGCTGTTCCCTAATTGGTTAGTGCATTGGAATAGATTTGCTGTCATCAAATAAAAATAGGATGTATGCCTGGCCATAGTATTTGCCTGCATTTCTTTCTTTTTTTTTTAATCTGTGAGATCTCTGTTTACCTCAGATAATTGTTCTTCATCAATAAAATATCCATGTAATATAACAAGTTGGTATAATCCGAAAAAACGTGAGCAAAACAAAAACCAAAGCCCCCAAACCAAACACCAACTGTTTTTGCTCTAGGCAAATGAATGTAGTCATCTTGGGTTTGGGTGTTTTTTTATTTCATAGAAGAATATGTGAGGATTAGTGAATTACCGTGCTTTTTAGATACAGACATGCAGGTTTTAAAATTGGAGTAGCTGTTTAGAATTCTAAGTTTGACAAACAGGCATATTTGCAATGTCCCAAGTGGCTGTTGAGGGTATTAGAGTTGGGTTTTTTTTAAAACTGAAACTGGAGTAGTGGTAAATATTGTACCAAAGCAATGATAAATACTGCTTTTTTTTTAAACTGAAACAACTTATTTGAATAGATACAGTTTTTTTTGTTGACAGTGAAAGGCTGTAGATGAGCTAAATAAGTGTTCCTCCTCAATCTCGTTTACATCCTTGCTTGCAATCTTGACACTTTTCTCCTGTTCATAGGTAAAACCTTCACTTCTATAAAGTAGAACAGAGCTGTGTTGAGGCCACTTGATCACAAAATATGGGCTATGTTCAAAATGGGATAAAAACAGTTTTAAGGCACAGGACTGACCTTTTGTCTATGTTTATGGAAGTCTGTAGTCCATATTTTGCATAGTTTCACGGGGGAACATTGTAACTACACAGCAAGAACCAGCTCATGTCTGTGAGCAAAAGAGGATAGGAAATGGTAAGAAAACACTTTCATTTAACTGTAGAAGCTGTTTGTAGATGATCAGGATGAGGGATGTGTGTCCAGATGTGTCTTTATACTGACAAAGTGCAAATAAAATCTGACTGTACAGTAATAGCTTAGGCTCTGCCAGCTGCTGTGATTACAGATACCTTCATATGTGTGATGTTATACTGGCCTCTTGCTTTAGTCCTTCTGCTGGCCATCTGTAAGGGCCCAGAAGGGATTTTCTTCTCCATCACTTGGTTCATAATACATCCTGGAGCAGCAGCTAGAGGCAAGGTGAAATATGTTAAGTGTCTTTGTCATTTTACTGATGTTCATTTTTCAGTTGCCTGGTTGATGGATCCTGAAATTTAAGTAACTGCCTAGTGTGGAATGATTCCTTTCTGTATTTTTTTGTTCTGGTCCAGGCTAGTGGAGGCTATTGCAATTCTGATTTTTTAATGGTGGGCTTTTTTTTTTCCTCTAGTGTGCATGTGATTTAATTCCAGGAGTTGGACTTAATGATCCTTGTGGGTCCCTTGCAACTCAGGACATTCTTTCTATGACTGATTCATTCCCTAGCATAGTCCCCAATACACTTTCAAGAAATGTCTTGCCTTTTCAGGAATTTGCAGTCTTGCTGCTGTTTGTCTTTGTTGTCTTCTCTTCCTCGACGTTATAGTTGTGACTTTCCACCTTTTTACCTTTGACCTGAAGCTGGGGTAGTATTTTGTGGGATGGTATGTGGAATCGAGGTCTAGTTTGGTAGTGCTCTTAGAGAACTTGTATAACGTTGGAAACTGGCTTCTTTGGTCAAGGTAGTCCTGAAGCTTTACCCAGTCAGGAGGTGGTACTGATATACCCAGTGATAAGGTATTGTTTTGCAGAGAGTAACAGTTTGTCAGTTTTAACCAGAATGGAAGCTGAAATGGGAATTCCTTACAACTTATTGATTAGGTGTCCTAAAAATGCAACAAGGTGTCCTAAAAATGCAGATACGGTCTGAACATCTTCAGTCAGCCAGCAAGGGCTTGCAAAGAGATAGGTAAAAGGACTCTATTCTTCAATCATGGCCAGATTCTAATGGGGTTTGTAAGAATTTGCTGTTGGAATTGGGCATAATACACTACAGTAAACTTAACTTGCTATTTTTTTGTTTTATTTTACCTGCCTGTTTTCAAGCTCTGAAATAATTTCTTAAATTGGTCACCTAAATTGCTTTTATTTGATTAGACTACCTGAAAGATGGGAAGATCCCTTGTCACCATGTCATACTCTGTCGGCAAAGCTGCAAGCAGTGTATTGGATATGGAGGCCCTGGCACAGGTTGCCCAGAGAAGTCATGGCTGCCCCGTTCCTGGAAGTATTGAAGGCCATGTTGGATAAGGCTTTGAGCAACCTGATCCAGTGGAAGGTGTCCCTGCCTGTAGCTGGGGCGGGGGGGTACTAGGTGATCTTTAAGGTCCCTTCCAATCCAAACCATTCTGTGATTCTATGAATAGCACAGAGACAGGGGGGAAACTTGAAAAAAAAAAAAGACAACACTAGCAGGGGTCTAGGGCACATGTAGATAAATTGCAGATCTTACACCAATTAGAATTCAAGTGACAGGGTTTTAAGTCACTGGAATAATCAGAAATGGACAGAACAGGTATTAAGATTTTAATTTATAGAAAAATAGAGTAAATAACAAATAATTACAAGACTGAGTTTAGCAGGTTTTTTTTCTAATGCTCGGGATTGTCATTGTTGACGATCAAGATGAGATCAGAAACAACTATTTAAAAAAAGCAGAGAGAAATTAATGCTTTTCTTGCACCTGGTTCCTGTTCCAGAGGTAGCCACATACAAGATATAGGTATAGCTGAGCCTGTCCTGTTCCTGTGTCTCATCCAGGTGTTTGCTGAGTAGGTGAAGTTTGTGAAATGAAGTGCAGAGCTGGTGGCCAGGGGGACTAATAGTGTAACATTGCACCCAAGAGAAGTCAGGATTTTTTTTTCCTCAAAATGTCTGCTACTGGTAAAAAGCTTCCCCCTCAAGCCATCAATTTTTTTTTGTTCCTCTCTCTTCCTGATCAGCCAAACTTAAAATGTAAGTGCAGTTACACCACAGTGTGGGTGACCAGAGGTCATGATCCAGGTACAGATTCCAAAACTGCCATCATGGGTGGTGGTGGCAGTGGGGTTTAAATAATGAGATAACTCTTGGGGAAGGCTGAGGTTTGCATCTAGTGGGGAAAGATACTATAGGAATTTAAGATACAAAGGCATAAAACATTTGTTTCTTGAGGGAGAAGTCAAGCAAGAAGAATTAGATAAAGGAAAACAATGGAGTAGATGGGAAGGAAACATTTCACAGTGCAATTTTAGGATTTTTCTTCTCTACAGTGTTACTGCCAAAATTCCCTCTTTTCTAGCTACACTTCTACCTTTTCTTATAATCTACTTGTCAGCTGGATCAGCATAAATTTTATGTAGATCCACTTGCAATTATCTTTTTATGCAATGATAGGCTTCAGATAAATGATTTTACCATAAAGCAAACGGTTTCTGTTAAATGTGTGTCCAAGGTCTTTCATGTGTGAGCAGTTGTTTACACTGCTTGAGAATAGATAGTCTCCTGAAGTCCAGTTTATTATTAACCCAGTCTTGGTTTCTGTACAGTTGCAATAGTGATACGTACTCAGCTTATAAAAGCTCATGTAGTCTACTAGTCAAATATTTGCACAACTGCTACTTTCCTAACAGTTTCTTAAACTAAGCTTTTGGAAAAATGAGAAGCTTGGCTGTTTTTGGTACATGTTAAAGTAGTATTTAATTTTCTCTTTATTAACAGTACAATGCTATAGTACAGTATAAAGTCCTGTATAATGTGAAACTGCAGTGTTTTACATGACTTTTGTAATAGGTGATTTGATAAGCCACTGTCCTTGAATATGTTTTTAAGATTAGGATTGTAGTTCTCCGCTCTTTAAAGAGAAAATTAGAGCCCTAGATCACGTCCTCTCTAAACATTCGGCTTACTACACTGGTATCTTTGGACAAGTAAATATATCTGACTTCAGTTCTACACAATGATTTAGTGTCCCCTATTGTTTACAGTAATGATTCATATACATGTCTGTGTGTGTTACCTCCTCCCTGCCCTTTCACCCTTGCCTGAAAACACTTAATCAACCATCAAATTTATTTGCACAGTTCTTTGTTCTCATTGAAATCAATGTCTATAAAGGCCTTTCTGGGTCACTGGGTCCAGCCCCCCTCAGTGCAAGCAGTCTGTAAAGTGATCAAGCTCTACTCCCACAGCCTTTGAAAATGGGTGAACCTGCTGCAAGCCAAAACTGGCAACACATCCCAGCTTTTTCAGGTCTGTGTGAAACAATATTGAAGGAAAAAAAAAGACCTTCACAAATGCCTTGTCAGTGTTTTGTCTCTGATGTGTTGTTTAGCTTTCTGGTTTGTTGTTATTTTTTGGCTTGTTTATTTATTTTAATGTTTGAATTCTAGCCCAGTCAGAAATGCTTATTCTAATTGTACGGCTGCATTAGAAACAAGATTTACTAAAATTGATGAGCTTTGGGGGCTGTAGAAATCAGCAACTAGTCTGCCATTACCACGTGTCCCCAGACAGATAGGCTCCTTAAAGCCTCAGCTACATAAGGCCGTTGGCTGGCTTTGTTGTCTGCTGACATTGGAGGTTGTTTCTAGTGTCCAGTGTGTGCCTTAGGTTACTCTAACACTTGTTAAATCTCCAGGATTTCAATGTTTCATCCAGAGCTATTGAAAACTAGTTGTGAGTTAATATTTATTATGTAGTGATTTGTTGGGTTAATTGTTTCAGGTTTTGGTTGTTTTGAAAGGACATATTAAAGATCAGTGTGGGTAGGACTGCAAAAAATAGGATTATACTGTTCATATAAATATCTCAAAAGAAGATGATCTCATTCAGTGTTGTGGCCACCTGCTTGTGGGAGCTAAAAGTCAACTGTCTTCCCCTGAAACTGAACTCTGACAAGTGTCTTATGGCATGTAAATTAGTGTAACATCCAGCCAGAGACTGCAACTTTTCTACTCTCTCATTGGTCTAGGTAGAGCTACCAGGGTAAATGTCTGGTTTGCAGAATATATAGGCTTAGCTTTATAGTTTGCACTGTGTTATCTATAAGGTGTTTTTTTATATTTGAACTATGTACTGCTGTAGTTTTGACTGTGAATGCTTCCAACTTGCAGATCTCTAGTAATTATCAGCACTTTGGATGGACGAATTGCTGCACTGGATCCAGAAAACAGGGGCAGAAAACAATGGGATCTGGATGTGGGATCAGGTTCTCTTGTGTCATCCAGTCTTAGTAAACCAGAGGTAAGGCTTAATCTCTTTACTGAGTAAATCTTTAAAACCAGCACTTTCTGTATCAAAAATAAATGTAACTTCTTCCACAGTTGATAGATGTTAAATAATGTAGTTAATTTAGTATGAATAAAGTTTGATAGTTATTCTCAAACTGGTTTTTGGAGTGCTTACATCATGCTGCCATTTCAAACTGGAGTATGTCAGCTTTCTAGTCTTGCAACTGATGTATGTGATAACTAGATGATGTAACTGAGTTTGGTAATTGTATGCAATTGCTGATTGAAAACAAGTTACTTGTAATTTGAAGCAAATGAAAGGATCGTCTGCTTTTTATTACTAGAGTATGTTTCGGCAAGTACTGGTTTTTTTTTCCTTCAAGAAAAGCAAAAGCCCTTGTGACTTAGCAAATGAACAAAGGATTGGGGTTTTTTCTATGCTGGATAAGAAGGCTGGCTATGAAATAAAATGTATTAGCAATGAAACAGAGTGCCGAGGATCATCCTGAAGTGCTGAGTGGTAAAGGGTTGCATCGCTTCTTGCTGATAAATTATAAGAAGGAACTCTAAATTAGAGTTAAATTTCTTGTTTAGTGTTATTTCCACCATTGGTTTGAATAACCTTGAGCTAGAAATTAGAAGGAAGTTTTTGCATTTTGTTTTTTACCTACACTGAAGAAGTGAGATCCCCGAGTCATTCTCTCCTAGATTTAGGAGGAATAAATATACCAATTAAGAGACAGTTTGTGGTGACAACAAAGTGCACTGTCCTTCACTGTCATGGGTTGTTGGATTTGATGGCCAGTGCTATATTGTGCTTTCACGTGATGAGCATCAGAGGATGAAAGTTGAAGTCAAGGGTATTCAGACTGTAAAAGCTTCTTGCTTGTTGCTGTTTGTTGGTGTGTAGTTTACATGACCTCTGTTTTGGTATAGAGAGGTTCAATAAAAGATTTGGTCTATTGTTGTCATTTGTAAGTGTGTGAGAAGTATCTCAGATTACAAAAGTAATGTGAATGTTAACTCATGTTCCTTTGTTTCTAAAAGAGGATGTTACTTACAGATGCAACTTCTTGAGTCTTCTTCAGGTATATTTTTGTGTTTAAGGCAAAACACTGGAAAAGAAGTTGTTTCTTAAATATGTTGTAGATCAGAATTTTTACGAATATAGAAACTGTAAAGAGAACTGTAAAGAGGAAGATGTCAGTTATAAATTGTGGTTCTTTGCATATGTTTTCAATACTAGATGCTTTAAATATTGTTGTGTTCTCTTGCAACTTTTTTCTAATGATCACTGTGTAACTCGAATAACCTGTTATAAAGCATGCATTTGAAATATGCGCAAATATCAGCTTCATTTTTCAGTACAAATTAAGACATGAGCCCAGGTTTTTAAAGGTCTCAAGAATGCAAGCATTTAATACTGTAGAAATGGTTTTGCAAATCTAGATTTTGTTGATCAACTGATCCATCCAGAGTTTTGATCTTTTTCCAGTGTAGTGTGACTAAAGTTGGTGTAGAAACTAAAGTTGGTGCTCCAACAACCAAAACTGTAGTTTGTCCAGGCAATATTTAATTCCCTTTTGTGGTTACAACTTAGTAGGTTGTGGGAATCATAAAAATACACTTTTAAAGAGCATTTGTTATGCATACAAGAAGTTTTCAGATGGGCTTTCAAGTTGTTGTTTTTCTACAACTGTGGCCAAAGACACTGATGGATTTTGGCAGTTAAGATGCAGAGCCTACGAGAGTGCTAATTTTGGAAGTAAAACTTCATTCTGGCCTTTTAGAAGCCGTTAAACACTATGAATATAGGTCTTTTTAGACTTAGTGTCATGTAAACAAGTGCTGTTAAGATAAGACAGAATTTAACAAGAAACAAAAGTGATGAATGCTGCAAATAAGCTACACTTCAACATTTAAATTAACATTTTAATCTGCTGTCAGCATTGGCTGAAAGACTTCGTGCAGTGAATCTAGACCCTACATGAGTAATATGCTTCATTAAAGTTGTTGGGACAATTCTGTTTTTAGTGAATTTAATATTTTGACCCAGTGTCTCTCTCCCCACTTTAAAGTATTTCCTCTCTGAGCCTGTGACGTGTTGAATTTTACTCTCTCAATCTAACTATTGAGGTTTATGCTTCCTCTTCCAACATTTTTGAGGTAAAAAAGGTCTTTGTGCTTGCAACCACAATATTAATCTTCATCATAAACCACTATCATTACGTAAGCTATTAACCTACATCTTCTTGCAGGAAATGGCAAGTGAGAAACACTTTTTGCATTACACTTGCAGTGTGTTCTCCTGTGTCTTAATTGTTTTGGTGAGGTTTTTTTAACTATCTTGGGTGAGAGTGCAGTGAACTGTGGTTCCAGGCCCTGGTGTGAAAATACCAATTTAGTTTCCAAGTGCCTTTTAAGAAAAGACATTAGATTTTCAAACTTTCAGTGTTTAACAGAACAGTAGTTACTTCCTTTGCCTAGCTGTAAGATGTCAACTCGGCTGTCTGGAGCTCATGTGTTAATTAGGAAAGTGAGGTAGTAAAATTTCAAATGTTCCAGCAGCTCTGTCAAACACTTCAGATCTTGAAACTACTGCTTAAGACACTGACAAGTGAGATGTTCATCATTTGTCATGTGAACAGATCAATTAGAAAGGAAAGGCTGTTGAACTACTAATTGTGTGTCTGGGTAACTAAAATGGTAAAATTCATTCCTTTGCTCTAAGTTTCAGCATAAACAATCACGGTCAGGGTGCCAACACTGAAAAGTTATGACTCTCCATTTCAGTCTTGAGCATAAGAATTTAAAAACTGTTTCCCTATCCGTTGTGTTAAAATGAAAAGCCTTTTTCTAAAGAGCTGTATGATTACAACTCAAGCTTTCTTGTTGCTCGCACAAAGATTGCTTGACGAAGTTCAGGGTAAAGTCATTGAATCTCAACTTTTCTAAAAGGGAGCTTACTTTTAATGAAAACACTTTAATTTAATCTTTAAAAATTAGGTTTGTAATGAATATGTTGTCTGTACTGAGACAGAGAAGAATAGTTTTGGAAGAATCAGACTGTTAAAATAATGATGCTTAATCACAGTGAAACTAGAGTACTGTCTGTCAAGCAGTGGCAGTGGTTCATAGCACATCATTATGAGACTGTTGTTTACTAACGAGGGTGACACGTCCTCTTACCTGCATAGCTTTGTACTGAATTATTTAATGGGCTTTTGTCTCTTTCTTTTATGAGGATCTAATATGTGAGAGAAGTTAAATACTTGCCTGTGTATGAAAATGTCTGGCCAGTAGTGTCTAGCATGACAGACAGGACAAGGGGAGGCTGGAGAAGAGATGGAAACACAGAAAAGTGGTGTGGATAAATGCTACAGCTACACCTGTGAAAAAGCTGGTATCTGGTGTTTGATGAGAAAGGGGAAAATAAGTGGCATACTTGGTGGTGATGATGTGAGAGTGGCAGCTTGAAAGTACATTCATGACTGTCACACAATTTTTCTTAGTGCTGTCTGGCTTGCTGCAGGGATTTCAGGCCAACAGTACAGTGCCACCATCAGTGCTCTGGGCAGAGGCTGCACAGGAATGTACTCCGTAGAAGTAACTGCATTGGCTCATGATTTGGCAGTTACAGACTGATCCCTAAGTAAGCATCTTATTTCCTTATTTGAGACATTGGGGATCATGGAACAAAATGAGTTGCAGATCACAAGGCTGATATTTGTAGCAGTCAGAGTAAATATACCACTGTATCCTGGAAAAATGAAGGGTTATGTCCTGTCACCAAATCTGCCAGCACTCTTCTCCCTCTAAAAGCTCTCAGTCTTTGAATTGCGTTCTATATATATTAAATGCTTGCATTTTTTTTCTTGTGATAGCCACAAAAGGTGAAATTTTTTACAAACTTAGACAGCTGTGTGATCTTTTTTGGATGTAAAACTGGTATATTTTTGTGGAATAGACCAATATTATATTTTTTCCTCCAGAGATATGTGGAGATACAAAGAAGCTGTACATTTGAGTTATCTGAAGACTAACTACATTGTAGGCGAAGTGAGCCCATAGGTATCTTTAGCAGATTGTTCCTGGTTTTGCACTTTGGAGAGGATGAACTGATGTTTAGAGCAGCGAGATGGGAAAGCATTTTGAAATTTCCAAAGCTCTGCTAATGAAAGGATTTAATACGCAGAATGTTATCTTTTTTTTTCTTCCCTTTATCAGTGACATAAACATTTCCAAATTTTCAGTGTTTTGATTCCCCAAAAGAAATACTCAGTTCTACTGTAAAGTGTCCAGACACCTGGGAATCGCTTTAAAGTACTGACTCCTGCACCTCGGATATCGCAAGCTCTGTACCCAGTCAAGCCAAAGCATAGCCAAAAGCAGTCCTGTGTTGCTTTGGGAACATTGAAAGACATTCCCCAACTCTCATCTGTGACCCCTCTTACTCTTTGGTGCAGAAGGAATTGCAAAATCCGAGAGGTCAAAACACCCTCTGAGGGGCTTGAATTGTGATTTCTGTATTATTTTATGTGCCCTTCTGGAAGTTAGGGGAGGGTGAGTAGTTTAAGCTCTCTTTGAAAGAGAAATCTTGTGACATCAGGTTTCTGAAAAGTCACACCCACCACTTAAGACACCCCTGAAGCAGCATTTTGTTAGCCT
The DNA here is from genome assembly GCA_033556795.1 of Tapera naevia. NCBI lineage: Eukaryota > Metazoa > Chordata > Aves > Cuculiformes > Neomorphidae > Tapera > Tapera naevia. The sequence continues at coordinate 4,468,556 of JAUMJJ010000083.1, forward strand.
GAATAAAAATGAAGCTTTTGTTTGGTCCATGGCTTTGTACTTCAGTTATTTTTCTGTTAAGTCAATGCCTGTGACTATCATCCACGGAAAAGCTGAGGTATGTTTGTTTTGAGCTTGGGTGAGGAATGCTTAAGATTGTCAGTCTGACTTGCCTGTTTACTTTCACTTAAAAGGTTGCAGTTCTGAATATTATGAATGTCTATTAAACCTGTATAAGCCTATCCTGACTCTCCTAACGGTTACTGGGTGAAACCAAAAAAAGGACATTAATTTCAAACTACGTAAACATTCTGAGAAAGTGACTTTCTCTTCGAATTCTGCTTAAAAATGGATGGGCCTGTCCTAGCTCACTAGTGTTAATCTTAACTTTTAATGTATTTGTGCATCTTAAATCATCTGGTATGGGACACATCAAGAACAGAAGCAAACTTTCCTGCTTAGCACTTAGAAGAGTCTTTGTGTACTGTACAGGCTGCTGCAGGAGCAAACGCTGTGCAGTGGGATCAGACTTCCATATACAGAGAAGAGCTAGTTTGTTCTCGTAAGCCTTTGAGCATGTGCAAGACTTTGTAGAGCAAAGTTTTAAAAATTTCTATTACTGCTGTAAAATTGCTTTCCAGTTGTAATATGTTGTGACCAGATTTAAAGCCCAAATTGGCACTCTGTTCAAGCAGGCAGCGTATATCAATGGGCTAGGTCTTGAGGTGACTACTCTGGGGAAAATCTGTTTCCTTGTAGGTTAGGTGACATGATTTAGTTGTCTAGAAGAGTGTACTGGGAGAGTTCCTTGTGTCCTGTAGCTGATCCTTTCTTTTTTGTTGGCTGCTGAAACAGATGTAGGTCCACCAGATGCTCTGATAGCTGATGCATCATTCCTGTAGAGGAATGCTGGGGTATCATCTAGTTCTCCATCGTATAGGTTTTCTATAATAGAAATGGAATTAAACTGTACTAAATGAAATACAAGATGTGGGGATTGATAGCAATTTTGTTGAAGGTTGGAGATGATCAGTTTTAAACGGAGAATACTGTGTGCCAGGAGATCCAGTGACAGGTTATCTGCTGCCATCTCGATTCCTCTGCAGGGGAAAGAAATGTGATCCTGTGCTGCCTGCGGGTAGAGGGAGGGATATTAGTGTCTTAAACGGTCCTGGAAAAGCTCATAATGAATAAGGAGTGTCCATCCAGAATTGTACTTCAAAGGAAGATAAATTCTAATTGCAATTGAGGCAGAGAAGGCTTAGTAGGGCTATCAAGGGGAGCAGAGCCTGTGTTTTGCAAGAAGGTAATAGATGTCACTGTTCTTTAACTATATGGATGTATTATGATTACTGATGGCACAAGTGGTTCTTTTCATTTCTGTTGCTGCAAAAGTGCATGATATGCATGGCGTAAAGAGATGACACTCTTGGCAAACTTGCTGGAGAGAGATGTGGATTTCTGAGTGCAGATCTTTGCTGCTTCCTTGGTGAAACAAAAAAGTATAATTCGTAATTCTCTTGAAAATAAACTTTCAATTATTTCTAGTGCACAAAAAATAATAGACAAAAGACCAACTGTTTTAAAATATCTGGATAGCTAGAAGTGCTTTTCTAGGAAATGCAACCAACTTTTTAACATGAAGTGGAAAACCTGCAAAGGGGAGTTGCTGATTGACTGTTGAGCTGAGTTAGTGGTTAATATGATGCAGCATCATGATTTTAGTTGAGGTGACAGGCAAGACTATTGCTTAGACAAGATCTTGTGTATTTATGGAAACTGCATGTGTTCAGAGGCAGTTGTCTTATTTCAGTGTCCTGCTCAATTAAAAACAACAAAAGGCTTCCTATAATTGCACTTTGGTGGCTTTCTTGCTAACACTTGCTGTAGTTAGCATTGATAAAACACTGATCAAGTGCTAACATGTGTCCTCTAACTCATCCTGTAAGGATATTTGGAGGGATGAGAACTTTCATTGAGAGACACTGTGGTTTGGATGATGTCAGAGCTCTTAACCCTAGTCCTCACAAGTCATCCTCTGCCTTAAACAAAGCCAGGAAGGTTTCTCAGAGTCACTCTGGGCTAATGTTTATCACTGATTTTCATTTGTCATGCTCACAGACATGGTCAAGATGCATTGCTATGAATCTCAGAAAGGATGTTTACCATCAGCTTGCTGTCTCTGTTGTTTAGTTATCTTTAGAGTAGCTTGTAATTTAATTACCATATGGTATGTTGCATGTCTTGTTTTGCTGTTAAGCAGTTCTAGTGTTTACAGATACTAAAATGAATCAGTTCTAGTAATGCCTAGACAAATACCTGTTTCAGCACAGGGTCAGTTAGATACTTGGAGCCTAGCTGCCCAAAACACAACAGAGTGATTTGTTCTGTCCTAAAGCTTTTTGAACCTTCAGTGTACGTCTTTACCTGTAAAAGAAAGTGCCTGTTTCAAAAAATAAGCATTTTGGACAGTTCAGCAAATCATTCCTCTGGCAGCACTGCCACTGACATCTCATTTCTGAATTTCTTCTAGACTTTACCCTCCATAAGCAGGTATCTATTAGTCTTTCTGTCAGAGTCAATGCATGTTTCATGCTCTGTACTTTCTTCACACCCTTGAAAGAGGAGACTCTGCATTTCCCACGTTTTGTTCTTCTGTACTGGGCTCTGCTTTCCCATGGGAGTTGCTCTGTGGCTTAATTTTTCAAGACACATGGACTCTGTGTCCTTATCTAAAAGGAACATCCTGCCAGGGCCAGGGGAAGGAGCACACCACGTCATGCAGAGATCAGCTTTAATCCTAGACCCCTGAAGAGACTTAGGCTTCTTCTATTGCTAATTATTCCTGTCTCTGAAGAAAAGCATCTTGCTTAACTTCCAGGTGGTGCTATAGGAGCTGAGGCAGTCTGCAAGAGAGCTTTGGATGTTTGCGGGAATGGTGGTGGAATTGCTGTCAATTTAGTACTGTTCCAGCATTGAGATGTTCTGATTTTGGCATGATGGCTAATGAGCTTCTGTATAGGGTCTGTTTCTGTGGAGGCAAAGCTTTGGGTAATTTTTATTTTCTTCGCTAATCTTCTCCCTTATGTGCTGTTAGTTTTAAGGAACTCAGTGATGGGCTCAGGAGCAGCAGCTCCGGTTTGTTTCAGAAAAGGCTACTCTTAAGTTCCAGAAGACTATTGCAGTCTTGTCTTTTATTAATAAAACTTGCCATGTTAAAGAGGGGAATGGAATAATGTCAAAATAAAGTCTTTCTTAAAGTACCATGCCTGGTTTTTTTTATTATTATTAGTATTAAGGAGAACAGTTTTTAAAAGTCTGTTACCATGGCAGCAGAGCAGGCTGGCATCTCTGTAGTCAAAACCCCAAGTCTTGTTTGACTATGATTAAAGTTACAGTGATGTTTTAGTTTGCTTGTCCTCAGTAGAAGGGTCTACTTAATCACACAGCAAACAATACTGAGCACCTGCTTTCTTGAAGTTGGGGAAGTCTGGTTAACACACTGCGATTCCTCTGTTTCCCTGCATGGCTGCTCAAGAGAGGGAAGAGGACAGAGTAGGGCTAATTCCCTCAGCAGCAAACTCAAGACCAGTGAGATGCTGTGCCCTGATGCTGGGAAGAATATAATTCTCAAACTACTGCTGTCATTGGTTGCATTTTGCACTATTTGTGTAAAAGTTTTGTTGTGACCTTGGTAGCTTACATCTGATCTGATTTTCAGATCTGAAGTGTAGAATCATGACAGAGATACCAACTATTTATAAAGTTGTTGGAAGGACATCCAGGTGTTGCTTTGAGCAGAGAGAAAAAAGGAGTTTTCAAGTGAATTCTCTGGTACCCATCCAGGCTTGAGATTACACCATCACTTCATTCACTCATACACAAAATACTGGGCCATGAAACTTTTATTTATGACTTGACCCCGTCTTCTCTAAACAATGGAAAATGAAATGGAAACTACCAGTTTGTGGAGTCTGGGAGATGGTGGAAAGAGAAGAAAGACCATAATAGGTATGACCATGTCATATGGATCTTAACGTGGGCCAGAGCAGCGGACCAGGTTTGGTCACTTGACAACTCCCATGTAGTCCTGTTCTTGGGTGAGCTGTACAGCCTGATGCTCAGTGGAGCTGATGTGGTATTTCAGTGTTGTGCCCCAGCTGAGATGAAACCTATTTCTACGGGTTCTCTGATGTGCTGCTCTGGCTCAGGGTGGCTCTTAACTTTTCAGAGGAGGAAGGCCATGTAATCTGCCACCATAAACTGCTCCCTGAAATACTGATTTGTTAGATGTCCAAGTGCAGCTTTTCTCACGGTCCTGGTTTTGAAGACAGTCTGGGCACATACACTGGTTAACAGAAGCAGAAGGTAGTCAGAAACAGGTATGCACTTTGTAATCAAGTCTGGCACTGAGATCAAAAGTAATGGCATTCATGAAATGAAATAGAACAGCCACCTGTCTGTGGGTATTTCCTGCTTCAGCTTCCTCATTGCCCTTGAACAGGTCTCAGAAGGTCATTTTGCTGATGTAAATCATAGGTTCCCCATTGCAGTCAATTTTCTTCCTTGGCTGGTTAAACAACACTGTATGCTCTGAAGAATACTTTTTTACCATTGCTTTAGGCAGTGGAATAGGTTAACTTGGCAGCCTTTGTTTTGCAGATGATTTTACTAGTGCTTAGGTCTTGTGGTGTAGTGAACCTTGCAGGAAGTTTGAAAAGAAAAAAGTATCTGCCTAGACTCTAACCCCCCCCCCTTTTGATCCCAGTGTGCTCCTGTTTGATTAGGGTTTGCCTATTAAAAATAGTACACCCTCATCCTTGTAGTACCCTGTGCTTCAGGATTTCTGCAGGTAGCTGAAATCCAAGCTGAAGATGAGAGATAACATCTTACGTTGGAAGGAAGTCAAACAGTGCATCTGTGCAGATACCTTCCTGCATGTATGTCAAAAAACAGCAAACAAATAAACCAGTTCAACAGCAGCCTGAATTAGGGACATCTCAAGACCTTGACCTGTCTGTGTGTATTTTGCCTGAAAAATCTGTGAACGTTTGTATTGCCATATGCATGTGTTTTAAAAAAATGTGAAATATACAATGATTGCTTCCTCTTTCCCGGATTTGTTTGTACAAGACTCTTGTTTCTACCCTTTAGAGTAAAGCTGCCATATGTGTCTTTTAATGTATTGGCTGGATTTATTTCAAAGGGGCTTAAAAGACAGTTCTCACTGAGAAGTAGCTTTCTTAAGAACGTGCCTTATGTTGGCTTTGAACCTGTTTGTTACAGTGATCCTATTGCAGAGATAACAGTAGAGGTGAAAAAAATGGTACCCTTATCATTTAAGATCACATAGGTTAGTTTTAGTTAATTAGTAACTGGAATGAAGCTCTGACAGTTTTATTGAGAGAAAGGTTTGAAAACTACAAGCTGAAGTGTTAGAAAAACATAAAGACATAACACTTTGTTAGTCTAAGGAAAAGCTTTTACCTGTGCTTATAGTTATTTCTTTGGAGTTATTGGGAAGTTAAGCCGGTCTGAAAATGATGATATTGACTGTTTTGGCACCAAACTGGTCTCAGATGTGCCTGCATGTGAGCAGGCTTGATTTTTGCTTCATATGTTAAAAGTATTAGGCATGGGAACTGAATGTCAGACTGATAAACAGCTCATGGAAGCTTTAGCACTTCAGCTTGTTTTGATCTCTGTTTACATGATTTTTTTTCCCTTTTTTTTTTTTCCCCACCACTGCTATAAATCAGCAGCTTTGTTCTCACACCAACCAACCTGCCGTGGAAGCTAGCGTGCAGTGCCCTCCTTTCCAGCAAAAAGTCTAGACAGCAAATTCCCTGGTAGCGTATGCCATTTCAGATCGTTATGCCTTTTTGCTTTTTTGTGAAGGCTTTTTAGAAACTGCATTACCTCACCAGTTGGCCTGGAGATTGAGCAGCCAGCGTCGCTGATAGGGCTGCGGCACCCTGCGCTGAGCCAATGAAGAACTTCAGCTTCAAACTCTTAATGAGTAAAAGAGCAGCATCTCATTTAGGGCTCGAGAGTTAATGTGGGGGGGGTGGGTTTAAGTGTTACTTCTGAAAGACAAGCCACTTAACAATTATGTGCCATATTGCTGACCAGTGAAGCCGAACAAATAGCTATTTACATTGACAGATCAGAGGAATGTGTAAGTGCATCCTGGTAACCTACATTTTCTGTGCCAAGAGATTTGCAGCTGACTGCCTGGGTGACTCACTCCTTGGATTAGGAGATGAGGTAATGCTTTTGAGATACAGGGTGATGTCATTCCTTTACCTGAGCTGCATGCCGATACGAGTTGCTAGTACTTTCAAGGAAAGTCCCTTTGCTGCTTCTGATTAGAGAATGAGCTGCATAATAGGGGTTATTATTATTTCTGCCCTCCTAAATCCTCTGGCTAAACTGCTTTTTAAAAGATGTCAACACAAGTGCCCACAAATACCTTTTAATATGTGCATGTGTGCACCTGCAAGTGTGCATATTTGCCTTCCTGCCCTGTCCTTCAATAAAGCTATTTTGTGAAAGTGGACCTTTGTGGTAATCAGCTGCAGTCCCCTGTCAGCTCCATGTCATGTAATCCCATTTATAGAAAGACTCATCTTGAAAGAGGGTGATTTCTTTTTATTTCCTCTGTTCTCTTTCTGTTGTGAAATACTACTTTGGGAGGGTTAGTAACCTAAATATCCATCTTACACCAACTCATGGTCAGATTAACCCCATCTGCTTGTACTCTGGCATTGTGTTTCAGAGCAATAGCAATAGCTCCCTTTCTTGCTGTGTTCACTGACAGCAGTTGTGTTATTTCCTAGCCTTTCTTTCTCAATGTCGTGCTGGACGTGCTGCTCCCATAGGTGCCCTCAAGCTTGGGAGCACAGGCAGGTGATCAGCAGAGCTTTCTGAAATGATAATGTCTGCTCTCTGCAGCTTATAGGGACCCAAGTTTTAACAGATGAGCAGGCAGTGTCCTGTTGCTGGGGAATTTTTGAAGGAACACAAGCCATGACCTGATGTGACCTATATCTTGAGATTATACAAATGTGTGTTGCTGAGTTAATTTAACGCATGTTGGGATTTAAGGGTGTGGTTCCCAGAGATGGCAAACGTTTTTCTGTTTGCTAGTGGAAAATTTCCTACTCAGGCCCTGGAGCAAAAGCCTCAGGACAGGGAGGGGAGACGCTGATGGTGTTGTGTGTCATGCAGTCCCCAGAGCTCGCAGTTACCCACCAAGAGTCCCCCTTGCTCAGCAGTGATTCCTGGGCAGTTTTCACTTCTGCCTCCTCTCTTCCCAAAATGAGGAGATGGTCTGCAACCCTTGGAGCATGCTGTACCACAAAGCTATTGCGGTTGTGGACTCCAGCAAGCCTGTCTGAAACTCTGACGGTGCAAATGGCTGTCTGGCTGCCACCGGCACACACCTAGTTTGACCACGCTATATGAATTTAGTGATTGATGGCCAGCAGGATTTCTTAAGGATCCAACTTGAATTCATTTGGTGGCTGGGTTTCCTTATCTTAGGGGTGTGTGTGCTGAACCAGTGGGAGAGAAGCTGGTTTGGCTTTCATGTATTTGGAAAGCTGTTTATAAAAAAAGCCTTTGCTGTTAGTTCTTATTTATGTATGGAATATCTCATATTGCTGGAGATGAGCATGGACCTCCAAGTCACTTGCAAATATCTGGACTGCTTGCAGGAAGAAACCTTAGAGAGGATTTGTTAATGTCGAGTACCAGCTGCAAAAGCTGAAAGTTGTCATCAAAATTGTTGTGCATTCCTGAAAGAATATAATAGAAAAACATTTTAGGATATTGCTCTCCTGTGTTGAATGTTTTAACAAGGTACTCCAACGTGATTACAGCTCCAACTTTGGTGTTGGCATCTTTGGTTTTGGAAAGGTATTTTCCAAAATCTGCATGTCTTTGTTTCTCAAGATCACAAGGCTGCTCTTGAATATGAATGTTTATGTAAACCTTATTTGTTTGCTTTATTTTTCCACTGATGAGCTGATTTTCACGAATTATCCTTCCCCACACAAGTTTTTGATTTTTTTTTTTTTGGTTTATTTCTGTAAGCTTATGCATAGAGCTGTGTGTGTGTATTTTTCCTCCCCAATGGTCGTAACACAGCATTTCTTGTGCATCACAGATCTTATGCAATGTCTTTTACAGGATGTTTGGCCTTTCTTGCCATAAGGTAAATATCTGAGAGCAAAAGAAGACCTTTCATGTTGCTTTGTAAAGAACTTCACAGCTACCCTCAGGGGCTTATTTTTATCATCTCTTCAATTACACATTGTGCTCCTGAGAGGAGTTTTTATTTTAGTTGTCAGTAGTCGTGATGCCAGAAGATGTTGGTGTTGGATCCTTTAGGGATTTTACTTGAAGTCGCCATAATTGTTGGGTAGCTTTCCTAAATTTGCTTTTTGAGTGATGTGTGTCAAACAGGGCACAAAGAGTTATTAATCATGGCATGCACAGATTGACAAGATCTACCTTTCCTTCCCTGTTTAGGTGAATCCTAACTTTGCATAATGCTATTTGCTTGTCTGTGACCCAGTTAGAGGAATAAAATGTCTCAGAGAGAATTTTAATCATACAGAAGATGTGGTTTCAGATTGTCACAGTGGTTCCAGAAACAATAACCAGAAGCCCTCTGGATCTTTTGTATGGCTTCATAATATGCATTTGTACCTTGGAGTCTGAGTAGGAATATTTTCTTTGAAGTGACTAATATCCATGTCCTAGAAGTAGTCTTGAAATCCTCATCTGTAAAGTATCTGAATTTAATGTAATTATGTTGTAAGATACTGCCCAGATGGACAGAGGTGCTGAAAAAGCATTAAGATCTTCCATGTTAATCCACATCCTCAAAAGCTAAGATTACATGGATTACAGTTTTTCAGTGTTGTTGATGGGCACAGCCACTGTGGCTCCACAGTATTAGTTATGGTCTATCATGCTGATAATGAGTTTCTTAATAAGTCCCTTAGTACTCATTGACAATGACTCATACTTCCGAACTAGGATCTCCTTGAAAAATCTGTTTAGTGGATGAAACGCTGGATCCTGGTGAATTTTTTTTTTTTTTTTTACTTGTGTGTTTGAGAAAAAAAAACAGGCAAGTTTTAAAGGAATGATATACTTTTAAGTGTCTGGAAAAGCAAAGATGGAATATGAACTCTGATCTCAGTGGTAATGCTCTCTCTGCTTTCCAGGAGGATAGAGAGTCTAGAGTAGTCATTAATCATAAAGGAGTTCTCACACAGCCTCAGCTCTTTTTTTAAAACTGAATCCAGTCTGTTCTGATCTAGAGAGAATGATGGATTCTGTGTTCAGCAGTAAAGTAACTGGAAAAAGACAATGAAGTAGCACTTCACCTGCAATGCCACTGTCTTGAAACTATCACAACCTGAAAAACTTGCACTTTAACCAGTGACTGTCTCTTCAGGAATGCTCTCCTCATATCATGTTTTCTACAGGTTGGATGAATACTAATCTATCAACTGATTGAGCTTTGGAACATTTTGCCAAAAGTGAAAGAAATGTCACACACTGAACTGTGTTCTAACTAAGAATAGTGAAATATGGATTTAAGTGTCTGAAAGTTTTCTGTCTTCAGTATAACTTTGGAAAATAAGACCCTGGGGTACAAAACCGTAACCAGGACACTGGACTACAGTGCGCTGTGCTTGCCTGTACAGCATTCCTTCTTCCATTTGTGATCTGTGTTTTGATAAAATTGTGGTTAAATGGTAGCTAACCTTCAATTAAATTATTGTAGGTATTTGGAAATAAGATGATAATCCCTTCCTTGGATGGGGACCTCTTCCAGTGGGATCGCGATCGAGAGAGCATGGAAGCAGTTCCTTTCACCGTTGAATCTCTTCTTGAGTCATCCTACAAATTTGGTGAGGACGTTGTCTTAGTTGGGGGAAAGTCTTTGACGACCTATGGGCTCAGCTCATACTCAGGGAAGGTAAGAGCCTGAAAAGTTGTCTTGTGTATGTGTGTTTCGAGCACTGTCTTGCAAATAGGTTGCTCTTGAGATTTAAACTGCAGTACAGATCAAATACACAACTGCATAGTGAGAAAGAGCAGAATCTGAGCTTCTTGGGTAATAAATGGTAATGGGCTGAATAAAGGCCAACAGCCGGTGCAGTTAGATGGTATGGCTGAACCCCTCACTTCAATCTCCTCCTGCTTCTGAGCTCCTCCTGTATCCCCTGGGCAGTCTTTAACACTTGTCTCACCATTTGCTAAAGTGATTCTACTTGCTAACTCATCAGAAAAACGTTCACTTTTTATTGGATTAGTTTTGTGCTGAGTTAGGTGTAGCCAGCACACAGGAATCTACAGGGGTTTTGTAACCAGAGTTGGGGGAGGGGGGGGAAAAAGAGGGATTATCCCTTTCTATTGAGCTATGAGAGGAGTTCAGCTTTATCATATAGCTCTGCTTGAAGTACACTTTGCTGTTCCACTTAATGAATACCAAAGAATGCTCTAGGAGAAACACTTTATTCATGTCTGATTTCAGATCTTTCACAACTATCAGGGTTAGCTGGTTGAAAACAAATAAAACATTCAACATATGCAAAAGTTTTGTGTAGTTGTTGTTAGCAAGTTTATTACTATCTTAGAAGAAGTTCTCCTGACGTTTTAAAGTCATATGCAAAATATAAGTTGAAAACTACTTGCTGACTGCTTCAGAAGGCATTTTTCTACTTAAATCCATTGGCTGAAAGTTGTCTGTTTTGTAAAAATACAGAAGTAAAAAGGCTAGAAAAAAAGCACGGGATTTAATTCCATTATTCTGAGTCCTAGAATTCACTTTCCCTTCCCCCTCTTTAATATTGGATGTCATTAAAAATGCTCGTAGATACTTTTTGTAGTGAAGAACAGATGTTTGCTAAATCAGAAATGTTAGTGCATTTTAAAACAAGTTTAAAAAGTTTCCATTTTAAAAATGTCAAACTTACAATGCTTTATTCTGACTACGTTTTAATGTAGAACACTGCTATGGCACAGTCTAGAGTGATCGCAACTGATAAAGAGCGTAGACTCAAGACGAGTTCATGAAGTCAGTTTGATTTCCTCACTGATAGCAGAGGGCACTGCTTCCCCCCATCTCCAGTGTTCAGGAAGTGGAAATTTCGGTTTCTGCTTTGATTCCTGGCTTATGCTCACAGTAGCAAAAGAGCCTCATACAGCAAATAGTGCCTGAGCCTCGTTCAGAGTCTTGGCAGTCTTTTGTCTTTGGCAGTATGATGTTGATCCAGACTTCCTGAAAGTGTGTTTAGCTCTCTTTTCAAAACACAATTGCCTGTATAATCCAAATTCTGTTTGAAATTGGGAGTGTTGCAAAGGCTGTGACTGCAAGAGTTGAATAAGGTCTTCTTTCACCTTTAATAGCTGACAAGGCAAAGGAAGAAGGCTCTGCGCTATTTCATATAAATCAATAATGCTTCCTAGCTAATAGAGTTATGCTGAGACAAATACGGCACGAAAGCAGAATTATGCTGTGGGTCTTGTAGGCACGTTCTTTCAATGTCCATAGAAATGGTGGGAAAAGGCAGCGCTAAGATTTCTGTGTTCAAAGTAGAAATACATGCAAAATATAGTCAAAAGGTAGTCAAAATAGCCCAAACTGTAGAATTACTACATTCACACAGTTTCACAGTATAACAAGGTTGGAAAGGACCTCTGAGATCAAGTCCAACCTATAACCCAACACTAACACCAGCCCATAATCTAAACCATGTCACTAAGTGCCTCATCCAGTCTCCCCTTAAATTCTAGTTTTTTAAAGGCTCTTGTCTCTTAAACCACACTTTTCAGTATCTTTCAATTGAGCATCTAAAATCATGGAGCTCCAAATTGCCTGTGAGCTAAAAATGTATTATTAGGATTGCTAGCTTTGCGTATTGCTATTGATTACAGTTTTTTATCTCAAAGTTCTTTAGAACTCTGAAGCATATGTGAGTCTCTTGCCTTGTCCCCTAGGTGAGGTACATCTGCTCAGCCATGGGCTGTCGTCGGTGGGATGACGATGAAACAGAACAGGAAGAGACACTCCTATTGCACCGAACCCAGAAGACAGTCCGTGCTGTTGGACCACGCAGTGGCAATGAAAAGTAAGTGAAAGAATTGTTCAGCAACAGTCCAGCAGAGATAAGTTTTTAATATGTGATGTGTTAAGGATTTGACCTTCTTTTTACTCTCATTAGACTGGGAATTGCACAAGAGTTTAGATTTTTAACCAAAGGAATGCACCAGACTGTTGGCTAGCATCTAACCCCACTGCTCTTCAGTGCTTTTGAAAAACATCTTGAACTTCAGTTTTATAGATGGTCAGACATTAAAATATATGTGCACATATTTATTCCCTCTAAATCAAATGAAAATTGCTTTCCTTTTCCTTGCATACCTCAAAAGACTTCGTCACTGTGCTGCTGTACAAGGCAAATGCCACTAATGTGTTTTTTCCAGCTGCTGACTTGTACCAAAGAAGTTGTCTTTTGTACAAAGACAGTTTAAAAGTCTTCTCACCATCTGCTGATTCATTTTTAAGTTCCTTACCTACTTGGGGGAACTGTCACAGGTTTAAAAGGCTGGAACTTGCCATTCCTTGTTCCCTTGCTCCCTCTTCTGTTCGCAGCAGGTTTTGACAGGTTGTGCATCTGTAGTATATCAGAGAGAACCTAATTAGAACTGCAGTAGATTAGCAGATCAGACGTCTGAAAAGAAATCTTGGGATCTGTGGTTCTTTCAGACTGGTGTTAGCAGGGAGAGGTATGTTATAAAAACATGCTTTTTCCTTCATACATCTCCTTCAAAAACACAGTGTGACATCTTGTGCACCAGAATCCTCTTGTCTTTATAGTTGGAAACAGAGGTGTTTTCCTGGTGACACATTATGGCTGCTATGGAGTTTATAAGATAGATCTGGGGGTTTAATCCTGAGAAATAAAAGCTTTTAACAAATCAACTGAATATGTAAAATATGCAAACTTTTACCATAAGGATGTAAATTCTTTAAAGAGACAGTTCGGGCTCCTGGTGGTCACCAGACTGGTCCTAAAAAACTTTGAGTACTCAAACATACTGTTCAAGAAATATTTTCACCCTTCTTGCTGTTCAAGACACAAACTTGCCCATCTGTATATTCTCTACAGCACTGGGCTGCATCATGCAGGGAAAAAAAAAAAATTCTCTTTCTGAAAATAATTTTCAGTTTCTGCCCTAATTTGAAGGTTTACAAAAATTAAAGAGCTTTTGGGTACACAAAACCCCAAAAATACAGTTCTGTGTTCCTTATACAGTTTTCATTTTTTGGTGTTAACCTATGGGACTTGAGGGGTCCTGGTTTCATGAAGTACCTGTCAAAGAGATCCTGTGTTAGGTTGGGTGGGGATTAAAACAAAAAATAAGTCTTGCCCCTCCCTCAGCTTGAAAATACTTAACCTTTCAGATTAAATCGGCTTCATTAATGAAGATAAATGTCTTGTGTAGAATGCTGCTTCCTAAATGTTTTATACTTACTGCTTTCATTAGCTACATAGTGTTTTCCTACTAAAGAGACCCAGCTGTACTATTTCATGGTTTTAATTGCCCTCTCCATGTACTAAACTCTTAATGCCATTGGCCCTGCTTCACCAGCTGTTTTCTTACCTCACCCATCATGTTGTATGAGACTTCTCTGCTTGTTTGGTTTGTGTTCTGGGTTAGCACTCCCCCTCCTGGTACAGTTGTATTCATCTGACAAGCTGAGAGTTCACTGTGAAAATATGAGCCAAGTATAGGTAGTTCAGTTCAAGAATCTTCTGGACAGAGGATTTGGGACTTCCTTGGAATACATAAGTTGGTTCTACAAAGGTTTTTTCTTTGTTCATTTAGGTGGAATTTCAGCGTTGGTCACTTCGAGCTGCGCTATGTCCCAGATATTGAAACTAGAGCAGGATACATTGAGAGCAATTTTAAATCAAATATGAACAAAGAAGAAACAAAAATAATTTCGGATGTGGATGAGCAGGAAGCTATGATGAAAGATACAGTGATAAAGGTCTCAGTAGCTGACTGGAAAGTTATGGCTTTTAACAAACGAGGAGGACATCTGGAATGGGAATACCAGGTAGGGGAAAAGAGAATATTAAATGTTAACAAAAATAGTTTTGCAGCATCATAAATGATGTCTTTCACCTTGGCTTTCAGGTGCTGTCTTTGTAAAGAAGCACACATTTATTTGTAATTAGCTTTAACTGAAGTTCTGACTCTGAGCTGCTACATCTGTTACGAAAGCTAAATCAAGGAATTCAAGCACATTTAGCATTATTCTTATACAATGATCTGGTTAATAAAACATTAATTTTCCAGCTGCTTTTCTTTTCTTCAGTTTTGCACTCCAATTGCTTCTGCATGGCTCGTCAAGGATGGCAAAGTAATTCCAATCAGTCTGTTTGATGACACAAGCTACACTGCGAACAATGAAGTACTGGAAGATGAAGAAGATCTTGTGGAAGCTGCAAGAGGTGCCACGGAATCCAGTGTCTATTTGGGTGAGACGCTGCAGCTTTTTCTGTAGTACATATTACTCTTTACTCTGAAGTTGTGGTAAAGCAGATCTTTCTGTGCTGGTAGATTACACTTCAGAGGAGCTGTAACGTGTCCAGTCTGATACCTTGCATAATGGAAGTTGTTAAATTTAACCCACATTGGTTTGTAAAGCCCTGAAATTGAGGCTTCCCTAATATAGATATCCTAGAAAGGCCTCTTGACTTGATTTAAAGATTTTTTCAGAAGGCAGAGATGTGTTCTTATCTCTTCCGAGCCTGCTCTGGTCATCTTTGCTGTTGTCATTCACAATCAGAATCCTGTGTACCCATCTTAGGAATTCTGACAATCACAGAACATAAGATATACCTTTAGCTATGGCAGAAGTGATACCTGTGACTGCTTAGCATAAACAATGAGAGTTTGATTTTTATGTGTGTCTTTTTTTTTTTCTTTTTCAATACCAAAACATTTCAAACTCATAAATCTTTTCCATTTTGATTCTGAAATGTTGACTGCTTTGCAGTTTCAGGGCATTGGAGATAAATGAAAATCCTCGAAACATTTAAAGATAGGTTTATAGCTAATGAGGCAGTCTTACTTCTTGGTAAGCAATAAGCAACAGCTCCCTCCAGCCTGCTAATTTATCACATTTGTTTTTTACTCTACACTGATTACAGTAACTTACCATGAAGACACTTCAGATATTATGTGACTAAGTTTTGATCCAGCTGTTAGAATTCATTTGATGTGGTTTGTGACAATTTGAAATAGTGGCCCCTGTCGTTCCTCTCAGCTGTTTGTCTGGGAAGCAAACATGCTTTCATTTTTTAAGACTTCTGTTTGCCTTTTATAAGTTTTTACACCTTGCAGCTTTCCTGTTAGTGGTTACACAATCTGGATTCTTTCTAGTGTTAATCTTAGATTGTTCCAGCCTTCCTGGCAGTGGCTGTTGAGGAGTAATCTGTACCAGCATTAGCGGGGGTAGGGAGTTTGAAAGAAGACTTACCTGTGCAAAGCCCAAGCTTCTTTATAGCTTTTAAAAATTGCTGGCATTTTCTGTAGCACCAGCTCTCCTACAGTGAAAATGAGCTGTCCTGACTGCTTGCTTTTCTAGAACAGAGAGAACATATTATTTGAATTCATCCAGCGTAGCAAACAGAGTCAGTATCTCAGATTCTCAGAATATAAAGAAATATTTTCAAAAATGTTTTAACCCTATAGTATAACTGGACTATTTTATTCTAGGGGTGAAGAGAACTAAATCTTATGACTAATATGCTCTCTTGTTTATTACTTAGGTATGTACAGGGGTCAGCTGTATCTTCAATCATCAGTCAGAATTTCTGAGAAGTTCCCAACCAATCCAAAGGCTCTGGAATCCAGGAATGATAATGCAATTATTCCTCTTCCCAAAATCAAGTGGAAACCTTTAATCCGTAAGTAGGAATTCATATTTTAATTTACTGTCTTAGCTGTGAAAACACAGGACATCTTTCTGATTTCCCATATGTTTCAAACTAGTCTAAATGTTTCTAGCTGTAAACCAGTTCAGGAACTATCTCTGTGCTTTATTAACTGTTGGGTTTTTTTCCAATCAAATGTTTAATGTCTGGTTTCTTTTACTATCAATTTGACAGAGTATTTTTTTAATAATGAAATCAAATTTTTCCACAATAGGAAGAAGACTTTTTTTGTTCAATGGTATGAATATGACTAAATTGACTTGTCCAAAACTAGTGATTTGGCAAGGGGGAGAGGCGTTAAGTAACTGTTGCCTTAAAATGCCCTTCTTAATGTTTACTTGCATTGATTTTCATTCTCATGGTCTGGTCAAAGAGGCATTTTCTAAGATTATACTATTGGAGTTCTTATTAAATTAATACAAGAACAGAATTCTTGTAACAATTCAGCTCAGAAGATTGTGTCTTTTTCTGTGCTTAGATTCTCCTTCCAGGACTCCAGTATTGGTGGGATCTGATGAGTTCGATAAGTGTCTCAGCAATGACAAGTATTCTCATGAAGAGTACAGTAATGGAGCACTTTCAGTCTTGCAGTATCCATATGGTAAGTAGAAGTTGCAAATTTTTAAGTGTTTCAAATAGCTATGTTTACTTATTTAATATCTAAGAAATTCAATAAGTAGCCATTTGTTTGTTCTTCAATATCCGTATTTTTAACATTTAATCAACTAGGAAATCATTGCAGAACTAGGATTTTCAGATTGTGCTGTTATGTACAATTAGTGCCACACAAAGCACTTCAGAGTGCCAAGATAATATGCTACTGCAGAGGTATTGTGTGTGCTGCCATTGTCACTGATAACTGGTCCAAGTGGCAAATCCTTGTGAATTATTTTTTTCAGAATTTGCTAACAGCGCTAGAGACCAGACTGGCACTATGAAGTTTTCCATATGGAAGATATTCTGGTTTAAAGCTGTTAGTGATCAGTTCTTCTGAAGTGGTGAACTTTGGGAGGCTGAGTTGCCATGAAGTGTACAACCTTGATTAACTGAATTTGCTTATGTGTCATTTAAAATCATGGGGCACGCAAACAAAAGTACCCTGTGTCTCTTGACGAAACCTATTAATGAGAAGACAAAATTGGTTTGTAGTTACCTGCTAATAAATCTGTGCACTCTTTGCATCTTTTGAACACAGATAACGGTTATTACTTGCCCTACTACAAGAGAGAAAGAAATAAGCGTAGCACCCAGATCACTGTTAGATTTTTTGATGATACAAATTACAAGAACATTCGCAAAAAGGATCCTGTTCTTCTGCTTCACTGGTGGAAAGAAATTGCTGGCACGATTGTATTTTGCATTGTGGCTACAACTTTTATCGTACGGAAACTTTTTCATCCCCATCCTTACAGCAGAGTAAGTATTTATTTCTGAATTCTCAATATAGAAGGTATTACTCTAGCTTTTTGTTTTGATTTTGAGCCTGCAATGAGTAGCATTAATAAGTTAATAACTAATGAGATAACAACATCAAACACCTAAGTTTATTTTTTAATCTATCTGTGAAGGCTGTCAGCTGCCATGTACAATATACTTACCTGCTTCAGCAAGCAGATAAGACTGCTTCAACCATGTCTGATGTCTTTGGAGATATTGTACTGCAATTATTTAGGGGTACAGACTGGTCTCAAGTACGTGAGGAGTTGAATTTGTTTGGTTTTTTTCTTGTTTTGTAACCATCCTTAGTTGCGGAAGGAATCTGAAACACAGTGTCAGACTGATAGTAAATATGAGGCCGCTTGTGGAGATGTTAAAGATACCAGCTGGAGTGACGTCAAGAACTCTGGATATGTGTCAAGGTGAGCTCAGTTCAACACAACAGGTACAGAGTTCTTACTCAGTGTGACAGCTAATATCTACTTGGAGGAAAGAGCAGGTATTCACTTGTTGTTACCTACGCTGGTCCTGGTCCTCCCAATCTCACAGGATAGTTGGCAACTGGCATAAAGAACCCTGTCACCCCGTTACCGATGGGATATTGCAGTTATGATTAGTCTAAGTAACCCTGGAGAGAGTCTACAGGATATGTGTGATCAGCAAAGTTGCTGTCATATTTCCTACTGATACTTGAAATGGAGGATTGATTCTTGAAGGTCTTCATCAGTGTTTACTTCCTCTGTTTCTGTGTTTATGGATTAAAGAAGAGAAAGGCAATTGCAGATGGGAAGAGATGTTTTATATGCTCTGCAGAATAAGCAGACTGTATTTGGAACAAACCTTTGTTGTTATAAAGGAATTGGTTAAAACAGCAGGGTTTATAGGGGCGTGTTGTGATACCTTGAAAAACATTTGTAACAATGAAAGTAAGAAAAGGAGTATTTATAATGAGGAAAGATAAGAAAAGTAGTGACATTTAAGAGCGCTGATGCTTCAGAAGGGTTACTTAGGAGGAATAGTTGCAGAAGTAGTTATTTGGGGTGGAGTTAAAGGCAAACTATGATGTAGAAAATACTTAGTGTTCACCACCTAATTTGCTGGATTGTGGTAGACACTGAATAAATACATGATCAGCAACTCTCCATTTCATTAACAGGTAACTGACTGCCTCAGAGGGTGAGCAGGGAAAAAGGATAAATGCTTCAAGTCATTCAGTGTGTTTTGTCTGTACAGAAATATTTCACTCTTAGTCATAAATTACTTTATTTTTTTCCCATATTTTTCTCCTCTGTCCTCCCTCCATTCTTCCATTCCTTTCTCACACCCTTCTCTTACCAGATATCTGACAGATTTTGAACCAATTCAGTGTCTGGGTCGTGGAGGTTTTGGAGTAGTTTTTGAAGCCAGAAATAAAGTTGACGACTGCAACTATGCTATCAAAAGGATCCGTTTACCTAACAGGTAATGAATGAGTCTGTTCAGATGTAGAATAAGTAATGAATGAATGGTGGGATCCCATCCTACACTGAACCATCTGTTCCTGAACTGATTTCCCAGATAGAACATTAGCATGAATTACATAATTTTTAATGGGGGGACTGACTTAGCTTTGGCATCAAAGTTTAGCATGTGTAATCACAGCAGAAGGGTGACCTGCTTGGCTAGAGTACTTGCATAGCAGAAGCCTTGCGAGGACGCTGCAGCTACATGGGAACTCCTTTTATTTCCTTGATGAATAGAGCCTTTGATAACAGGACCAGTTATTTGTAGCACTGTTAATTTGCTTCTCTCCTTCCTCTCCTTACCTTTCCTCCTTCACCTTCTCTTTATTTTTTCTCGCCCTCACCAGCTTTTCTGACTCCGTTTGTCCATTTGTTTCATTTTCTGGTCCCACAATCCCTACCTTTTTTTCAGCCATAGGTGATCAAGCCATGCTGCTGAATTACCCTACACAGAGCTTGCAGCAGTTCCTTTTAGTGGGAGATGGGAGACACTGCTTCTGGAAATCTCGAGTTAGAACAGCAACAGGCAGGCCAGTAGAGGGAGGGGGTAAAGCTATGCAATCTAGAATTACTATTTTTTTAATGTGTTAAATAAACTTGACTATTTAAGATTAAAGGTTTTGTTCAAAAATTTCAAGTAGCCTAATTTCTTCTTTTCCAAGCGTATTCTAACTCATTAGATAAAACCATCTGACTTCCTTTGATCCAGTTAACAGTCTTATGAAGAGAGATTATTTACTTCAGTAAGATAGCAGGCTTTCCTCTCCATAGAACAGATATAGTCTTAAAGCAGTTTCCTAATGTTATGCCAATTATAAAAGAAATACGAAGGTATTACTTTCTGTCTTCTTTTGAGTCAGTGTCTTCTACATCCCTGTAGAATGTTGCTGTTTAGTGGTCTTTTTTCTGTCCTTGTAAACAGTTGAGAGCAAGATGAAACTTTTCTTCTCAATTTTGTTTTCTGTAATTATTTGAAAAGGGATGACTAAATACTTAGCTGTTATGAGCACGTACTGCTCCTCTACACTTTTAATCTAAAGCAGTTACTTTGGGGAATTTAAGGTGTATCTGTCTTTTTGGTGTGAAGAGCGGTAGTACAGGCCTCGTTTATACTGGGCTAGCTTTGATTAAATTCCTTTGCAGAAAATTCTGTACTATGCTGTTGCTTTAAGTGACCTTGTCTGTTTTCCTCACCCCAAATCACAGGGAACTGGCTCGTGAAAAGGTGATGCGGGAAGTCAAGGCATTGGCTAAACTTGAGCATCCAGGTATTGTTCGTTATTTCAACGCATGGCTGGAAGCTCCACCTGAGAGATGGCAGGAAAAGATGGATGAACAGTGGTTAAAAGATGAAAGGTAACTCTGGGGGTGGGGAATTAACAATTGAATTTGAGATCAACAGAACTGGAGAACTGGTAGGTGATCCAGAAAGATGGAGAGACTATGTAGGAAAGAGATGGTTATTAACTTAGCCAGTCAGTTTTGCAGTTGAACAAGGTACAAAAACATCACCCTGTGCATAATGTCACTTGATTTTTGGGTCCTCTGTTGTGTTGTCATTCTTTCATCTTAGGAAACATCTTAATATTCTTAATTTAACCTCTATGATCGAATCTTTGGGTGATTGGAAGGTTGGAGCATTGCTACTGTGATTCAGTTTTAAACTTTGGCATCTCTTTGTCCTCTTTGTTCCTTTCCACGGCTCCTCTTCGTTATTTTGGTTTAGATGGATCTGATTCAGTGCTCCAATGCTTCAATGAATTTTTTTCAGCATAAATGTGTGAGAGATAATCAGAGTAATGAGTTATAAAGCTTGATAGAAGTAGGTTAAAAATGGAAAAGTAGATAAAATAGTTAGATTGTGTTAGGAAAAAGGAAGAGTGGGTGTATGTTACCATTCAAAGAATGAGGCGTAATACAAGACTATTTAGTGGTCTTATAATAACATCTTAACATGCCTAACAATTTTTAGAATATAGCGACCTTTTTATTTCAAGCATCAAATTAACATTTCACAGCTGTAATGCTTCCAACGCGCTTTAAATTACTCATTGCAATGCATGTTCTAAAGGACTGGTTTTTTTTCAAGCTGAAGATGAGCCTGATTGCACATTGGGAATCCAGGCAGTAGAGCTTGCAAAATTTTCCTTTATAAACACTCTTGTCTCAATGAAGGAACTTTTATCTGTGCTGAGAAAAACGAATGCTAATTCCTGGTTATTAGTAATTCCCACACTTGGGTACTCATTTACTGTTATGGTATGATATGGTTTTTGGAGGCAGCAGTTATTAAAACATGGGCTTCTGAAAAAGCTTTCCTAGTGGAATGAAGTTTCTATAGTATTCATCTCTCAATTTTGTTCTTCTAGCACTGATTGGCCACTCAGTTCTCCCAGTCCAATGGATGTCCCGTCATTTAAGATCAGAACTGAGCCATTTTCTACCAAGGAGCACATTGAAGTTATTGCCACTTCATCAGACAGGGTGAGGTCTGTGGGAATACCCTGTGGTCAGTCTGATTCATCCGGAAGCCAGTTTTCTCGTCTGGAATTTTCTGCCATGGACAACAGGGACTTACACCAGTCAGAAGATCCCCTGTTAAACCTTCAGGACAGTGTCCTTACAGGCTGTGATGTAGAAGACAGTACTGTCAGCAAATACGAGCTGGGTCACTCCTTGGAAATGTGTTCTTCAGCTGTTCCTGTTGTACACCTGAGGGAAGGGACCTCCTCTTCTATTGTGTTTGAGGATTCCGGTTGTGGAAATGCTTCTAGTAAGGAAGATAAAATTGATGTTTCACATGATGAAAGTCTTTCTGAGGAGAGGGCAAAAAGTACAAAGGAATCCAATGACAAGAAATCTCTTTCAGGAAGTCCCCTTTCTGTTTCTCCACCAAGGCCAACAAGTTTAAGCCTGGACCTTTCTAAAAATATTACAGAAAAAGTCAAGCCCACCTCTCCAAAGGTGTATCTTTACATCCAGATGCAGCTCTGCCGGAAAGAGAACCTTAAAGACTGGATGAGCAGAAGATGCATGATAGAGGAGAGAGAAAGGACAGAGTGCCTGCAGATATTTCTGCAGATAGCTGAAGCAGTTGACTTTCTGCATAGCAAAGGATTAATGCACAGGGATCTTAAGGTTTGTATTCATAGGTTACTGTAGGAGATGTCGGGTGGGATTTTATTTATTTATTTATTTATTTATTTATTGGCAAGATCATCACTGAATGCCTGAACTTCCTAAATTCTGGTTGTAACAGGTTATCTCACTGGCTGCTGCCTATAGGCAAACATTTTCTGGTTTAGTACCGTTGAGATTGTATTTGGAACTACCATAATTTGGTCTGTTCCCAAAGTATCATACAAAAGTCTCTCTGGTGCTGTGAAGTTCCTGAAACACACAGACTAACTAAAATGGCATTACAGGGTAGCTGTCCCTCCACAACATGACAAACTTGAGCATCAGCAATTCAGAATTTGACTGGAGTGCCAGACTGTTTAGCTCAGTGTCAAGATCTGCTTTAAACTGACAGATCATGAGTGTTGCGATACAGGTAAAATTTTATTTGCATGTGGGAGTAATACAGCATTGGAGACAAATCCTGCTAAAATAGTTGACTTATCAGTGACTATGGTGATCATGGGTGTTCTAAAGCTTAGTTAACAGTAGTCTGGAGGTGCAATGCTCCAGGAAATAAACATTAATCATTCATTATGGCAATGAAAGTCTTTCTTACAGCAAGACTTCCTGTGCCTGGCACAGATAACTGTTTGTTTTATGGCATTTTTAATTCAGATTCTTTATACAGGGTTGGTCATTGCTTTGTAGTGTGGCAAAGAAAAGCTATCTTGGATCCTTTTCTACCATTTCAAATGAAGCAGATAATTGACAGTGTTAGGTTTGATGATCTTGAAGGTCTTTTCCAATGTAAATGATTCTATGATACTAATTCAGTTGTTTCCCTTTTTATAGCGATACTGCCTAAGAGCAGCAGTGTCACTCCTGGTTAGAGAAAGTAAAAATGAAGTATTGCTGCTCTAGGATTGAAATGTGAACTGTTCTAGAGTTGAATTCTGAGTCAATGCCAGCTATCATAATACAGCTTTCTGAAGGATTCATGGTCTTTTAATGTGTGATGACATCCAGACTGTTAAGACTGGGAAAAGGTGTTTTTTAGCTCTGGCATTTAAATATAACTCAAGTCAGGAGTAACTTGTTGTACCTCTTCTTTCATTTTCCTTCTGATCCTATCTTAGTGCCTAATCTTGCTGCAACTTTTAGCACTGAAGTGTTAGCGCATGTTATCAAGTATCAGAATTTAATTAAAGAGCCCAGTTGAAGTTAGTCTTATTATTATAAGCTGTGAGAAATGGATTGCTTTTGCCAAATGGTGGAGAAGCAGTTCCTGTTTCTCTGCTTATTTGAGGAAATATTAACACTTTAGTGGAGTAAATACTGAAATTATTATAACCATTGTCATAGCTTCTTAGATGATAATCCTTTGGCATCAGTAGAAACAAAAGAAAGAAATGCCATCTCAGAAGTGGCAATGAAAGGGAGATTCAAATTCGGTAACACTGAGTGGATATGTCAACATGAGAAAAACTCAGGAACCCATCCATCTTTCTCTGTCAGCATTAAGCAATTACCTTGAACCAGTTATCTGAAAAACCTTTAGTGCTTGAGAAACCGACCAGAAAAGTAATTAAATTCCTATACTAATATATTGCTAGACATGTCAATTAATAACCTTTCTTAACAGTACTGTCAGCTGTAACTCTGCAATCTCTACTGAGGTCACTGTTAAGTAAAGCTCATGTAGATCTTCACTTAAATCTGTGTTCATCTTAATCAGCAGTTTTGTGGCGTTTGTTGGAATATCTTAGAAGTTCAATTTTGGCAGTAATTTGAAAAAGATTTTGTTTACTTAGTACAAACAACTTGGACAGGCACCGCCTGAACAAACAGCTTTCTGCTTTAGAAGACTTCCCATGCATGTATAGATGTTATTCTTGGATGCTGGAAGTTTATTTGTCTGTTATGTATTAATTTGGTCAAAAAAACAGCCAGCGTATTTAATTTTTTTCTATAGTTTTGAGAGGCTCCTAGGAACATAGCTCATTTAATTTTGTAATTCGTTCAAGTGATTGGTCCTGCACCTCTGAGTTCATGCCAGCACTAATAAGCAAATAACCTGCAAAGCAGTTTTGTCTTGACCGGAGGCAGACCTAGCTGATAGCAGAGGCCAGTTCTTGCTCCCATTGGCACCAATAGAACCTCACTGACCTATGTGGAAAATAAATTTGTACACATGCATATTAAAAGATTTAAGAAGGACTTCTTAAAATATTTAAACTACCAGTGTATATTGAAGTGCATTAATTAGGCTCTTATTAATCAGAGGTACCACAATGGCAAGATGGCAGGAATTTAGGTAGTCACTGTTCAAATTCCTTTGAAAAAAATGAAGTGCAGAAACAGAAGTCTTGTCTGTCAAATGAGTTTACTGTTATTCCCAGGATAAGCTGTCGGTCATGCTTGACAGCTCAAAAGAAATTTGAAGTTTCACAGAACTGCAAGACCAGTCTTAGGTTTTGCAGCATTAATTAAATTAAACAGTAGTTTCGCAGATGTGAGAGTAGCCTATTCATGGAATAGGAGTAGCTTTTCTGTGGGAAAAAGTTGGAATTCTTATTCTGATTGAAGAATCTGGAGAGAAAATTCTTTATGCAAGTGACAAGATAACTAAAGTAGAGGGTGGTTGCGTTCTTCCGGTTTAAATCTAAATTGTATGCATCTGCTTTAGGAGGCTTTTTTTCTGGATGTGGTCTTGATGGCTTACTTTTCCTGGCAGTTTGCAGTAACAGAGTCCCTTCTTAATTTGCAGAAGCTATATGCCAGCCTACTCAGACAGGTTTTTTTCAGCCAGAGAAGTACAAGAAATAAAACCTTATGTTAAAAAGAATTTTCCTTCGTGAAGCAAGACAGATCTTATGGACTTCTTGTTTGTTTATTGGAAGAGGAATCACAGAATAGAATCATTGAATGTCTGGAGTTGGAAGGGACCAAGGATCATTGATTCCAACTCCTGTCCCTGCTCAGGACAATCCCAACATTCACGCTGTGTGTCTGAGGGCATTCTCCACATGCTTCTTGAATATTGTCAGGCTTGGCACCTTGCCTGCTTCCCTGGGGAGCTGTTCCAGTGCTCCACCATCCTCTGAGTGAAACACCTTTTCCTATTATCCAACCTAAACGAATATTAAGGCAATGGGATACAAATCCCTAGCATAGACTTTGTACATTGTGCATTAAAATTCTGATACAAAGGTTTTTGACAACGTGGATGTGCAGTCAGAGAGTGAATGCTGTATAAACACTCCAGAAAGCCTGGAGACACTTTAAGTTTACAGAGTGGTAGCTTTTGTGCACTGAGCGAGCTGTGACTCCAAAGGGCATGACTGACATTCATTACAGGACAATATAGTGGGAGATAAGAACTGGCTCAGAGGGCACTTGTAGAAGCAGGATGTGGACACTTGCAGAACTGAGCTGTATCTCACTGTTTCTGTAGCACTTATCTCAGAGCTGTCCGTTACTTAAAAAAAACCAAGAAGTTTATTTTCTGTCTTATTCCTCTCTTGCATAGTGGGTTTGTCTTTAACTGAAGAAGTCGCATGGGCTTTAAAATAAGTCAGCTTTGTAGTCCTTTAATCTTGTGAAAAAGTATTGCCCTCTACCTGTCTGCCTCCTCCTGTTCCAGAGCTTATGTCAACAAAGCATGGACCATATTCTCCCAGCTGTGAAGGTCCAGGAGCTCTGAAAGGAGCTTACCCAGGACCACCTGTCTCTCTATTACACCTCAGCCCTTTCCCTGTACATAATGCTGCTGCTGCTTCCCCCAACACAATTAGTCTGCTCTTGCCTCAAAACTGTGTGTCTGTCTTTATTTGTAAGTGAGGTGGAGCAGTCATTTTTCAAAAAAAATAATCATTCATTTGCTGTGTGCTATTCTATCAGCCGGAATGCAAATCTCTTGAAAAGCCATCTGAGATAGGTCCCGTTAGCAAGGGGGCATCTCTTTTGTCTGTAGTTTAAGCCACAGATGGTGGTAAATGGCACCTAAGCTAGAAGAGTTAAGTGAGTTCATCACTTTAGCTGCTCTTGTGAATTGCAAAGTTCTTAAGCTTCTATCAAAAATAAACTGTTAATTCTTTTATGCAAACAGCTCTTCCCACAGTTACACTGCACAGCACAAACTGAAAAGTAGACCTTGTTCCCAGACTTCTGGTGTATTTAGAATTTAACATAAAGATGGCATGCTATGTGCTGATTGATAATATGGCAAACGAGTTTAGCATTGGGAGATTTTTAGAATAAAAGAGGCTGGGAATTGGAACTCCAGCATCTGGTGTGAATTTGCCACGTGATGGAGAGTTGAATAACTCTGTGCTCTTGACTTCTGTTTGTGTTATTCAGCAGATGGAAGTGGTGCTGGTAAACCTCTACTGGACGACAAGAAATGAGCAGTCTAAGTTTCAGGATTAATTCAGCTAAGATTCTTCTCTGATTCTGCAAACCTGGTGTTTAATGGGCATTTTTAACCTTGATAAGCATGGCTTATCTGAATTAGATCTGTGTTGTATCTACTGAAAAACAGACTTGTGTATTACTTACGTTGTTTTTTCTTTCCACCTTTTTGTTTTCTTAGCCTTCCAATATATTTTTCACAATGGATGACATAGTAAAGGTTGGGGATTTTGGACTGGTAACTGCTATGGACCAAGATGAGGAGGAAGAATCAGTACTTACCCCAATGCCAGCTTATGCCAGGCACACAGGACAAGTAGGGACCAAACTCTACATGAGCCCAGAACAGGTTTGTGCTCTTTGCTCTCAATCTGACAGTGCCTGGAAGACACCTGAATTCCCGGGAGCTCAAAGATGAGGCATTCTTTCTAGTAAATTGTTGCAATAAGGTTACTTAAATTCTTTCTCATCAAAGTAGAGGTTTAAGGTAAATTGAATTCCAAAATTAATATTTTAATATATATGTATTATAGCAAAGAAGTGGCTAATGATTCATATGTCGATGCATTCATTTATCTTGCTTTTAATGTAGTAGAAAGATAACTGTGTAATATTGAAGTTAATTGAGCAAGGGCACACTACTGTGCATGAGGTTTAACTAAGTTGAAACATGTTACATTACAGTTGGGTCTGCAAAGAAGAGCTGATTCTCAGGACCCTGCTCCCCCATGCTTATTTGATGAGATTTCCCAATGTGCCTGTCCTGTAGTTTTCAGCTCTGCAAAGGGCTAATCACTTCCATATGTTGGAAATGAGGTTTGTTTATCTTGTACATAATTACATACAGCGAGGAGCTTGATTGACCTAACCCTAATTTTGAATTTTCAGATCTGTGGGAACACGTATTCGCACAAAGTGGATATATTTTCTTTGGGACTGATTCTCTTTGAGCTGCTTTATCCATTCAGCACACAGATGGAGAGAGTCAGGGTATGTACAGTATTAGGTTACTGTCAGTTTGATCAGTTGTTTAAAATAGCTGTTTGCTTAGTGAAACTCTTGCAAGAGGTTTGTCTCAGTTTTGAAAAAGCTTTGCAGTTAGGAGCAAAACTTCTTTATCAGCCTTGTACAGACTCTCGATGAATCACTGAAAATAAATTGCTGTCTTCCTAATGTTTGCAGTTGAATTGAGGCTTTAATTTCTTTACAAAGCTCCTCTGTTGTCAAGCCAGGTAAGAGAAACTATTGAACTAGGATATCCAAGAACTCGAGCAACAAATATAGCTTGTGACTTTAAGGCTAGAAGCTTGTTTTTCCTTCAAGAACTGGAACCATACTGTGCATTTTTATCATCTCTTCCTTCGTTTGCATCTACAGTGCTTTTTCACCCAAAGCACTTAGTGAAAAACTGCTGTTCCTTTTCTTGTAGTCTTAGCTGTGAGTTTTACCCAGCTTCAAGCACAATCTTCCTAGGAACTCATGATTTGGAGGTTGGATGGTGTATAATAACTCCTCCTTGCTGTTGAAATGCATGTAAGACACATCTTGCCTAGGAATAAGTACATACATACTACAGCCAGAAACTATTTTCCTCTTATATATGGTGACCAGTGAGCTATGCAGGGAAAAAATGGTCATTATGACCTTCATATGTGCTTGGGTGTTTAAATTGTCATATGAAGTTGGATTGGTTTTAGCAGAGATATAAGAAGCAGCTTGAAACACACCATGAATGCAGCCTGACTGAATGTTTCACCTATGGTGATGTTGCCTTCTCTTCCTTAAAATGCTCTGGTGTTTCATAGTATAAGAGCGTTGTCTAGAGGAGGAATGATAGTGCTTAACTTGAACCCCTTGCACCGGAACCAGTTTCAATTTCATTAAATAAAATCAGTTTTACCAAGACAGATACCTGATAAAGAGCTGCCCTGGATTCTAAAGATCTTCTACAGCAGTGACTACAAACTTTGCTCTTACAGTTTCTGTCCTGAGACTAGAAGCAAAGCAGTTAATTAGTGTGAATCCTAAATTGCATCAAACTCTGATGTTTTACTTCACAAGAGTTTAAAATGAGTGCCTGAACTTGCCATGATTTTCACTCTTTTTTATAAAATCAAAAAAAGAAACCCCTACCCATTTACTGTCAAGCTCTGGAGTTTGGCTGCTGTAGTAGTTGTTTCTGAGCAGTTATGCTGAAGTTTTCATTGGCATCAGCCAAGCATTAGCACTGCTTTCTGAAGCAAAACATGCTCTGTCTGACCAGGTAGCCCAGCAGATTCTAGGAATCTGCGACAAAGGGCTGGAAAAGTCCCCAGAGGGAGGAGCATGAGAGCTGCCTCTGTCTCCAGGTGTTAGCAGTTAGTCTTGTGACAGTGAAATTTATTTCCACATTAGGTGTTTCAAAATGGATCACTAAATGTAGAGTGAATTTGTGGAGAAGGAGAATAATTTTTTGAAGCATTTTATTATCATAACTCAGGTCTCTTGAACAGGAGTTTGACTATTGTCCATCACTATTAACTGATCAGTTTATACTTTCAGTGAAGTAATAAATTGAATTTCATTCTAACCTTAGAGTTCTTATATTTTGTGCTCAAACTTCTTACAAGAAATAAAATGCTAAATATTGCTCTCCTAAATATTGCGTGACAAACAGGCCAAAGAGGGTCATGCTGGAAATTACAGTGCTTAAATTCATAAGGGAGCCTGCTGCTAATAATTGTGTGGCTGGACATGGAAAATTGCTGTCACTAGATGGAGCCTGTGGGTTTGTTATGGAAGAAATACAAAGGAGATCTGCTGCCATGTACAGACACACAAATAGGCAACGTGAACTGCTTTCAAAACTGCTGATAAACCTGTTCATTAGTCCATAACTGTTAAATAAAGGCTAGGGCTTACACTGTTGAAACAGAGCAAGTCATTTCGTGTGTCACTGGTGCAGGTGATCTTGGGGTTTATGGGTGGTGCACGGACTTGTTGATTTCCTTGAGCCAAAGTGACAAGTTACAAGTTTGTGTATCTTTCTGATTCAAAACTGCAGAGATCAGAATTCTTGCAACGTGATTCCTAGTGCAGGCTGCATACATAGGGAAGCAGCAATTTACCCATTAAAGTATGTTGCGATTTTTAAGCGTTAAAGCAAGGCTTTAAACCAAGGGGTTTTTCTCTGAGTTATTTGTGTAGTTTGCATAGTTTTAAGAATAAGAGAGTAATACTACTTGGGAACGGTATTTTGGAAACGTTGTTTTCTTAATATTCTTGCAGACCCTAAGTGATGTTAGAAATTTGAAGTTTCCACCATTGTTCACTCAGAAATATGCACAAGAGGTAAGTGTATCTGATGCTATTAATTGTAGCTTTTTCCTTACTTTCCAATTGCTTTGCAAGTAAAAATGAAATTTAAAAATTTTGTGTTAAGACACATTTCTCTACCCATGTACTTTCTACTGTATTTCAAAGCTATAACATTTTAATAACATGGATGCTGATATTTTTGTCACACAGCTTATATCCAGTAACTATACACTGTTACCTCTTTTCTCTGTCACTTCATCATTCATTTCACGTGCATCCTGACATGTTTTCTTACAACAAATCCATATTCATAAGGAGAAAGTGCAGAGTGATAGACAGTTAAAAATGAAACAGTAGGTGTGGGATCTTGCTTCAGAAACGATCTGTCAGGTGGGAAGCCATATGAGCAAATTGTGCTGTGTTCTTGTTAGTCAGATCTTTAAAGTGATATGGTTGCAGATAAAGAGGAGGTGGTGTACAAGACCTTTCCAATAAAGAGCTGAGGTGCTTTCAGGTTTTCATGGTAGCTTCAGATCAGCAGCTACATGAGATGAGACTTCCTCTTTACAGCTGCAGGCTGCCGGGGGGGGAATGTGCTGTGCTCAGCTGGAGCAGGACGCTGGAATTCTGATTAAATTTGAGACAAATACTCAAACTACCATTGTATTAAAGGAAAAGCTCTAATTCACTGTGAAAAAATACTGCATGGCTTAAAACATGGTAGCTTAGACATGAAGCTAAAAATTACTCAGAAATTATATTCTATATGGTTTTAAATTCTTTTGATTGCAAATTCACGTAAAGGTTTTGAAACTCCATTGAATCTTGAGCCAGTTTAGATTTGCCACATCGATGGTTAGTCCTGGACAGTTTAACGGCTGCACAGTGATACATTTTCAAATGTTTAATACACTTCTAATTGCTGTGCCAAAGCATTAATACCCAAATGATTCAGAAGGCAACTGAGTATGCTTTCTATTTGTTCACACAACCACAATTGAAGTCAGAACATTAAAGAAGATAGAATTTATGAATTGGTTCATATAGCACATGTCATGTTTTCTTTTAGTACACCATGGTGAAGGACATGCTCTCTCCAAGTCCCACTGAAAGACCAGAGGCTGCAGCAATCATAGAAAATCCTGTATTTGAAGACTTGGAACTCCCACCAAAACCAGTGCTTAGGCAGAGGTCACGGACAATGAGTTTATCAGGAAATAAGCATTCAAGACAACCAAGCAAATAATTATCCTCAGGATCACTTCTTCCACTCAGCAGGTTTTACAGGGATTGTTCAGTAGAAGGATCCTATGATGCAGAATGTCTATCTTGGGAATAGTTTACTTAAACTTTTTTTGCCATGTTTAATCTATAAGACGTGTTGGACAGACTTTTGTTTACTTTGACAGCCAACGAAAGCCAGTAACCACTTTTCACATTCCATTTTTCTTACCTTAACTCTCCTAGGTGGGTGAGTCCAGCTACTGTGCTTACCGATGTTGTGCTCCATTATCATTTTTTGAGGGGTTGTTGGGTTTTTTTGAAGCTTGTAAACATCAGCTTGCTGGGTAAGTGAGAGATCTGTAACATGTAAATAGAATTAAAGTACTGTATTTTTATAGAGCAAATTACAGTCTCTAAGCCTAGTGAGTATCTGTCTGGATCACTTGCTCTTTGGTGAAATGAAGATGATTTTGAAATGAACTATGACTCCATTTTTGTCCCTGGTGTGTAAACTGGGAATCTGCACTATTTTTAAAGCAAAAAATTACCACATTTGTACATATTGTCACTCTCCATAGCCAGTCATTAGAGGAATCATTTCATACTTCTGCACTATAGTAGATCTTAGGGAATGCATTTTATACAGATAAACCTGTAGAGAAGGAAAAGGAGCTTTTTGCCATTTAAAAAGGACGTTTTATAGGCAGTGGTTGGAAGAGCCATAGTAAAAGTTATCAACGAAAATGTTGTGATTCTGAAAATTTAAGCCTAATGAAGTCATACATGTCGTATGTAATCTTGTAGATTTGTACTTTTTAAAAAATCAACTGGTAGGCATTTGTGTAATCTGCTAATTTAACTGCCTAATGCCATGCTTTTATTTCTCACTGTAAATATGTTAATTTTTATTTATAAAATACAGAATCAATCCATTTGGGTTGGTGGTGTACAGAATGCACTTGCTATAATTGCTGAGTGCATTAATTATTGTGACTTCTTTCAAGTCTAAATGATTTAATAAACTTTTTCTATTTATAAAATAAATAGTAGTTGCTTCTTTTCAAAGTCTGCCTCAGTGGATGCTGCAGGTGGGAGCCTTGTGCAGTTGGGAGAGGAGGATGGACACTGCATTTAGCTTTTGCTTTCCTGTCTTGTGCTTGCCACAGTGCATGTGATGACGGCAAAGATGACTACGCTGCTTGGAAGTGAGACACTGTCTGAAGGAAGAAGGGAACTGAGCTCCTAAACTGAGTGGGTTATGGAGCCAATCTCTCAAAAGTTGAGAGGGAAGTCTTGCAGGGATATTTCTTACACTATTAGAACTAATTTCACATAAATGCATTTTCCTTTTCTACAGATTTACATTTTTGAAGTTATAGACTCTGAAATCAGTTTCTTAAAAAGATTGTGGATTAAAATCCTTCTGGGGATCATTGTACTGTGGTGGGATGCTCCAACCAGCAGTTAAACCAGCTGACACTGCAGCCTCGTGATAAAGGCAAAGTGGATTACAATGACTTTCTCTTGAGCCCCTGGATAACTGTCCTTATCCAGATGAAGCCAGAATGCTGCAGTAAATACTTTGTCAGAAACAGAACTTTGAGTTAAGCTGGGTTAGAACAGAAGATGGCTAAGTGTGTCCCCTTCCTTTGGATTTCCCTGTTCAGTCAGCTGTAAACGCACAGTTCAGTGACCGCGTTTGAAGCCTCTCTGGCTTCCCTGCTGCTTTGGTGATTACAGCTGGAGCACAGGAAATGAAGAATAAGGTATTTTTAACTTGCTGGATGTTAAGTAGCTGCCTATTCCAAGGGCCCTGCAGCATGTCAGTACCAAAAATGGCATACCCATTCACACTACCTATTCTGGGATGTTGCACTTCTCAAAGGCACGAGCAATGTACCCTGTGTGATGCATGCCCAGCCACAAAAGCATCTGGCCCCACTCAGCCCTGAAGTGCCTGTGTCAATGTATCTTTTCTTTATTTAGCACTGGATGCTGGAGTGTGTCATCCCCCTCATTCCTCCTTTTTGATCCAGGCTTTGACTATCTTATCCCTAATGAGAGAGGTTTTCTCTGAACTCTAGTCTTGCCTTCAGGCACTCATTTCCCTGCCCCTGGCAGCTTCATTTGCTCTGCCCCACCTCCGTGGAAAGAGGGCACTTTCCTGTGCCATGAAATAGCCCCCTGGGCTTCAAGACTCCCATTAGCTACAGGACTATCTTACCAGCTCTTCAGCACCAGGCTCCCCAGAGGGATGCAGCTCCCATGTTGTTTTCCTTCTAAAGTCAGGTTTGAATTATACTACGCTTCCCTGGTACACTCCTGTCCTTCTGCTAGATCATGTTCTTCAGTTAACTCAGACCAAAGGGTCAGCTGTGACTAAAAGTCTGAAAGTCTTTGGTCTAATGTGCATTTGCTCCATGCTCACATCCTCAAAGGGACAGCAACAAAGGCAGGCTTTTCTCATTTCTGTACAGGTGACAGCAGCAGCTTTCTACCTGGTCTGTGAGATCCCAGTCTTTATGCAATAGTCCTGGTGGGAGGAACATCTGATGGCTCACAGACAATTTTATTTGCCTTCTTTCAGTTCACTAACATTTAGAAACCATCGGACAGTCTTCCAGTGGCTGTGGAAATCAGTGTGTACATTCCTGACAACTGTCTTTACTGAGGGACACCTGAAGGTGGAGGCTAGGACAGCTGCCCGCTCACAGCCCTGCGAAAGAGAGGTCTTGGGCTCTGCTGCACTGGCCTAGCCTGCTCTTGCAGAGGATGCTGCCTGTTCCTCCACTCCTTTCCCCTGTAGTTCTTCAGGCTGAAACGTATTTCCTTGTCCTGTTTTATCAAAACACGCTGAGTGGCTGAAGCAAGAATCCTACCCTGTCCATGTTTGTGCTCACTGGACCTGAATGCTTCTGCCAGAATAAGGGCAGGTCTCTGTAGTTGTTCTCCTTACTGCTTCCATGTTGTTATTGGAGTAGGAGCAGCTGGGAGGCCTAATCCACTCCCTGAAGAGTCATTTGGCAGGAGCACCAGTGTTACAACCCCAGGTCAGGGCTGTTTCTTCATGAGAAGGAAATTCTGACCCCTGTACCAGTGTCTTCTGTAGTTGAGCTGCTGCAGGCAGTAGCTGCCTACTTTTTGCTACACCTTTGAGAAGAGTCCTTTGCTGCCGTTGAGCTGGAAGAGCTGAAGGACTCAGAACTTTTACTAACCCACTCTTTTTTTTTTAATTTATTAACAAAGAGATATTCTTCACCCATCTAAGTGCTTCAATCCAGTAGTTTTAACATTAAGCGTTAGCCTGGATTCTTTCTGCTGTGTTTGCTCTGCTCCCCAGGCTACAGAAGCCTTGCCTGTCCCAAGTCGGTGACTGAGCACTCAGAAAAAACTATTTTAGAAACCCTCCTTGAAATGTTTTGTGTCCACAGAAGATCAGTCTAAGAGCAGGCTCTGAGTGTGGTGACTCCCATGTAAACCAGCCTGAGGTCCCCCCAGAACCATAGTGGGGAAAGTGACAACTGTTGTGTGAGTGGTCACCAGCCCTCCCGTGACCCTGCTGCAGAAAAGCTGTCGTCCTGGAGGCTCAGATCCTGCTTTTACTCACTGTTAGGATGCTGCAGAGACACTTGGGAGCCGTCCTGCCTTCTTGGGGTACTTCAGCGTGGTACTCCACAGCTTTCCCACAAGGAGCTGGT
Source organism: Tapera naevia (assembly GCA_033556795.1). Taxonomy (NCBI): domain Eukaryota; kingdom Metazoa; phylum Chordata; class Aves; order Cuculiformes; family Neomorphidae; genus Tapera; species Tapera naevia. The sequence goes on from JAUMJJ010000083.1 coordinate 4,503,260, forward strand.
GCTGTTTGATGCTGTTTGAAGTCCGGTCAAGCAATTGGGAGTGGTAAAAGAGAATCATTCCCTTTTATCATCATATTTTTATGGCTGCATGGCCCAGCAATACTCTATAGCTACACTCATAGAATTGAGGCATAGACATCACAGTGCAAAACACACCAGTAAGTAATAATTCCTTTCCACATCTCCTTTTTGGCTGGTTTGGGTCACCCTTTGGACCCCCTGGGCACTTGGTGCTCTTGGTGTTATGGCAAGTCTTGCTCATCTCTTGGGGGCTGTCACATAGGATATTCCTTTCCAGAATTAATAATGAACCTCTCAGATAATTCACAGAAAGCTACTGAAAGCTCTGAATCTCTGATATTTTAGAAGTGAGTTGAACCCTGAGCAACAGCCAAGAGTGCAGAGTAATGCCTTTGTAAAAAAGTGACCTATGCTCTTTGACCACAACCTCCCAACTCCCATACACAGACTGACACACTTGGAGATATTAAAACTGGTCAGCCTTGTAATGGAAGCCGCAAGATGAGAGCTACAGTGGCTTGATAATAAAGAAATATAGTCCCACCTTACGTTGTAGATAACCAGAGTGTACACAAAGACAAGGTCACATTATCATACTGATTTCTTTTCCCCAGCGTGAAGATTGAATTTGTCTTAGGAAATGCTAATTAAAAAATAATTTCCCAGGAATTAGCTCCATTAGTTATAAAAATTGCCCCTAAAATATCAAAGTTCCTTGTTCATAAAACTGTGGAAGATGAAGAACTGCATCGTTCCCTTATGTCCCCAGTTGTAATATTCCAGCCCCTCCTTCCCTCGTTATTTTTCCATTAGAATGTGCTCTGACACTTCCTGTATCACCACCTCCAGCAGCTGATTCTCAATCACTTGTTACTTGGGTTTGCCCTTCAGGGCACCATTGGGCACTGGTGCTGCAGTGCTGTATTCTAGGTCTGGCGCAGTCTTGGAAAACGTGGCTATGGAAACCATATCTTCTCCAATGTCCACCTGAGACCTGTGCCTGCAAATGAGCAGCTTCTTCAGGGCTCGTTGGAAGTCCCGGTTCAGGAAAGCGTAGAGCATTGGGTTGATGGTGGAGTTGCAATACCCTAACCAAGTGATGATCTTGAAGATGTCAATCAAGACGGTGCTGGTGGAGTCGGTGCCTCTGGCAGACAGCCAGACATTCAGGACAAAGTACGGCAGCCAGCACAGCACAAAGACTGAAATGATAATGCTAATGGTCCGCGTGGCCTTGTTCTCCAGCTGCAGATGGTTCTGCCGCTTGCTGTTGGGGTGGTAGTGAATCTCCAGGGTCTGAGACATGATACGAGTGGCCTTGAGCCGTGAAGCTCTGTAGATGAAGAAATACATGCTGCACATCACCATGAAGGGAACGAAAAATGCCAGAGCAGAAGCCACGATGGCAAAAATCCAGTTGGTGACAAAGATGCATTCTCTGCCTGCATCAAAGTCCACCCCGGGGATCTCATTCCAGCCTTGCATGACAGGAAGGAAAGAAATGAGGGAGGAGTATACCCAGACCATGCAGGTCATCATGATGCATCTGTGAAAAGAAAGAGACGGGGAGGGGAGAGAGGGTCTGAGTTATTTTGAGTTGAGAACATCCAGTACGATTCAATCCCCATGGTAACCCGTGTGGGATATCACTGCTCAGCAGTCCCACAGGGCTTGGAGAAGAGAAACAGCTGGGGTACAAGTCCATACATGAATATCTCTAACGACTGGGTGATTGTGTCTATGTTACAGAATTGGGGCACTGGAAGGTATGCTCAGAGCTGGTTGAAAAAAAAAGAGGAGGGAAGTTTTTACAGAGGACTTTTGTTAATGTTTAACACAACAGCACATAGATTTTTTGTTTGGTTTCAGTTTTAATACTTGGCATTATTATATCCTCTGAGGAGCAACTGGAGTGGAGCTGATGGACACTAGATCCCCAGTGCCACTGCAGTGCTTGTTCTGTTGCACAGCATGCTGTGCAGCCCCTCCTTGTTTTGGCAACTGACCACGCTACACAAATCCAAACATGCCCAAAAGAGTCCAAACTCACCCCCTACAGCAGCAGCATCCACTCTGCCCACCCTCAGATCAGTTTTCCCACCCTGCAGTCCTCATTTCAAAGTTTCACATGAAACCTTGACAAGAGCTTAGAAACTCATCCTGTTTTCCATGCATTTCCCCCATGAATGTAACTTCAGAAAACATTATAAGTTTAAGAGAGGGAAGACTACTGCTACATGCATTCTTCAGGTGTCATTTCCCTTAGTCCTTGGGGAAATTCCCATGAAATGCCTGCAAAGGGCAGAAGTTGTAGGTACAAATCAGCCCACACCACTGGTTTCTACTCCATTTTGCAACTCACCCTTAACTCCTGACAGGATGAGAGCTGGGGTTGTTCAGCCTGGAGAAGAGAAGGCTCTGGGGAGACCTTAGAGCAGCCTTCCAGTATCTGAAGGGGGCTATAGGAAAGCTGGGGATGGGCTCTTTATCAGGGAGTGCAGAGATAGGACAAAAGGGAATGGTTTTAAGATGAAAGAGGGAAGATTTAGATGAGGTATTAGGAAGAAAATTTTTTCCTGTGAGGTGGTGCCCAGAGAAGTTGTGGCTGCACCATCTCTGGAGGTGTTCAAGGCCAGGTTGTATGGGGCGTTGAGCACCCTGCTCTAGTAAAATGTGTCCCTGCCCATGGCAGGGGGGTGGAACTGAATGGTTTTAAGGTCCCTTCCAGCCCAAATCATTCTACAATTCTAAGATTCTATGAACTCAAAAAGTGTTTTCCAAGGAGCACCATCAAACCAGCTCAGCTGCATTCCCATTCTCTCCTGCACCACATTAATTTTTTTCTGCAAAGTTTTAAATCATGCGAAGACCCTTTTGCCACATCACTCTCCTTTTAGGCACAACTGTCCTGTCAGTAGCTTATTTGGTCCTTAGTCAATATAGGCCATGGCCAAGTCACGATTTGGAGAGACCCAAAATGAGGAGCAACTTCACTCACCTGCCACGGGACATCCTTCTTGAATAGTGATATGGGGTCACCACAGAGCAGTATCTGTCCAGGCTAATGAAACACAATGTGACAATGGATGCAGTGCAGAACATGACATCAAAGGAGATCCAGACTTTGCAGAACAGCTTCCCGAACAACCACATCCCTGTCACCTCGTAAATGATACTGCAAGAGAAAATGTGTGAGAACCAAAGCAAGAAGGACTGATTTCATTCATTTCTTCGATCTCCCACTGAAGTAACATCATATTTTAACGTGGAGGTACTAAAGAAAGGTGTGCTGCGTAGGGAGGCTCACTGGCACAACAGGGACTCATCCTCAAAGCATACCTCAAGGCAATAACCCACAGGTGGGTCATGGCTGAAGAAGACCAAGCCTACACTCCTTTGCTGCACTCTGATATAAGCGGAGCCTTGAAAGAGGTACTTTGATTCCTAAAATTCCTCATTACATCTGCTCAGCTTTACTTATCACGGCTTTCTCCAGTGCCCTATTCAGCACAGACTTTTATAAATTCTTCCCAGTTCCTGGGGCATGGAAGATGCTCCCTCCTCCAAGAAACTCATTTTTCATCTGGTCTCATGCTTCAAGTCCAAAGGATTCAAACTCTTCGTTATCAAAAAAAATAAATCATAAGAGGAAGCCTATGCAGCTTGTATATTACGTAACAGACAAACACCTCAGCAAGGTAAACACACCAGCAAAAAAGCAGACATTAGTCCACAACTATTCCTAACAAAGTCAAGAGGGGCCTGCAAGAAGTGAGCAGTGAAGGAAGAAACATATGGCAGCCGTAGGAAGGCTGATGCATGTTTCTATAGCGCTCAATTAGATGCCATTCACTTCCCCTTTCTTTCACCAGCTTTCTGCAGCTCCTAGGGTGCTGCTGAAATAACCATTGTGTGTGAATTTGATGTGAAAGGCTGAGTAACTACTCAGTCCTGCAAAGCTTTAATTATCCTGTAACTTCACAGCTTGCTGGTCAAATCCAGCGAAAGTAGGGCTGCTGTGCTGCAGTGCACTCAGGTGGGCTCTGCCATCCAGCAAGGGCAGAGAGAGTCAGCTCGATGTCAGAGGAGTTAGACTGCTCTGTGCCTAATGAGCAATGACTCATTAAAATTAATTTATGAGGGTTCTTTTAGAACACAACTAGAGTAAGTGGATACAGTGCTGGCTGAAGGGCTCCAGCCATCGCAGCTTGTTATGCAGGATGCTGCATGAAAATTCAAGCCAACATTAATCTGCAGCAGAACATGTCTCTGCACCATGGTGGCCTCCATGTGGGCAGCGTGGATGGTCCCACTGCACACAGAGAAAGGTTTCTTGGCTCTTTTATAGAAAGGGAAATGAGACATATAGAAGTTGAATCATGGGTCCAATAATGGACCTTGGTGTCACTCCTCAGAACTTCTCCTTATCCTGTGCTGTTGAGCACCATGGCCTTCCAGAAGTAGACCATGCTTTTGTCATGAACATCCCTTCACAAAGATCCCAGCTGAGCAGGTACCTGGCTCTCATCAGCACACATCGGGCAGGATACACCTGACCTAGCAGATGTTCTCACAGTGTGGAGTAGAGGATACCCATTCCCTCTTCTCTGATGTTAGAAGTCTCTGCAGCCTGGAAATGATGCTGGTTAAAAAGGAACAATGAAATCCCACAGAAATGCACAGTACGAGCAGACATGCAGTCACCTCCGTGTTTCACTCACACTTGCAAAAGAAAAGAGTAGCTGGCAATATTCAACCTGGAAATGGCTGGGCTGGTTGGACCACCCAGATGACAAGCTAAGCACAGCTGCAAACAAGCCAAACCAGGAACCAAACAGAAGGCTTACTCTTACTAAATTAAGGTAACAACCTTGTTTTTCCTTTCTATCACAAAACCTCTTTTTCCTGAGCTAAACTACCTCCCCTAAGGTCATTTTTTTCCTTCTCTTTTGCACCAAGGAGCAAACTGCAATTCAAAAGAGCAATATAGATGTGAAACTGAGATAGTGGGGAAGATGTGGACCAACAGCCACTCCCTCAGCAGGGCAGAATGACATTGATGGAGCTGGCAGGGTCCACTCCTCACTACGTGGCCCAAAGAAAGCTAGCAAGACTTTACATCAGATGATGCCAGGGCATTCAAGAGGGGCACAAAGCATCAGTCATGCTCTACTCTTTGCTCCCTTTTGCAATTGTTTTTTCTTAAATAAGACATCCCTCTCCCACGCAGGCTATTTTCTCTCTGGATGCATAGCAAAGCCATTGATTTTCATGGAAATCCTTCCCGCCTTGTAACACCCTCTGCCATCCTTTGACAGGGCAGGAAACGTGGGGAGGGGCTCTTTATCAGGGAGTGCAGGGATAGGCCAAGAAGTAATGGTTTTAAGTTGAAAGAGGGCAGACTAGAAAAAAGGAAGAAATTTTTTATGAGGGTGGTGAAACACTGGCATAGGTTGCCCAGAGATGCTGTAGGTGCCCCATCCCCGGAAACATTCAGTGTCAGGGTGGATGGGGCTCTCAGCAACTTGATCTGCTCATTGCAGGGAGAGTAAACTAGATGGCCTTTAATGGTCCCTTCCAACCCAAATTCTTCTATGATTATATTCCTATTCTTCATAGCTGTGGTTCGCTCATCTCATTCCTGTTGTGCCTTCCTTCTCCTTTCTTAGTGGGCCTGAGAAGCCACAGATAGATTTTCCAACAAGATAAATTTTTCAGCTGCTTCTTCTCATTCCTTCCATAATTTCCTGGAAGCCTGGAAGCAGAAACTGTCCATTTTCCTTCCTCTTTGTGTTCCTAACTGAGAAAAACTTCATGCAAAATTCCCTCTTTCTCCTTGCCAAGGAAGAGGCCTTGCTCCGGTTAAGGGCATTCTATCAGTCTTACAGGGGGAAATTATAGCTGCCCAGACACCTACCTGCCTTTGCTCTTTGCTACTGCTCCTTCCCATCACCCAGATTGCAAATACCATGTCAGTAGGTGAGAGGCAGAAGTAACAAGGATGATGGGCCCAAATTTCATTTGTAAGAAAAGGGAAAAATCGAGGACAGATATCCCCAAGCGTGAGCTGAAGTGGAGACACCAGAGGACTCACCAGGTGGACAACAGGCACATTCGGAGAGGAAGCAGTGATAGAAATTACCAGCTGGAACGGACATTGAAGAAGTTGTTTAGGTTTTGTCTTCTTTGAGCAAAGCATTTCCTGCTCTTCCTGGGTAAGATGGAGGTAATGGAAAAGGTGATCTCCTGGAAGGATGGTTGGAGCCAGTGGAAGAGTGGGTGATGCTGTGCAGTCCCAGAGAGGAGCCCTTGAAACACCTGGGCTGGACTAAGATGAAAAAACCTCATTTCTGGGCTTAACAAGAACATGGAAAGGAGAATAAAAATAGTCTAGGGAAATGCCAGGTAGCAGAAGATTGTTGATAGCTAATCTTTGGTGTCTGACACACTGTTTTTCTCTTCCTAGGAGGCTGAAATGGTCTGCTACATTTTATTGCAGTGATCTTGTCCATGCAGTGGGAAACATCAGAGCATCTCTTGGGAAAATAACAGCCTGTGCTACTACTGACAGGAGCACATGGATTGTTTCTGTGTTCCTATCAGGCAAGGCAGGGAGAACCATGCTGTTTTGCAGGCAAGTCTTTCTCAGGCCTTGCAGACTCCACCATTCACAGCTGCAGCCCAAATCTGGCCCAATTTAGATAGACAAACGACTGCAGCCAGGTCCTCCTCTGCCACTCAGAGCTACCAGAGATCCTCAGGGAATGAGATCAGCCAACCTGGAGACTCTTCCTACCCTCGTGTGGCAAAGAGTCTCTTGCATAATCCCATCTTTCTCCAATACAGAGCAAAACCCCCACTATCAGCAATGTAGATCTCCTGGTTAAGTCACCACCCTCATTCCTACTGACTTTAATAGGGCAGGAGAGGTCAGATCATCATCAACTAAGCTGCAATCCAAGCCCCTCAGGCAGAGTCATGGTGTGAATGTTGGGATTGTCCTACGTAGGGATAGGAGTTGGACTCAGTGATCCTTGTGGGTGCCTTCCAACTCAGGTCATTCTATGATTCTACGAATCTATGATTCTATGATATTTGTAGCATCAGAGGGGAGAGACAGGTGAACACAGATGGATGATTTCAGATCCTGAACTTAAAAATTCACCAAGCTTAGAACTGAAATTGGCATCATTAACTGCTTTTTTTTTCTTTTACACCTGACACTTACAAACTTATAACTCAGTTTGCAATTGCTTGTTGGAAAATATCCTTCAGTGACAAATTCAAAAGTGTAGGCAGCCCTCTGCGAACTAATGCACAGAAAGTGAAAAGGGGTTAGCTTGTTCACATTGCTCCAAGAACACTAAATGTTGTGCAACCACTTGCTTTACACAAACCTACAGCCATTTATCAGCACAAGACAGCCACAGCCTACAAGTACATTGGTTTCTGGATTTGTTTTACTCTGTTTTAGCTAGTGAAGCTCCTGTAAATATAAACTTCAGGCAGGAAGAACTGACCCCTAAAGTGACTCTTCCTCTATTAAATACAGGGGAGAGCCCAAATTACCCTATTTACACTAAAATAAAATCCTTGCATTTATATATAGAGAGGTAAGATGGGCTTTGCCCCCATGTCAACACTGTCAGCTATCAAATTTCAATGCAGTCAGGCAACAGGGGCAAAACAATTCCCCCAAGTGCAGTGAATCCCATTTGTTATCCAGCTGCAGACTGCAACTCTTTTAGTCTGTTTATGCAGGCAAAAGATTTATTTTGCAAGGTCGCCAGCCTTCCCCACAAACTCCACCAGAAGGAAAAATTAAAATACTGTGATTCATCAAGAATACGAAGAGTAACATCTCTGCAATAGCCTTTCAAGTTCTGTAACACGAAATCATCCATTTTCTTACACTAGTAAGCATCTTTTTTACATCTCTCTCCCACTACCAGAAAATAAAAGATAAGGTTAAAGAAGTGTAAAATTGCAAGCACAGAATTTAACTCCATTGATTTCAATAGTCATTCCAGACTAAGAAAAATGGGAGAAAAACGTACTCTGTGATTCCCCTCCTTTGAAAAGTTAGCAGGATGAACGCAGTCATTATATTTTGTGCTTACACCCCAGTAGCAGCACCCACCTCGCATCTCCCAAACACTCAGAAATCATCTAGCAACCACACTGGCTCCTCATGCAATGCAGAGTTAGTCTTGAAAAAGGGGATTCATTGCACTGGAGCCACCTGGAAAGCTGGATATCTAGTTCAGACCAGCAGCCAGGGTCCCTCTATAGCCCATAAGAAAAATACACTTGGGAAGTCTCCTCCATTCATTGTAAGGCAACCCATCATAAAGGGTGGGGAAACTGAGACACAGAAGTCCATGTAATCACCAGCCCACAGTTAAGCTCTTTGGCGAACCCAGCCCTAAGCACAGCACATGAACTTCTGGCCAGCCCTGCTCAAACAGCAGCCATTCAGCTAGGAGGAATCACATTGGACACTCACACTGTCATCTGATCTTACCTTACAAGCACTTCTTACCTAAAGGGCATGACCAGACAAGCTACAAGGAAATCTGCCATGGCCAAGGACATGATAAACATATAGGTGACAGTGCGCAGCCTCTTTTCCACCACCGGGCAGATGAAGACTACTGTATTTCCCAGGAGTGTGATCAAGTCAATGAGGCTTAGTATCAGTCCAATGACCACCTCTTGGAGGCCGATCCCTGCCCAGTTGCCACCTCCTTTCACAAAGGAGGAGGCAGCAGAGGAGAAATTAGAGAACCAAGACTCATTTTTGTCCACCAGCATCTTCCCACTGTTAAAATCTGAAAAAGAGGAAAGGGGGGGGAAATAAATAAGGACTTTAATGCACGACTTGTACATCTATGAAAGGAAGTACAGAAATAATGGCAGTGCTTCATTTAGTTCAAGAAAATTCCACGCACCCTGCTGTGTCTGTGCCATCATTGTCTCATGGGTATCACACTGTTAGAAGCGTTGGAAATCCTGAGGGCAAGGATCAATACACAGCACTGGTTGAAGTCCTTCATGGCAATTAATAGCCCTCCTGTGAATAAAAATGCATTATCAGGTGAAGCATGATAGGGAAAAAAAAAAAGCACTGAGAGCAGAGAGAGGACAAGCAAGCAACTGAAATCCAAAATTAAAGCAGCTCTGCTAAATCCCACAGAACAGCATGCCGTGTCCACAAAATATGGGGGCTGGAACTAGACGATCTTTAAGGTACCTTCCAACCCAAACATTCCATGATTCTGTATCCTCATTACCTTCTTTGCCACCCACAGACCAGATGAGACTGCTTGCCCAGGCTGGCTGCTTTGGTAGCCCCATTATTCAGTACATGTTCTGCCTTGCGTTGTCCTGATAATTTTTTAGGCTCTGAAGTACAGAGCTTTTTACTCCCATGGTGGGCAGCTCCATCCTGTGGTCTGAAAGGTCATGCAGAGCTGCCAGCAACCACATAGGGTGCTTAATGCAAGAAATTGAGACACCTCAGGTGCAGCAGTGACCTCAGACTCACATCCCCTTCTGTGTCCAGCTGGGAGAGGATGCTCCCAAACCCCTAATGGGGGACTTTTAAGTTGAAGAAGTTCCCCTGCTTATGTCCACAGCTCACTTCCCAGACTTTAACTAAGTGGCATCACAAGTACCTGGGAAAGTGGGACAGATGCACTGCAAAACTTGCAGCAGTATAAAATTCACTGTTGTGGCTAATGGGAACAAAAAGGCAAATTGTGTGTGTAAAAGAAAATTATACAAATATTTCCAGATATAAAACCATTACATTTCAACAGCACCACTTCTCCTGTGACTGGGCTGTGCTTCCACAGTACCCCCAGGTCAATCCCACATCCCCAGAGCATCACTACTAAGCAAAGTGTCATAATGGGTCAGGATAAATGTCCATGTAATCCAATGTGCCTTATCTCACAGTGTCCAAGCTTTACCTTATGAGGATTATAAGAACAAGGCAGCATGTAGCAAAATTTCCCCAGTGTCTGTTTTTCCTTCCAGCAGCCTATGACCCAGAATTACCTCTAAAGATGGTTTCAAGGACTTCTACGTCATGAAGTTGCTCTGCTTCCCTTTTGGCTTATACAAGCTTTTAGCACTCATGACCTCCTACAGCAACCACTTCCACCGCTCAGCTATGAACTGTGCAAAGAAACACCTCTTTTTGTTTGCATTGAGGCCACCATCAGGTAGTTTCACTTGATGCTTTCCGGTCCTTGTAGTGGAAAAGACATCACGCAGGCAACCCTCATCCACTCTCTCAGTATCACTGGTGGTCTCTTTAATGTCTGTCACATCACCCAGACCCCTTGTCATCTTTTGGTCAGGCTGAGGGACTTTACCAGCTTACTCATTCATTGTACAGAAGCAATTCCAGTCTCTTGACCATCCCTCTGGCTCTTCTGAACCTCTGAGATGAACCAAAACTTGCAAACAATTTCCAAGAGGTAAATGCACTGTGGATTTATATAATGGCATAATGATGCTCTGTTTTGTGCTGCTTTTCTTTCATAACAATCCCTAATGTGGTTTGCTGCTTTTGATTGGCACTTAGCACCAAGCTGACCTTTCCACAGAACCACCTGTCACCATCAAAAGATCTCATTCCTGAGCAGAAATGGTCAACTCAGAGCCCACTGCTTTAGAGAGGAAGACAGGATGGAATGAGGAAATTCGGTTCTCTCCACCTTGCCCACACCCCATTACTTAACAGTTGAATTTTTTCTTCCATTTTAATGCTCACTGAGCCTGATAAAAGCTTTTCTGCAATTCTTTAAGTCAGATCTTATCCTTCATGCCCCAATTAAACTTTGTTTCATGTGCAAATATCACCACTTCACAGTTCACAATTTTTTCAGTTAGAGATTTGATGAACTCCACATATCCCAGCCCCTCTCTCCATACAGAGCACTGCTGACCTCTCTTCCACATGGTAACTCACCATCCACTATCCCCCTGCATTTCACATGTTAGACAAGTATTTACTCAGAGAAGGGATTTCCTTCTTAGCTCAGGACTACTAAATTTCCTTAAAAGCCCCTGCCATGAGGGGCCATATTGCAAACCTTTCAGAAATCCAAGCAGACTACACCGACTAGGTACTTCTCATCCATACATCTACTGTCATCTTCCATAGGATTGTGAGACTGGACTGCCTTTTGTAAAAGCAATATTGACTTTTCTCTTGGATGTAATCATGTATTATATGTGCCCATTCATCCTTCAAAAGTCTCGGCTTCCTCCCCTGACTTCTACTTCCTTGCTGGTTTCCTTTCTTTCCAGTTAAAAAAAAAATACTAAAAAAAAAAAATCAATCAATAAATAAAACTGTCCAGAAAAAAATAAGAAGGAAAGCTCTTCCTCACCAGAGCTGGGTCTTGTTTACTGACATCTGAAGCTATCTTTCTCCAGCACTGACAACAACCAGGTTTGCTGGACATCAAGCTCTGTGGCAGGCAGGCCCTTGAGCAGGTGCTGCTAAAAGTCTACAGGTTGTCTTAAGTACATCAGTCAATAAAAATGTTCCTTGGACCACATTTCAAATTCTGATAACACCCCATAAAGCTAAAATAAAAAACCTCGTCTTCAGCTTTCACACTGTTGACAGGAAAGAGGATAATCTACACCATTCTTTCTAACAGACCCACTGAGGATGTCATCAAACTGGATGAGCTCCTGTGGAACAGTTTGTTTTCAATATAACCTTCTGGCAGAAAAATTGTTCAGCTTGTTCTCCTCCCTACATGGTCTGCACAGATGGCACAGTGACTGCTGGCTGGCAAAACCACGTGGTGACAATGCATGGCTGTGCAGCCAGTCAAGAACCTGCCACCGCCAGGTCCATTACATGGTCCACATCCACCTTCCAGCTCATCTGGTCACCAGTCATCTCTCACATCTGCTGGGAGATGCTGGTGTCCTCACATCTCCATAACCACTGATTTCTTCCTTGAGTTGACTCCTAGCCAGTTTAAATACATGAACACCACCCAGTCATGCTTATGTTCTCCTAGAAGAGCACCACAGAATCAAGATAGGCTCCTAAATCATGAATAGCAAAAATCACGTTTACTTAATGTCATTTTTTTCTCCTTCTTTTCCTTTGGCCTCATAGATGAGAATGCTGGATTCATTGTCTGGGCTTTTTTAGATATAACACTGAAACAAGAAGGCTCAGAAGTCTCATCTTCCTTCTCTTGCCAACAATGACTGTGTTCACATAGGTGTTAAGTATGTATCAGCACAACTCTAATTAAAGCAGATCACTACTTACAGAATGTTGCTCTGGTATTGAACCATGAACACACACTGCACTCAAACTTTAAGAAGAAGTAGGACACAGCTATTAGCGTTCATCTTTGTGAGCTCTCTATGCTACTCAAGTACCACTTTAGCCACCAGCCTGGGTTAACAGGTCTTTTCAAGTGAAAAACTAACAGCAGGTTACTTAATGCAGGATACATCTAGGAGCATGACACAACAATGCACAAATACAGAGGACAAAGGTGTCCACATTCACACAACATTAGAAAAACTCTCTTGCACCGTCCTGTTTTTTGGTCAACACAAGGACAGATTCAGGGGCTGGAAGTGAGGGTCTCCTCATTCAACCTCCACAATCTCTCCAACAACATTATCAATTATCAACAACAACAATCTTTCTCCAAGGATAATGAATCCTTGAAACTTCAGACTTGGGTTCTGGGTACAGACAAGAGGGTCCTGCTGCTCCAGGCTCCTTTTCAAGGATCCCCAAGCAGAGAGTCCCTGGAACCTCATCCCCAGTTTGTGTCACAGCCAAGTGCCCAGCCTTGTTGTTTTTGCCTCTGACTGAGCAGCCAGCAACTTAACTCTTGGCAAGATGTGCTACTTCTGAACCACCTGGAAAACTGTTAGTGCAGGAAAGTGGGGGACAATACAGCCTTAGCATCTCTGTGGAAATCTTTGAGACATAGCAGGATTTGCCATTGCTCCTAGGGATGTACTTCCACAATTTAAATATTGGAGCTTTTAAATTCTATGAGCTGCAGTAGCTCATGTGGTTACTCTCCTGATACAGCAAAGGGTCTTTCTTTAATATCAGTCTTTCAGTCTTTTTGTAAAGAGGCCTCTTAACTAAACGGGATAAATGCCCAGTTGTACCATGATATGGGATCATCCCAGGTTTTCTGGGGATTTCAGATGCCTTAGAGTTTGCATTGCTTTTATTTGGACACTACAATTTTGCTTCCCTTCAAAAAATGATGGGCTAGATTCTGCTCTCAGTCTTCCTGAGGAAAGCAATTCCATCATTTCAGCAATTTTCCTTTAATATACAGAAAGTTTGACCTGACTTATTCAGACAAATCCCAAGTAAAAGTTTAATTTCATTTAGTGAAATGGTACCTTTCAATGGCAGGGGAGGAAAAAAAAGCTCTGCAATCTCAAGGCTGACTGCACTTTAAAATCTTAGAGGAATTATGAAAATTGGAAATATATTTGCTGGCAGAGACTGCTCTTCCACTAAACCAAGTACAAATCAGCGTATGGCAGCAGGCAACTGCACCTGCCCCAGGACTTCAAAGCATATTTCCATCCTCCCCTCTGCAGCAGCTCAGTAATTTGTTGAACACTACATTGCTCTGCAAGGCTGGTGTTCAGTGATAAAGGAGGAGGAACACCCCTGGGGAAGCTTCCACCTGTAAAACCTGCAATCAAGGAGGCCACACAGCAAGACAGCCTTTGCACTGACTTCCCTTTTGTATCTTTCTTCCTCTATCCAACTTTCCCATTTGAAGGGCAGCATTTCTCAGGGCACAAATGGTTTCTTTCCACCCCCAAATCAGTACAGAACAACTCCTACAACCTCATTGACACCTAACTAGCCCCAGCTCTGGAAACCCAGCAGAGGCAAACGGGAAATCCTTACCTTCAAAGCTGATCCTTGGAGGCAGCCAGCCTAAAGCAGCCCAGTGCTGTCGCTGGGCCACGTGTGTGGGTTTTCCCAGCAGCAGGGTGCGCGGGACTCACACCAGCTCACAGGGCTCCATGGAGCTGCTCCCTGCTTGACTGTGCACAGCTGATGGTTTCTGTCCCAACACTGGACATTGAACACGGACCTATGAGACAGCACAGGGGTTTGCTCTTTGAGATCTCCCCCCTACAGAAGAGCACACTCTTCTACAGCAAAAGCAAGTTTATTGCAACCACCTCTCCAAGGAGTGAGGAGAGACTGAAGCACGATCGCAACAGTAAAACTCAAGGCAAAGCTAAACCCCTGCTGCAAACTGTGGGGTGCCTGCTGGCGTTAGGGGAGCGACTGAGCTGGGATGCCAAACCCCAGACCCCAGGAGGCAAAAATCCCAAACTCATGAGGGACAAAACCCCAACCCCCAGGAGGCAAAAATCCCTATCACTGGGTTGCAAAAAAAATTAACCCCAGGGTGCAAAACTGTAGCCTGGGGGTGCTATATCCTACCTACTGGAGGTCAAAATACCCCGCTCCTGGGGAGTAAACCCCGAGTCCCTGAGGATCAAAAAACCCAGAACTTGGGGGGGGCAAAACCCCATTCCTTGGGCGCGGGGCGGGGGGGAGCGGAAGCATTCCCAGGGTGGAAAACCCCAGTCCCTGGGGAAGCGGGGGGGGGGGGGAAGTAAAACCGCTGTCTCCCAGGAACAATCCCCCAAGGATGCTGGAGGGCATATCTCCCCCTGCTCCAGCCCCGGAGAGGGGAAGGGACTGCTTCGGAGGGGAGGAGGGACCAGAGCGGGAGCGTTTCCCCCACGAGGGAGGCAGTGTTTGACTGGGAGGTTACTTCGCGAGAGGGATGCAGGACCGGCCTGGGAGGACCCTGCTGGAGTGTGGATCCCAGCCGGAGGGCGGAGGAGAGACAGTTCTGCCCTCGGGGAGCCCAGCCTGGGAGGGGGTGGCAGGACCTGGCCGAGGATGGGGAGGGGGATGCTGGCACTTACCAGGGCTCTGCTGTAGCCAGTGGGAGGCACCGGGGAGGCCGCCCCGCTCCGCTCCTCCTCCTCACTCCCACCCGGGAGGCGGTTCATCCCTCCGGGAGCCCTGGCTCCCCGCGGAAACGGTGGGGGCTTTTTTTTATGCGCTGAATCAGTCCTTCCTAACACACAGCAACTGCCCGGGTGCAGTAACCGCTCAGCCGGATAAAAACAACAACAACAAGAAAAGAATCAAAGAATCGTAGAATCATAGAACGTTCTGAGTTGGAAAGGACCCATAAGGATGATCGACTCCAACGCCCGTCCCTGCATAGGACAACCCCAACATTCATACTATGTGTCTGAGGACGTTGTCCAAATGCTTCTTGAATATTGGACTTATCAGGGCTGGATCGATGATTGGACTCAATGATCTTAAAGGTCTTTTACAACCAAACTAATTCTATGATTTCATGATTCATAAAGCATGCTTTTTCATAGAATCATAGAATAATTTGGGTTGGAAGGGTTGCAAAGGCTGAAAGGTTGCCATAAAGTCTTCGTAGAGCCTTCTCCAGGCTGAACAACCCCAGCATTCACACCATGTGCCAAATACTTCTTGAATATTGTCAGGCTTGGCGCTGTGATGGCTTCCCTGGAGAGCTGTTCCAGTGCTCCACCACCCTCTGGGTGAATAAACTTTTCCTGATACCCAGTCTACCTCCCCTAGCACGTATTTCTGCCATTCCCTCAAGTCACCAGAGAGAAGAGATCAGTGCCTGCTGCTTCTCCTTCCCTTGTGAGGAAGCAGTAAACTGCAATGGGGTCCCCCCTCAGTCTCCTCCAGGCTGAACAGGAAAAGTGACTTTAGCCGTTCCTCATACGGCTTCCTCTCTAAGCCCTTCAGTAACTTCATGGCCTCCTCTGAATACTCTCCAGTAGCTTGATATCCTTTTTATACTGTGGTGCCCAAAACTGCACACAGTACTCAAGGTGGGGCCAGTGTGGAGCAGAGCATGTGATCATACTGGCTTCCCTGTTGTTAAAGGCTTTGTTCATAAACTAAACCAAAATGCTGAAAAAATCCCAGACTTTGAGAGGAACCTGTTAGCACTAGTGGGATGTTACGTTCCCATCCCCTCTTTGCCTTGCTCAGAAGGCTGAACCAGGCTCAGACTGATTGGATGGTATCCACTGGGCTTTGGAGCAGACCTGGCCAGGTTGGAAATCAGGCACTGGGTTGTTTAGGCATGTCAGTGGGGGAAAACCAGCTGAATTGGCTGCTTGGAAAGGAAAGGCCCTCCTTCCAGCTGCAGGTCTGGGCTGGAAGGAGTAACTGGCACTGGGAGCTGATTCAGCTCAAAAGTCTGGCAGAAAATGAACTCAACAAGAAAAGGTATAAAGATCTGGTTCTTTGAGAGTTTGGTTGAATATCATACACAAAACTAGGAGTATATAAACCTCATACATATCTCCTGTCCTAAAACAAGTCTCCCCAATCACACTGAAATGCATTAACTTTTCACTTCTGCTTGCTGTCACCAAAAAGTCCCTCTCTTTTCCCATTTGCTTTTCAAAAACAATTGCTAAATATTTGGATTGTGGCTTCATCCATCACCAAAAGCGCCCTTGGAGGATTTTCTCAATGAATCTGGAGAGGAAGCCTCTTGAGCAGGGCTGATGGAAAATAAAACCCAATTCTTCCCCTTGAAATAATTCGTCTCTTGGCTGCATTGATCTTTCAGGTTTCACACTTGAGTGTGACTTAACAATGAAATTGTGTGATAAATGAGCATGTTTGAAACATTTTATTTCATGTTGCTTTAGAAACAACAGATTAACCTTTGAAAATAATAAAATCTACTTTAAATGATGATCTCATCTCTGTATGTTTCTGTAGTAAAGATCAATTTTTTTCTATAAAGTTGGAAAAATAACTCATGTGAAATCTGACCAAAATATTTTATTTATAGTCAAAAAGAACAATATTCAAAACTGAGGAAAAGTTTTTGTGTAATGTTCTCCAAACCTCTTTGCAGGCTGATCTCTTAAAGACACTTTTTGACCACCATCCAAAAGCTGTTAGTGTCACTGAGCCAAATGGGAACATCTGACCAGGGAAGATAAGTAAAGGGGAAGAAGTTATAACAAAAATAATTTATGGATTAAGGGTTTTATTAAAAGGCTTGTACCAAACTCTGTTATTTCTCCAGTGCTGACAACTAAACATCAACAAATAGAATTAAATTGTATCTATAAACTACATATAAATTACATATTGTGTTATTTTTATAAAGTTTTAATATATAATATATTTAAAATTGCAGAAAAAAGGAAAGACCTTGTCATTTTAAAAAATGGCTAGGGATTTGGGGTTTTTTTTTTTGGTGGTAGAACCTTCCTAAAGCACGCTTTTCTATAGAATTGTAGAATAGTTTGGGTTGAAAGGGACCTTAAAAGGTCATCCAGTCCAATTCCCCCTGCAACAAGCAGGGCTATCTTCAACTACATCAGACTGCTCACAGCCCAGTCCAATCCTGAATGTTGCCTGGGATGGGGCATCTACCATCTGTCTCGACAACCTATGTCAGTGTTTCACCACTCTCATTGTAAAAAATGTCTTCCTTGTATCGTCTGAATCTGCCTTCTTTTAGTTTAAAACCATTACTCTTTGTCTTATTGCATCAGACCTTGCCAAGAAGTCTGTCCCTATCTTTTTTATAAGCACATTTAAGTACTGCAAGGTTGCAATAAAGTCTCCCCAGAACTTCCTCTTCTCAAGGCTGAACAATTCCAACTATCTCAGCCTTTCTTCACAGGAGAGGGGTTCCATTCCTCTGATCAATTTTTGGCGTCCTCTAGACCTGCTCCAACAAGACCATGTATTTCCTGTGCTGAGGGCTCCAGAGCTGGATGCTGTATTCCAAGTGGGCTCTCACCAGAGCAGAGTAGAGGAGCAAAATCATCCCCTTCAACCTGCTGACCACCCTTCTTTTGATACAGCCCATGTGTGGTTGTCCTTCTGGGCTGCAAATGCACGTTGACAGCTCACATCCAGCTCTTCATCGACCAGTACCCCCAAGTCCTTCTTGGCAGGGCTGCTCTCAATCCCTTTATCCCCCAGCCTGTATTGATACCCAGGATCGCTCCAAGCCAGGTGCAAGGCCTTGCACTTAGCTTTGTTGGACTCTCTTTTTTTTTTTCCTTCTCTATTTTCCTTGAATTTATAGTGCAAAAATAGTTCACCCACGCCTAGAAGAATTCCCCTCTGTCCCTAAATGGGGGTTAATCAATCATCACTTGTTTGTCATTTGGTTGACAGATGGCTGAACATGAGCCAGTGGTGTGCCCAAGTGGCTAAGAAAGCCAATGGCATCTTCACTTGTATCAGAAATAGGGTGTCCAGCAGGACCAGGAAAATTATTGTGTCATGTACTCGGCACTGGTGAGGCCACACCTCAAATTCTGTGTTCAGTTTTGTGGCTCTCACCAGAAGAAAGACATTGAGGTGTTGGAGCATGTCCAGAGAAGGGCAATGAAGCTGGTGAAGGGGCTGGAAAACAAGTGGTATGAGGAGTGACTGAGGGAACTGGGGTTAGTTAGCCTAGAGAAGAGAAGGCTGAGGGAAGACCTTATCCCTGCCTACAGCTACCTGAAATTAGGTTGTAGCGAGGTGGGTGTTGGCCTCCTCTCCCAAGTGACA
Source organism: Tapera naevia (assembly GCA_033556795.1). Lineage (NCBI taxonomy): Eukaryota > Metazoa > Chordata > Aves > Cuculiformes > Neomorphidae > Tapera > Tapera naevia. The sequence goes on from JAUMJJ010000083.1 coordinate 4,521,948, forward strand.
GATGATAGGACAAGAAGTAATGTCCTCAAGTTGTGCCAGGGGAGGTTTAGACTGGATATCAGGAAAAAATTAATCACTAGAGTGGTTATCAGGCACTGGAACCGCTGCCTGGGAGGTAGCTGAGTCACCATCAAAAGACAGGTAGAGGAATTGCTTAGGGATATGATTTAGTAGTGTACAGGTATGATTGGACTCAATGATCTCAAAGGTCTTTCCAACCAAACCATTCCGTGATTCTGTCATCAGCGTGTGTCGGGGCTGTGGGAGAAGCTGCCGCTGTCCATGGTACCGGTGGCCGTGAGGCTGATGGTCCTGCCTCACCCACGCATCATGATGTTCCCCTCAGTGTGGCTTTCTTTATCTTCATGTAATCTAGGAAGGCTGTCAGGATCGAATAATAAAGTTTTTAAAGAGTAGAGGAGAATAATAAAGGCTTGCAGTTTTTCAAGCATAATAGTACCAATCCCCCAAAAAATGACAAAGAAGATGGATAATAGCAAGAAGAAGAGGAAAGTGATTTGGACAGAGTGCTGCAAATGCTGTGTCAAACGCTCATATTAATGTCATCTGTGATCAATATCACCTGTCAGCGTGTCACAAGCAATCAAAAAATATGGTGCAATTTAAGATTTATTGGAAATTCTAGGATATTTTCAAGCAGGAAAAGGATGCATGGATTGCGGGGGATTTGTTTTTACATGATATGTTATGTTATCTGGAAAGGGAGGATTGAGGAAAATTAGAACCTAATTGAATTTCTGATCTTCGCAACAAGAAGAGAAACAGGATATATACATTACAGAGTAATTTGCATATCAAAAGCAGCTTGATCTCAGGAAATCTGGACCATAGTAGATCTGTGTTCGTGCAGACACCTAGGTACAGCCAAAGGTAGAAGGCAGGAAAGTTCCTTAAATTGCCAAATAAGGGGGTGCAGAGTGTGCAAAACTCAGAAAGTCTTTGAGGCTTGATTTACTTTTGGTACCTGCTTAGAAAATGTTGATAAATACTTTGGAAAGGATCTCAAAGAAATGTTATGTTGCCCAGCAGAAGGATACAAGGAAACAGTTCCCTTGGTGGGTTTTAGACATCAAGGCTTCAGCAGCAGGGATACTGCTGTGGCATATGATAACCCCATCACACAAGGAGATCTGCCAAAGGCATAAAGAGTAACAAAAGAAAAAGGCTGGCAAATCATATGACATAGAGTAAATAGGCCCATAGGAGTGGCAGGTTTGGGTTTGTGTTTCCTTTGTCTTTTTAGGGGAAGCTTGTTCTGATGGTACTGTCCCTTGCTAAACACCATTCTTAGGGAGCTATGTGAAAGGTAGAAGGAAGAAATGAACATTTGCTTTCCTGTCTGTATTGGTTTAATCAGGTGTGAAACTGTCTCTACTATTAAATGATTCTTTAATAACTCTGCTGATTGACAGGGTGTTTGAACAGAAGCCGCCAAAGACGCTTGCTAACCAGTGCTTTTCTAGGAGCACTACGGATCAGAGAGAGCTGCCTCTGAGATGTGCTTTCTGTCAGGTTGCATTGGCATGTTATGCTTGATTTCTGTACAAAGGGTGTTAGTCATCAGCTCAAGCAATGGAGTTCCTTTGACACATGATACCTGCTGTGCTCACTGATTGTGCTTTTTAAATATCATATGCACTGTTGTGTCTGAGACATTTCTTGTACTTGATGAATTCTATCTGACAATTTCCCTTTCAATTTCTCCTCATCAAACCCCACAGAGCTACATTTTCTCTTTCAGGCAGATTTTGTAATCCTTCTACCTTGATGTATTCATTCCTTAGATGAATGCTGAAGGATTATTCCAATTGCCTGCTGCAGCCATTTAGCTCAACTGTTCTTTCCTGCTTCCACTTGCCCCTCTGACCCCAAAAGTGGTCCTGCTCTTGATTGACTGTGTAGGGGATATACACTCTCAGTTTTTCCTGTGTCAGTTGTATCTAATTTCTATTCTGGAAATAAATACTATAGATACTCCCATTGAGCTTCCACATTTAGCCTCCAGTAAGGTTTCTGTTGATAAATTTCTAACCCTGCATGTATAATGCTTCTATGTTTTTGTACATGCCCTAGCTGAACTGAGGTTTGTGTTATTTTGTTGAAAAATCAGGATCCTCCTCTTTATCAAGGAAACTAGAAAACCCAAAAACATTCCTAGTAAAATCCGTGGGAACAACTGGAGCTTGGGATAGAGTTTATCAGACGTATTATCACAGCACCCATTGAAGGCAGGAAGAAGGGGATATAATTACGGAATTATAGAAAGAATAAAAGAAAAACAATTCTCAAAATCTGAACTGGTTCAGCGCAGCAAGCATTTGTAAGTATTAGGAGGTTTTTGCAGAAGTGCTCAATGTTTTTGGTCTTACGGGGTAATTTTGGGTCATTGGATCAAGCCCACTTGGAGAGTAGGAAGAGAAATTGTCATTTAAAATTTCAAAAACCAGAAGTCAGAAATGCTGTAGAAGTCTCCCATTCAAGTGCATTCAAGTGCTAATCCAACTCGGTCTTTCTTGCTGTTGAGCATGCAAAACTAATCTCTGACAAAGGCAAGAACTGGACTGCTGCAGTAGAGATCAGGGCAAAGAGGAGGGCAGTTTTGCAGGGGATCTCTTGAGATATAATCTGTGTGGCTCATGTTTTAAAGGACAGTGTATCCTTGGTAGCTATTTGTTCATGGAAAGGAGTTTCAAAATCCTTATTCTGTTATTGTACACGAGTTTCTCATTAACACAAATAAGCAAAATATAGTTGCCAGGAAGAAATCTGGTCATTCTTCCATACCTTGGCTCATAACCCATCAACTACAGGGCTGTAGATACTGAAACAAGTAAACTAATGTATGGAGTTATATGTCCAAAGTCTGCTCTATTATGGACTCCTCCTTAAGCTACAAGCGTTTGAGACTTGTAAGCTCAAAAGCATGTTCAGAAACAGAAATGGCATAGCACTGCTTGTGACTCGCAATGGTGACAGTTCCTGCACTCTCTCCTACTTCAACAGTTGAATTGTTTGTTGTGGTTTCATTTCAGTTCAGCCACACACAGACATCCCTCCGCAAGGAGTGAGCAGCTCCAGCTGAATCTTTATCAGAACTTGAGGAGACCTTGGGCATTTTATCCCATAGAGGGATAATAGATCTGATGCTGCCAGATGACAATCCTTTCACATTGACTGATAATCCAACAGCCATAGTTATGTCTGAGATGTTCTATACTTGAAACAGGTATCTCAAGCTGGTAGGAAAATACCCTCAGGTGTACATGAAAGTGACCATTATTTCTAAAGTAGGACCGGCTGATACATATCAGGAGATTTTCTGGGAACTTTGGTCAGCTTGCATTGAAGCATCTGCTGTATATTCTAATGAAATTGCTTGCTCACCTCTCTGAAGTGGCTTGTTTATCTCTTTGTAGTTTCTGGACAGATGCCTTGTCTTTGTGGGGGAGATTTCTCCAGAAGTTTGATGGTGCTTCTAAGGATAATGGTTTTGCCTGTAAAAGGGCATGTCCTAGTTATCAGATGGTCAGGTTTTCAACATGGGCACACTCCTCTCCATCATTTATACCACTGCACTTTCACCTGATGATCACTGTGTTTTGCAAACAAAAGCCCATTGTCAAGAAGGAGTCACAGTATTTTTACCCTTATGTTAATGAAGAATAAGCTGAAACCTGGTGAGTAAGACCAACATTCCTCAAAGTACCCTTTAATTATTGGCACCTCTATTCCAAAGCATCCAAAGTGGGATACCTTGGCTGGGTTTGTGGCAGGGTTGTGTCAAACTTAGTCCTGTGTATGCTTTGGGTTTTCACAGACCTTCAGAAAATTCAAGCCCAAGAGGTATGAAGTTACTCAGACTGAGTCATCAGAAATAAGTGGACATTTTTGTAAGCCTCTGTCTCTTGCTGAAACTTGCATAATCACTCAATGTCATGGTCTGAAATAAAAACCCTGAGTTCTGTGTGTTAACTCTTAAACCGTGTCTGATATAAGGGAGGGAATAAAATGTAAATCTAGTCAGAAATCCTGCTGAATAAAGAGCAGAGATCAGTTACAGAGACAACCAAGGGGACTTGCAAAGGCTTTCATTGACCTTAGAATCAAAGACCACCAGTGAGAACCGTGATACACAAAACACTCTCCTGAGAGAGAGGAGAATACTGAAGACCCACAAACAAAATGACCTGGGGAAAAAAAACAGTATGCCCTACACACTATGTCAAGACACAGTATCTGTGTGAATAGCTGCTGTATTTTCACTTGTATCCAACAATTCTGTTTCATGGCTCTATTCTGTATTTCTAGCAACAGTGCAAAAATTATTTTATAACACTTTGGAGAAAAAAGCCATCTAAGAAATTTATCATAGAAATCACTTGTCAGGCTGAAAAAAGCTGCCAAAGAAAATTTTATTTTCCCTTTCTATTGTCTTCCTGACAAGATGGACAGGGACTGTTTTCTCTTGTGCTGTGAAATCTAATTATATACGTACATAAAAAAATAGATGGCACTAACCATTTGTCTCGCATGACTCACCACTGTCTTTCCAAATGTCACAAATGCTGGCAAGCAAACTGCAACCACAAAACACATTAGTGTCTCACAAGGCTGCTTGGCTTGATTACAGGCTGGCATGTAATTGGGCTTAGTAATTGGGAGAAGATTGGAGGAAGATTTCACTGGACATCTGGAATTATTCTGTGTTGGAAACATTGAAGAAGATAAACCACTAAAAGACAATCTAGTGCCTTCAACTGCAATCCCCTTAGCAGGATGTTAGGGTTTGTACAGTGTGGAAGACATGAAGAACCAGAGCATTGTCCAAGTGGAAGAGGACATGCAGACATTTAGCTACACTAAGACCAATGTCTTGAACACAGCCCCTGGGAAAGGCTTTCTCCTCATGCCTCCTGTTACTGCAGAAGCCACAGAAACCAAAGCCCAGACCTGCTCCTACTGAGCCACTGCTATAATAACTTGAAATTCTTGCCCCCATTGGACCTCAGGAAACTTGCTGAACAGCAGCACAAACTACACTTGTAACAGAAATGCAAGCTGAGTGCTTCTCCAGGACTGCCCTGCCTTTGCTGTCCAGTCCTAACCCAACTAAAACCCCTTGCATCTAAAATAAAAGGCTATGAAACCATAACTTGGACATTCTGCTATAAAGTGGACACCTCTCTAGATTGCGTCTTCATGGCCAGCTCTTGTGCAGGAACGAGGCTGGTGCCTCAAAGCTCTGCTCTGAACCAAGGTGGTGCGGAGGAGCATTTCCAGTACACCATGCTGAGACCCCAGATATGCTTACCAGGGTGTATCTTTTCTCATTGTTGCAGACAGTGCTGCACAGCAAATGCATTTTACCTTCTTGCAAACCTCATTTGAAATCAGAGTCCTGCTGGGAAGTACAGCACAGCTTCTCCTCTGCCCTTGGAATACACATGTCAGGGCAGCTCAGAGCCAAAGACAAGTGCATTGGGCTGAGTAAAATATGGGTCCAAAAGAGTAAGACTCAGGCCCAGAACATCAGACCTAACCTCCTATAGACAAGATTAAAAAAAAAATTAAAATCAAAGTTGCTTCTGAAATCCCTGAAGAACTTTGAAGAAACTCATCCCTTTGTAGAGAGGTGGGCAGTGTGTTTCTGAAACACAATGTTTCTTAAATGCCCTTCCTCAGCTTTCATGGCACTAATTTGTTGGCACAGATCCTGGTGGGAGAACCTGTCTGTTCCAAAAAGAGCCATTACCATTTTGATTTTACAATCCCATTAGAAAGTTCATCCCCTCACTCTTTAATTTCCCATCTCCGGAGCACAGCACTCGCTCTCATTCGCATGCACAGCATTGCCAGCGCGGTTCGAGCCAAGGCTGGTTGCTGAGCTGTGAGATGTGTGTGCTTCCACTCTGCCAGCTCCTTCCGACATGCCCGCAGCAAGAGCATTATCTGGCTGGATGATGTCAGGATGGTAGTGCCTGATCTTCAGAGAAGTTTCACAGTAGAATATTACAAATCAGGAAGAAACAGGTAGACAAGGAAATTGTGGAGTAAAAGATCAAGGCACAATGCTTTTTGGGCACTAGACTGTTTAAATCTGAGAGTATTCTAAGATGCATTGGGATATTGTGTTTTCCTCTACAAAAGGTTGCATTACCTTTTTGTCATTTGGTAAAATTAACCATGGTTTATTTTTATCTCCTTTCAAATCTTATCACTGTCCACCCACATCAAGTGGAATGGACATAAATACAAACATAATGTAGATTACCTTATGCTGAAGAGCACAGCAACAGCAAATTAATAACTTTTTTTCCAAGACAGTTCATCTCGAATTCAGGAGAGACTTGTTTACTGATATGATTCATAGCTGAAGAATAAAATGTTGTCTGGCAAGGTTGATATTTCACATTTTAATATGGATTTTCACCCGAGGACTTCAAAATATTTACAAATCTTAAAGCCTGATCTACACATGACTTTTTGCAGAAAATATCTTTTTTTTTAAAATTAAGAACATTATTTTCCTCCCACAGTACCTCTCAATAAAATCACAATTACAGTTACAAAATACTTTAGAGCTGTACAACATAATTCCCTTGCCAATATAGAAAATTTTTTACTAACTTCAGTTAGTAAAGCTCTCCAGCAGGAGAGCAATTTTCCCAGTGCTGCTGGCAGAGAATCTCCGGGCACCTTTTGGGCAATCTGATATGAACAAGCCAGAATTGGCTGCATTTTGGAGAAACTCATGGTCAATAATTAGTACTGATCCATTAAAACTGTGGCTGAAGCAGAGTCCTTTGGTTCTGAAGGCTCTATCCCACATTATACCAGGAATAAAGTGAGCAAAATAACCCGAGTTGAAGCCATCGCTGCAGACAGCAAAGACTTCACAAGCCATATAACCAGTGGTAGGATGCTGCCAGCTTCAGTTCTGATGTTTTAAGTGATTGATAGGTCCCCAAAGTATCACAGGAAGGATCTGAACACTTTTCATGTAAGAGATTGGATTTAAAGCATTTTAAATTCTCTGCCTCATTAATGCTGAGTTTTAAGTACCTCCCTGTGGCTTGGGATGAGTCTACAGAGGAAGACTAGGCCATGGGTGACTTGTGTTATTGATGTGCTAAGATCACACCCCATATGACTCAGGGCTCCAGCTTTTGTCTCCAAGTGACTGTCAGGCAGGGTCTCTGCCTCTCCTCTTCCCAAAGGCGAGATACCAAAGGTGATCTCCAAATGTCTGAGGTCTGGGTGGAAAACCCAGCAAAGGTTTAGCTACAAGTCCAGTCCCCAAATACAGAATGCTGCATTTCCCAAAGCTTCATCCCAGGGATCAGATTCCTTTAATGGGTCACCAGATCTTAGGCTGTCAGACCTTTTTTCTACCTTTTTGCAGAATATTAAGGGAGATATGGAGATGTTTTTTTCTGATAATTGGTTTTTTTCTTTTTATTTTATAATTCACATCACACTGAGCATTAATGGAGAGTACTGTAAGCTGTTCCTTTTTTAAAGAAAACACAAGATGTCCTTAAAGGCCACCTAATTAGAGTAATTCAAGCGCTTTTCAGTGAGGTGACCTCTTGGAAAATGCTACTTCATTAAAAGGAAGAAAAAAAAATACAGAAATATAGACTCCTCCCCCAAAAAAGGAACATAGAAAAAAATGTGGAGGAACAGAAACCACCACAGAGTTTCAGACAAAAGAAAAAAGCCCTGCAGTAGTTCAAGAATTCCTCCCACCCTGCCCTGTTCAGACCTAGCTGTCCTGCCTGCTGCTCTTTCAGCTGTTTGACAGCTCTTGGTGTTACATCGTGTTGTGTTAAAGCCTTTACTTTTGGTGAAACAAAATCCTGTTCCTCTGGGTGATGCTTGTTACAATGGTCTCAAGGAAGCTTTAAATGTTCATTTACTTTACCAGACTAGAAATACTTATCTCAAGCCAATTAAGTTTTTAATTAATCATGCAGTAGGAGGAGAATATTGCGTATGAAATTTCTCCGTATTTTTTTAAGAGACACAGCAACCAGTAAAGTTTGTCAACCCCTGTATTGCAACAATTTAAAGCCCAAGAACATTTTCAACCTTCACTTATGAATTGCATGACTCACAAAATTGAAGAACTCGGAGCAGAACCCTGGAACTCTTATTTCTTTTTCCCAATCTGTTGATTTATGTATTGACCATATTCCCCAGGTTTCTCTGATAGAGAGACTGTCCTTGAAAAGTAAACAGCATTTCATTTGTGGGCACTGTGGTTCTGTGGATTGCAAAGTCAATATATGCAATTCTACAGCTAGGCTGCTAAAGCAAGGGCGTGTTCAGTAATTGATCTGCACCTGCACCCTCTGCTACTTGAATGATAATACATATTTTAAACAGATTCGTCTTAAAAATGAGAATGACCCTGGCAAAAAAATACCCGAAAATATAAAAAAAAATAAAGATACAATAAAAGAAAATGCTGCAGGGTCTGCTCTTGGCAATATCTTGGGAGGGTATTTAGACATTAGATGTCCAGAAGAGGTGGCTGCTAATGTTGATTGAAATAAAGACTTCAGTCTACTTATTGCTTTGCGCTTACACAAAACACACAAAATCCTGTACCAATGGAACAGTAGGTACAGGAGTCTGAAACCCAGTCTTTCATGCTTGATAGTGGGGAAAGGGAAACTTATTTCTGAATCTTCATAAACTTGATAGCATGTAAGTTGCTGATGCATTTAGTTCAGAAATGAAAAAAAAACCACCAAAATGCAAATTCTTCTTAGTTTGGTTGAAAAATATATCACATACAGTAAAAACCAACCAGCTCTAAAGTAAAGACGGAAATGTTTTATGAGGTTACATTCATCTCAGGTAAAATTACTTTTCTGTAAGACAAAATCTATGTGAAAGCAATAAAGGGAGGGTCTAGGACACCCCTCTGTGGCCAGCTCTCCATGAGCAGCTCTCCATGGGACAACTCTTGGCAGGGACAATGGTCCACAGGGACAACTCTGTGTGGAGACAACTCTACATGGGGACAACTCTATGCTGGGACACCTCTAACCCTAATGCTAACCCTGCCCCTAAACCTAAGCCTAACCCTAACTCTAACAGCTCCCACAGACAGGTGTCCCAGTGGAGAGTTGTCCCTACAGAGAGTTGTCCTGTGGAGAGTTGGCCACGGAAAATTGTCCCTTCACAATAAAGGGAAAAATCCTATGCTCATACCTTTTCAAAGAAGAAAAATACACATCTGAACATTTTGTAATTTTCTAGCAGCACATCTTCACTGGCCTGTGGTGTAACATAAAATAATGAAAATACATTACCTCAACGACGTGAAAATTCATTGTAGAGGCAGAATTGGGTCATCAGAGGCAGGGAGTTATCAGTACTCACCCAAAACATGCTGCTGAGGTATCCAGGAGAGCCTGTGAATGTCCATCAATGCAAACTAGAAAATGTATTGATTGGCTTTGAGTATAAGAGTAAAAAACTGCAATCTTCTATGTATAATTTATAGCTTAGTAGTGGCGACGTCACATTTGGCTATTACTTCTGGAGTGGCATCCTTCTCCTGTGATTCACCCTCATCCCTATCAAGGATAAAAGTGGTATAAAAAACCTGCAGCTGGAGCAAATCTGTATTTTTCATTCCAAACTTTGACACATGAAAAATAGCCTTTTTTGACTTAGTGCTTGGACTTAAAATTTCCCCTTCCACTTCTATGTTTAAGGGAAAAAGCCTGTTTCATAGAACTCTAGAATCATAGAATTGCTTAGTTGGAAAAGACCCTTGAGATCATCGAGTCCAACCATACCTGTCCATCACTAAACCATATCTCTGAACACCTTGTCTATCCGTCTTTTAAATACCCCCAGGGCTTCTGGAGCTTACGGATGCTGTACTTCTGGTCACAGGAAGTGAGGGAAAAACAGATTCTATGAGTTGCTGGTAGAGATTTATATTCAGTTGGCTAATCTCCCTGAGCTTTCTTCACAAGAAAAGTGATTTTAGTTGTCACCACATGTCATGTTTTGTAGCCAAGCCTGGCAAAACAATTAGCACTAACCTGGAAGAGTATGCAGGGACCACCACGATGCTCCTGGCAATGCTATCACCCCTTATCATTTGTCACCTGGCAGTCAATTACACTTCCTTCCCATGCTGCATCAGATATTTAACCATTCATTTTTCACACCTCTGCAATCTTTGCTGCCAGGGAAGCTAAATGATGATGTAGGCAAGAAGAGATGAATGTTTATCATTGTTGCATATCTCTTAATAATTGTCTATAAAAGTATCACAAGACGAACGAAAGTTGGCCCAAAGCAAGTGGCACTGTTTGAAGAAACATGTGCAGCCTGAAAATATCCAGATATGGCATTAAAATCTGGAATTGAACTCCCAAAGCTGATAATTACTGGAGTTTGCCTGGGTGGTTACCTGGCAGATGAAAGACTTGCATTAATGAACAGTTTGTGATAGACAAATGGCAGATGGTAACTGGGTGCAGGAGGTTTGATGTGATGCACATGGGACTGATTAAAAGGAGCTGCAACTTGGACATTTCAGATGCCAGACATCTGGAGTGTGGGGTGCACATGTTATTTTTCCTGCAATTGCAGTATTGTGCCTATGATTGGGTTGAGAGACACATATACATACAAATCCATATACACACGGCTAAATAAAAAAGGTCTACACAAAACCCTGGCCCCAAGGCTGAGCAGCCAGAACTGGCTTTCATCCACTCTAATTAAGGCTAAACCTCTATAGCATGTTTGTCTTGCAAAGCCATGGAATAAGCTATATGGACCACAGTCATCCAGTGCTTCAGCTGATTTCCCTGGCCCTTTCATTTAGCACTGTAGATGTGCCTTCAGGATTCCTTTTAACACCGTTCTCCATGGTTTGTTTAAATATGGAAACAACAAAAAAAAACAGTTTTCAATGCCATCCTTCAGATAAGAATATTAGTTATTCATACTGGCCAAGGTTCTGAGCGAACAAGAGACAGAGGAATGGGCTCCTGCCATCTCCAAGGGGAAAAATACCACAGTTCTTGAATAGAACAACATCTATTACAGGATGTGCATTTACCGTGGAAAATGTGAATCCAGGAACAGCTTTATAAGAGGATGACTCAGACATTGGTCATCCCCAGAAGAGTTGTCAAAACAGTAGGGAATACAGTGATGGGCAGGCACTTGCATTGCAGAGCTGACGTGACTCAGCAGGTGATTTTCATCTCTAGCCTCTGACATTTCTGTCCTGCCATGCAAGCCTTATCCCTGTGATGATTACAAATCCATCCAGTCCTTCCTTCTCCAGCAGCTGGGAGTCTGGGGCTCACACTTGAGAACTTTTCCCCTCCATCTCCGTCCCAGGGGTGAAACATGGGAGAAGGGAGGGTTCCCTTCAATGCAATGTTCATTCAGAATGAAAAACTGGTTTGGTCACAAAGCCATTTAAAAGTTCAGATGAGTTTCACCAAACCCCATGTGCTAGCATGATTAGGACTATGCCGACATAGGGCGAGCTGACTCTGCTCTGGGAAAGGTCACTGATCAGATTAGGTCAAAACTAATAGAAAAAGATAATTATAATTTTCCAAAAGACCAAATATTGTCTTTTCTCAAGTTCCTTTGTGTTCCTGTGTTCTTTCTTAAAAACTAGATATGAGCCAGTGAAAGGAGAAGGCCTGACTGCATCTCAAAGAGTATTCCAAAATATATTTTAAACTATAGAAATTTGCTCCACAAAATGCCCCATCCTCATACTCACCTGACACTCCATGCTCCGATTCCAGCCAGGATGGGCTGGTTCCTGCCCCCCACAGTCACACCCAGCTGCCCAGTCTCCATCTCACAGAACTACAGAACCGCTCTCTTCTCCTAAGCCCTCCAGCCCTTCCTTAGGAAGAAACTCCATAAGGTCTTCCTATAGTCTCCTCTTTTCGTATATTTCTCACCTCTTTCAGTGTGACCTCCAGAGAGAGCTGGAGTTGGGTAACCTCCAAGCATTACAGAAACGCTGCTTTCATGTTTTTCCTGCAACCACAATATTGGGTTGAGAAAGAATTTTATGTAAAAGCCAAAGCATCTGAGCTGGCATTTCTCAGGCTGGCTGCACAGCTCCATTTGGAACAAAACCCATTTACTTCTTACTAGGCAAACAGGAAAGTGATGCAAGAAACACGACTGCTGAATACCTATCATTCTTTCTATGTACACTGACTGGGTTTCAAGGCAGCACTGTACAGGCATAAATACACTGATATAATTAACAGTTTTGTCATCAGCATCTGACTCAGGCACATGTAGCACTATACCAAATTCTGCATCACATTGATAGCTCAGGATCTCTGGAGCAGGCAGCATGCTTGCTGCTCCAGAAACCCCACAAGGACCTTCATCCCCTGTAATGAGCCCCTCATCCTCCTCCAAGCTCAAAGTCTTGCCCTTGTATAAGATGTCTAAGTCTCTATACAGCCCTCAGTCATCAATACCCCAGCCCTACACACTGCATGAACACAGAGAGCATCTTATTCCCCAGGCGCACCAGCTGCTGCTCAGCTATTCTCCTATTATTCCACCAATTCTTAGTTTCTTTGCTAGGCTTAAAGCAGCTTCTCCCAGTTCTTGGGGCTGTCCTTCTCCAGTAGCCTCAGGGGGTTGTTTGTATGCCCAGAGTCTCCATTTTCAGCAAATGCCCCTATTTTTAAGCTCTGCTGTTATCCCAACTTTAATGCCCAATCACATTTACTACCCAGCACCACTCTGTGCAGCATGATCATGTAAACAAGCCTAACTCACCACTAGCATCTTGCAAAGCAACTGTAAGGCACAGTTAGCACAAAACCTGCAGGCTGATTCTAGTAGCAGCAAAATTAGTTTTACTGCTTTTATTGCAGGGAGCTGCAACTGCTTCAGGCACCAGGGCAGGGAAGGAAAATGGGGAAGGCAAGCCCTTTCAACCATGGGATTGCATGCAAAAAGCAGGAGGCTCCTCTCAATAATTTTTTTCAAGTGCTATATAGTCTGAGCCTCTCAAAAAAAATGGAAACCTTTCTAGGGAATTCAATAGCCTCTGGATGCAGCTTTAGGATACGCGAGCCCACCCCTTCCTGCAAGAATAAACAAGGGTGATCATAGCATAGTGAGAAATAGAAGCTGATTTGGGGAGACTCTCTGTCATGTGTGGTGCAATGTGGCTAAACTGATCCTCCAGGTAAGTTTGGTTTTGGCTATAAGGTGTCACAGCTGAATTGAAGAGAGTGTAGCTGATTATACACAACAGCGAATCTCAGTTTGTTCTGCTCTTCTACACGACACTCAAGACAGCTTGATTGAAATAAAATCCTTATGTGCTTGTTTTCACTTTTTGTATATATTTATGTCTTTTATATGCACATTCCTTGAATAAATACAGTGAAATCTCGTACTGTGAACCGAGATTGAAAGCACAAGCAGTTGGCATAGCCAAGCCGGAAGACTCTTACATCTTTATTAAAGCAGAAAATTTGTGATGTGACCATTTGCACTGCTGACCTATTTAATGAATTGGCTCATTATCAGCAACCAAACCAGGAGTCATATATCATCTGTGGGAATATTCTGCTCAGATATGCAGCCTATAGAGAAAGAAATAAAACCTGTTTCTGTTTTCTATTGTTTTGGTATCTCATTTTACTGTTGAACAACACATACAGCTGTATGTTTCCAGCTGGCCACAGAAGGATGAGAACTGAACTTGCAAATATTATAGTACGTTTCTGTTTGACAATGTTAAAAAAAGGGAAATGTTTTGTATAGGCTTAGTTCAATGTAAAATTTACTCCTCTTTAGAAGGATAGGCTTGTATGGCACCACTGTTAGCCTAGGTCTTAAGAAGGCCAGTTGATCAGAGCATATCTGAAATATGTCCTTTGTGCCAGGTATGACCTGCAAGGTAAAGGGAAGGCTCAGGCCACCCAAAAGACAATGTTCTGAAGGTCCAGTGACCAGGCAGCTAAAGAGGAAAGTAAAACACTGGGGTCAGCCCAACCCTTGGTTGAAATATTTTGTTTTGATCTCAGCAAAGGAGAACTGAAAAATACAGGCAAAATCAAAACATTAGTAATACAGAATGTGTTATTTCCGATTTCTGAAAAAAAAAAAATGTATCAATGGAAAATTTCAACAGCTTTAGCAATGTGGCTTCATTCTGATGGAAGTAAATCCAGCCAGCAACATGCGAGCTGGCCGCAGATCACACAGAAGTGCCAATGTCAAGCCCAGCGGCAGACATACATGTTTTCTTCCAGAAGAGGCAAAGAATGGAGGCAAAGCATTTAGTACCTGCCTCTGAGCTGAGCACAGGCTGAGTAGCTGCATGTAGAGGAGTTCCCATCCTCATGTAGCCATTTATAACTGTAAATTGTGGCAGCAGTGGGGAGACCTGTACACCGTAAATGGAGTCATCGCATCTCAGTAATACACATACGTTCTCTTTCATTTTCTGCTGGATGATTCATGTAGTTTTTAACCAAACCAAAGAACCTCTTTTCCTTTAAGCAAGCTCGAAAAAAAGGCAATGAAGACCACTTAAGGACTTATGAATTTCTATGAAGGTAGTGTCCCACATTGAAGCCCAGCAGATGTGGTCTGGATGCTAACAGAACCTGAGCTATCACTGAGAGAAACAACATAGGAACAGGCATGAGGCCTAGTTGAAGCTGGTTGGAAAGCAAAAGAACTGATTTTATGAAAATTGGGAGAAATAGCTGACAATTGCTTTTGCTCTTGATTGCCAAGCTATCAGTTACTTCTCAATAAGCCTCTCTTGCTTCTCCTCTCTGTCTCTGTCTCCATCTCTTCTAAACTCCATGATTGGCCCAAGAGAGTTTCCTTAAAACTATAGTACTCTCAAAGCTTTATTTAATCACCATACCTTGACAAAAATCATGGTTTGGTGAAATATGTTAATTAACAAGTTATTTCCCTTTGCTCACTCTCTCTGCTCAGGCTGGTGGCTGAGCCATGGGCAGGACTCACTGGAGGAAACCTGACTGCAGCAGACGAAGTTTTTCCATCATTAGTTCTTGCTACTTCGTCCCTCTCCGAAAAAGGGCATCTCCCGTGCTCTCCATGACTGCCACATTATAAAACATTGCAAAAAGAATCTGTTCCAACAAAACTCTTAAACACAAGCTGGCTTTACGCATATGGTTAGTTGTCTTGTGATAAAGAGAACAGAGATGCTGCACTGGTGGAGTCCCCTTCAAGGAAGCACTTCTCCACAGAGACCCATGGGAAATCTGATTTTCAGGCCATTAAAGCTATGCAACTACTGATGTGTTCAAAGTTATTTTACTCTATTGCCAAATAGGGTAGTGAAGCTGTTTACAAGGCTTAATTTTAAGCACATGCTGAATGATTTATTGCATAATTGCAGGCTGGGTGGGAGCCACAGAAAGCATTGCCTTTGAAACACGATGAAAAGTCTATTGCTCAGTGATGGGGGTGAGGATCAGCCTTTGAACATCCTTGCAGCCTTCCAGGAAATGGTGGCTTTCACCGAGCAATGCTGTTTGTAGAGCAGACAGAGTAGGTGTCCAAGCACTTTCCTTTTATGAATTTCACGTTATACCAATGAGAACCCAAGCACCTATGTTTTGACTCTGCTGGGTTGCATTCAGCTTCTAACGATGTTTGCACAAACACCTCTGAAAACTTATGCCTTTTCTGTCACAAACCCCTAGTTCTTCTTTGTCACGCTCTTCCAGGGAAGCTGCTGCAGTGGGATTTCTGCCTATTCCCAGGCAAGCTGCAGACAGCATCAAACATGTTTGAGGGTTCATTCACTCCTTGGCAAAGTAGATCTTCTGTAGTGGGGACCAGCATGACCACAGGCACATTTTAGCCTGTCTTTAAGCGTTAAACTGTTTAACAGTGGGGTTTTACACCTCTGATCTCCACCAATGAGATAATCCGTGGAGAGATCTATGAAGCCTCAAAGTAGAGAAATAGTTATCATTGAATTAACCTCTGATCATTTTAAATGAATGCTCCCATAAAGGATGCACAAAGCAAGTTCAGCATCCAGTCTGTTCTTCCATGCTGGGAAATATAAAAGGCAAAATTAAAGATAGAAAACACTACTTGAAAATTCATGCTGATGGTGAGGCATGAATCCAGAGCATCCTTTTTCCTGAACAGACATCTCCATCACACCTCCTAAGACATTTATTTAGCAGTTTATCAGTGTGGTGTCCTGATGCCACACTCACGCACCCAGTTGCTAAATGACTGAACCTGCACAACCACGGCTGCTGGGAACACACGTCGCACCTCCAAAATGTGAATTTCCCCTTTCACCCAGAAGATGGCACTAAGGCACTCACACAAAAAGTAACACTTCAGCCTTCCCAATACCCTATTTTCCCTGAAGTTGTGTGCCGGGGAGAAAACCTGCAACATTTGCATTCACTGAGTTATGCATCTTGTGATAGGATCAGCTGAGCGTCCTAAGAGGAAACATGTTTCTGAGTTCTCTGTGGATGCTATCACCTGGATTTGAGGGGGATTGCCCTGCTCATGGCTCCAGTGAGTTTCCCACCAGAGAACTGGTGGATCAGAGCAGCCTCCAGCAAGTGATGCTTCTCTGTTTCAGACACAGGGCAGCAACAAATGCTTTGAAGAAATATACCTAGGGTCAACCATGGCAATAATGAGGCAACACGGTCCTGAAAAACATCTACTAATCTCCACCAGCCACAGCCTGACTCATGCCCACCTTGTTTCTAGGTGTTTTTTTTTTTTCCACCTGGGACTTTGTCGCTAATATAAAACCTGATGTTCTCCACACAACTGTTGCAACAATTTTTTGCATCCTATTGAGCTCATGGTTGGTGTTACCTAGTGCCATGAGGCCAGGTTGTACAGGAAAAGGACTGAAAATCGTAAAGGACTAAAACCGGTTTTAGCTAGAGCTTCTCACCTCTTCTTGACCCCATCACTCTTCCAGTTTAAGCCTGTGGCACTCACCTGAAGAGACTCCATCCGCCAGGTAATGCGAGTGTCACTGGAGGCACTGGGGAGACAGGGAACTGTCTATGTGGCTGCTGCCTTCCATCATCTGGACATATTTGCCTGCAGCCCAAATATTCCCCATCCTGATACAGTCGTGACTCCCTGGGGCAGTGTGAAAACTTGTTGAAGCCACACTTTGCACTGTGCTGACCACTGCCTACCCTTTTGTGTGCTTGAACCGGCTTGGGAACAATTCCAACTCCACTGCAGGGAGTTGGGGGGGCGGGGAGAAGCATTAACAGCGATCACTGCCAATGTCAGACAAAACAACGTTGGGCTGGAGAAACAAAGGTTTGAAAGAGAACAAATGTAGTTTTGGGAAGAGAAATGGCAGGAGATGGGGATGCAACAGGTTGGATCCATTTCAGCAGTGGCTGAAATATGCAAGCCTAGGTTTCAAAAGCTCTAAGTCAGGCCTCCAAAGCTGGTAAGTGCCTAAACAAGCATACTGCTAGAATATTCAGGAAGGACTTTTATCTTCAATATCAGCAGCTTCCTTCCTTCTCCCTGGCACACAGTTAAGAGTTGTGTTAGCAAATCCAGCATCCATCTGCCTGATTGAATATCTTCATTAGTGCTCACGACAGGGTGTATCACAACCGTATATTCTGATTCAGCCATTTGTTTCCACCGTGGTTACCCATTTTGATTAGCATTTAGCAACATACTTTTTCCTAGAGAAGATGACTTGAAATTACCTTGTATATGTGCCCTAAGCACTCGTCTAGACACAGCCCCTGTCATCGTATCAAACCATTGCAGCAGAGTGATGATGAAAAACAGCTTGCGGAGCCTGTCTCCAGCACAGGGAGGCAAGACAATTACATTTCTTGAGAAAAGAAAACTATCAGTGAGGCCATAAGATCCATTTTAAGTGGTGCAAAAGTACATGTCCCATTAAGAATGTGGGAGTTAAGTCCATTAAGTCCCATGTTAAAAGCAGTTTCATCATTTCTGCCCTCCAAATTCTGCAGCCACTAGTTCGCTACACTTAGCTGCTGTGGAAATACCTTATGCCACCCAAACACTGCCTGGGGTAACATCTCATGCCAGAGCAAGGAGAGGGAGAGTTTTGCAGAAATGTCAAGCTCTTGTACCTCCATTACCATCTGCTTGGATCTTGGTCTTGCCAAACATTATTTTGATAATCTCCCAAAGCTTCTCTGGCTGCAGGGAAACACAGCCATGCACGTGGCTTTTCTAAGGTCCTGCAGTAAATGAATGGTAACATTTACCATGGGTAAGTGGTAATGGGTTGAAACATCTGCGGAATTTGAGGAAGCAAGAGAGATAATTCCCTTTGACAAAAAACTCCTTGGGGTAGGGACCAGTGTGCTGCTGTGTATATGCAATCCTTATACAGCCCCTGTCACTAGCAGGTCTAGTTATGCTTGATATTACTGTAAAAGAAGTTATTTGCTGTCATTATTATTATCTTATGACGCTTTCATAGAATTATAGACTCACAGAATGGTTTGGTTGGAAGGCATCTTAAAGCCCATCCAGTTCCAACCCCCCTGCCACTGGCATGGACACCTCCCACTAGACCAGTCTGCTCAAGACCCCATCCAATCTGGTCTTGAACAGGGAGACCTCTTCCAGTGTCTCACGACACTCATTGTGAAGAATTTCTTCCTAATGTCTAACCTAGATCTCCCCCCTTCCAGATTAAAGCCATTCCCCCTCATCCTGTCACTACTTGCCCTTGTAAAAAATCCCTCCCCAGCTTTCCTGTAGGCCCCCTTCAATACTGGAAGGCCATTATGAGGTCCCCTCGAAGCCTTTTCTTCTGGTATTATCCCTTGGTAGTCTCTTGCTTATCGCTGAAGGATGTCTCATTAAAAGCAATGCCTTTTAGGTGCTAGGGAGGGAGGTCTCAACACCACCTACTCCAGGCTAATTTTGGCATCAATTCAGAAGACCCAGTGTCAGATCCCTGAAGTCACAGCGCTCAGCAGAAAGACTGTGATGGGCACAGTCCTGTCTGGGGACACCACCCTTTCCCAGATCTCCGGATCGGCGGCTCTGCATTGCCATCTTCAGGCTGGAAGCAGCCTTGCTCCTTCCAGAAACCCTAGAAATCTCCCGAACAGACACGGCAAATTCAATTCTGCCTTACCCAGCGTTAGTTGAAATTGATGGCCAAACCCTAGAAAAAGGTGTTAAATACAAAGGAGGGGAAAGAGCCCTGCAAGGCTGGTACTCAGCTGCCCTGGAAAACATGGGTATTTCCCTCCCTCTGAGTGTACAATGTTTTAAAGAGAGTAGATTAACACAAGTAATGCTATTTAACACATAGTACTTCTTTCTGTGAGAAAAAGTTTATTAACAAGTTTTCATTAAAGTACATAAATTGAAACTGCCCAAGTGATTTTATCTCTGTAGCCTGCGCTGTCCCTCCAAAAAAGGCCTTTTCTTGGCAATGATAAAAGCTCAGATTATTGGAAGAATAATTTATTGAAATAAAAATGTTGATGGCAAACAATTCACAGGTATTTGATAAATAAAGTGGTGTTTTTGAAGAAGAGAATTCCAGGCTTCCAGGGTGATGGAGAATATCTCATGGACAGCTTGGAGGGCCAAAGAGCTGTAATCACAGAGCAGCACGGGAACCATGTCCTAAAATAAATCAGAAAATCATGAAATAATGTAGCTGTCCAGGAGAAGCAGGGCCAGCTTTGATGAGGTTGCTCAGACATTGTCTTGTCACCTCATGAACATCACCCTGCAATTCCCCCCACCTCTCTGGTCTCAATGCAGACAGTGTTTGACCACCCCCCATGGTGAAAAATATTCTCCTAATAAGATCTTGCTGGAAAATCACTTTCTAGGAGTCAACAAAATCATAGAATTTTGAGGGCTGGAAGGGGCCTTTGAAGGTCATCTAGCCCAACACCCTTGCAATGAGTACAGACAAATGATGCTACTCAGAAGAATATTCCAGCAGCAAAACCCTTACCAGTTTTATCTCAGGTCTTGAAACAGTTTGTATCAGGTCTCAGGACTTTTTAAATTTTTTCTCACTGCTACAGTCCCTGAAATCCCACTCTTACTCCCAGCTCTCAGTGCAAAAAAAAATGGGTAATCTTAGTACTTACCACAGCCACTTGTAGGACCACTCACTGGGCTGCGGCCATCCCAAAGCTGGGGCAGCCCCGAAGGCATTTGAGATGACCCGTTCTGCCTCTGCAAGAAAATGCTGTAGTTGTCCTTGTACTCGGATACCGAATGGTTCCTGCAGAGAACACAGAGAAGGGGATGAGGAAGATTTCCATCCTCTACTTGGTGCATCAGGACAGGGGACCTGCCTCCCCTTCTGCAGTGGTTGACCACCCAGCTGCAAAACTGCATAGAGCAAACAAAAACACATGCCAAGGGCATGGAGGAGAGGGGGAACAGCCTGTCTCCATCAGGAGCGGCACAGATGCTGTGACATACATGACTGTAATAGGGACCAATCTCCCACCTAAATCAACCATTACACAGGCTCAGTCTCCAGCCCACATATAACTCCAGCACCATAGATCAAAATCAAGACTTCAGCACAAAGTTGAAATATATGTGTGTGTTAGGGGAGGTGGGGAGGATGAGGCAGTGGGGAGGAATTGTCTTTCCAGTGAGAAATGAGAGCTCAGGAGCAGTTTATGCCTGTTTGTTCATAGTGTGTGGATGAGTCACATTGCAAACAGATTCTACCCTGTCTGATTTAAGAGAGCCCGTTCCCAGGGGAAGCCCAGGTGTGGAAATGCTTAGATGTGTCTCCCACCCCCAGACTCACAGGGACCTCAGCACCTTCTTTCCATGGGGACAAGGCTGTCCCAGGAGAAGTCTCTCTGCTCCCATCAATCCCACTGTAAAACCTTTCAAGAAAAGACTGAGCAGGCTTTGAGAAAGGATTTGGCCCTGAGGGAATTCATTTGAGCTCATTGCATAACACAACCACAGAGAAATACCTGTGCGAAACACCTTGCAATCACAAACAACTCCAAAACCTCCCTGCCCTACTCCCCACTCCTGCTGGCCACCCTCTCCTCCACCCCACCATTCCCTTACCGGTCTAAGAAGTCATCTTCAGAAAAAATGTGAGAAAGGGTCTTATTTGGTTTACAGCGTCCACCAAAGGGTCCTGGCTGGCGCCCAAAATCCGTTTTGTAGACACTTCTCTGGTTAATTTCAAAGTACTCTAGTGAAAGAGAGCACAAATAATTGAAAGACTGCTTTAGGCCTCTGTCTCCTGTATGGCACAGTCTGACTGTTTCCCCTCCTCCTGAAATCCATCAGCTCTTCCTGATTTCAGGGCTCCTGTTGGAGCCACCACAAGTGAAGGGTTAGCCAAGGGAAAATGCAAGCAGTGCTTCCCTGGTGTAGAAAAGGTCTTTTAGACAAGATTATTCAGCCCTTAGTTTCTGTAACCTTTTATGAATGGTGGAAGTGATGCAAGGCAGGACAGCAAATGGTTATCTTGTGCTCTTCCCTTCTGGACATTGGCTTGTGAGCTAGTATATATATTCTCCCACTGTCCAGGTTTTCTCCTTGATCATGCCAGAGCAATTCGTCTCTGCTTTATTTAATCAGGGACTAAACTAAGGAAGACATTCAGGATCCACTTAACCCCCAAGTGAGAACCATCACATCTGTTCTGCTCTCTTCCCCAAAAGTCCCCATAGGAGTAGGTTTGAAGGGGTTGCCATCTCCTATTCTGCTCTCCAGAGACACTCCATCTGTATGCCTGTGCGTGTGTCTTTCTAACAGAGCAGATCCATCTGCAGAGAAACTTGCTGCCACCTCTCCTAACAAAGCAGGCAGGACACGCAAAGAAAAGCCACCAATTTTAGATGTTTCAGATTTTATGTGCGTTTAAAAAACGACAGGTTCCTGTAACGGGTCATTAGTGAAATATTTTTGTTGTTTTCACTGGGGCTGAGATGACAGATATTTCACCCGTGCATGACCATGTCAGACTGTTAATGCAACCTGAGCAGTTGCAGCAGCAGTTCCCATGCTGCAATGTTATTTCCAGGCAGGCCACATGGAAGAAGGCTGTGCTGCATGGGGTGGCCCATATGGAAATTAAGATGAAAGAGAGCTCCAATCTCTTCTGAAAAGTAATTGTTTTTCTCTGCCCTGCTTCTCCCCACTCATGGGAAGACGGTGGACTTTGTAGATATTTCCCATGTCATTTAATTTCCCTTCAACTTTCTCATTCTCTTCCTGAATTACATAAAAAAACAAAGCAAGGCTGAAGGCCACAAATCACACGTGAGGCAGCTGCCACAACCTCCATCTACTGACCTTCCATCAAAACAGATGAGCCCAGGTTCTTGTTCCTGTTTCGCTGAGCATTGTGCTTTGTTGCCTGGGATGTCTCCTGGACGAATTGCTGGTGGGTGATCCAGTTCGGCTCCAGCTTCTGCCTGCGCAGCAAGGTCCCTGAGAGATGGGAGAAAGAAAGAACACATTAGTTGGGAAGCACCATCAGTTACTCACTCAAATCCTACCCTTAGGTGGGAGCAGGCAAACAACAATGGCAAGTTGGAGCCTCAGCTGGCATAAACCCATTGACTTCAGAAAAGCTTTGCTGAAGTGCATACTGTTGCATTGATTTGGTTCATAAAGCCAGTAGAGGAAGGATTTATGGTGATGTGAAGCAAATGGAAGGAGCCATGCTAGCTCCATGTTGCCCTGGAGTGCTAAAGGAGCTGAGACTCTGCAGAAGGCTCATATATGAAAGGGAATGATTTTGCAGGAAATACTGCATTGCCAGGCTACACAGGGGCAGAGCAGGAAGAGAAAAGCCCACAGTAGTTGTCATTAGCATAAGACAACTTCAGATGCGCTTGGCAATGAGGTGCTTGAAGCCCTCAGAAATTAAAGGCACAGTCCAAACAGACAGCTGTCCAGATGGAGACATCCATCTGAGCTGCTTGTCCAGACTCTCCTTCCTGTGAGTGGAGTGGCAGCAAACCTGCCAAGGCTTCATCTCATCTTCAAGGAGGCATTTAAGCTATGGGAGATGACTGCATCTTTTCTCTCACAGCTCTAGATAAGAATCTCCAGATACAGACATCCCATGCTGAGAGAGCTGAGCTCAGAGAACAGAGAGGACATCCCTGCTCATGTATGTCCTCCTGTTTGATCCTGGAGCGCTGCTGAGCAATACTGCCCTCTTCTCTCTCACAGAAACTCAGAAGAACATCTCCACTGCTTCAAAGGTTGAACACGGCTGGGTGATATTTGGTGACCACTAATTTCATTTTCCTGACTTCCATCAACATTTGATCCATACAAGCAAGCTGTTAAATAGTGTGACTGAGAGCTGGCTACAAGCCCCTTTGTTGCATTTGCTGTCAGTTATCCTTGGCAGAAGGGCACCAAGGTATGCTGGTCTTAACCACCCAAGTCCCTTGTCCTCAACCATACGGTCTTTTTGCCTTGCTGCACTTCTGTTCATGACCTGCAACATGGGCTGACTGCCTCTCCCTCCTTCCCAAAGGAGCTGTGAAGACAAAGCTAGATTTTGAAGGGCCAATGCCTTGCTGGTAGGGGCTCTTCATGCATCAAGCATGGGTCTGCAGATTTCTAAGACTCCAGCTCACTATGCCTGTGCTTTGAACTGTTCTGGGAGCTGTATATTTGTGGTAAAGAGGTGCTGTGCCCACGCTGTTAATCCTCACCAGGCTTAACCCAGCATGAACTCTTTATCAGGATGCTGCTATCCATGCATGTCCTGCTAGCATTGACCATGGACAGGGAGAGCTCAACTGGCAAAGGCCCAGGCAGACAGCCCCTTGGGTAGCTGGATATGGTCAGTCAGCTGTTCATGAGCGGCTGGCGCCGGCACAGGGGGTTACCTGTTGTTTCAGAAGTCTGAGCAGCAGCTGGAAGACGACGGCGATAAAGCAGCTTGTTCTTCAGCTCAGGGAGAGTTTGCAGCCTCTCCGATTTCTCTGCCTGGGTTGCTGCCAGTTTAGTGGCACCATAGTACTTTGGTGAGTAGCTTTCTGCAGGGAAATGGGCTGAAATCAAGTCTTTTCTCTGCTGCAGGTCTGGGGTTTTGATGCTCGGTTCTGGCATGACTTCTCTCCTCTGCGTCACCCTCTTCTCCCAGGGTACAGGAAACATCTTGGCCCTCAGCTGGGCATCTGCAGTCTGCAGCTTCTGCAGAAAAAAGTTGCATGTGAATGGAGAAGTTGCAAGGGGGGAGGACAGTTGCTAAAGCATCATCAACCTTCACTGGACTCTATAATCTTACAGTTGAACCCGATGATCTTAAAGGCCTTTTCCAACTTAAATGATTCTATGATTCTACAAGTAACGCTACCTGCCCAAAGCCAAATCCACGCTATGGTGGGGACAGCACACCTGGGGATACAACAGCCACAAAGCAGCTCCATAACTCTCATTAAAAATACTCAAACCATCGTGATTTCCTCTTTCTGTCTTTCTTATGGTTTGGGACTCTGCTGGGCCCGAGGTGAATGGCAGGAGGGAGTGAGTGAGCCCTGGCACAAGCTGTGGTCTAACGGTGGGAGAGGGAAGGTGGCTCCAGGGTTCGTGTTGGGGAAATGCTACTGGGGCTGCTGACACGGCTGCTCTAGAGGGTCTTCTGGCAGCAGACTCTTCAGTTGTACACTACAGCTCCATCATGAGCCAGCTGCTCCTTTCTAGGGGCTCGGAAAGAGACTCTCCTCTCTCAGACTGCTGGAGCCAGCAAGAACCATCGTCATGGGGTTTGTCTGTCATGGTTTTGGATTTCTATGGCTTTCTGTTTGCCCCTCAATATCCAAGGTCCCCAAAGCTCTCCTCAAGGAGGCTTCTCTTTCACCATGCTGACAGTAGGGCAGGCGGAGGCTGCAGAGCTACAGGAACAACCTGTCTCTGGGTATTCCCCCACAAAGGATGGCCAGAGCTCCTGATGAGGCATCTTCAGAGTGACAGGAGCTTCCAGGAGCCCATGGTAGGGATGGCTCACCAGCCAGTGCTTTCTCTCTTAACCTAAGGAGTACCTGACCTTCCCCTTGGGAGCAGGCTACTCTGAAATTTCACAGAGAAAAAAATACCACTGTGGAAACCCTGGCCTCCTGAGCACCTCATCATCATGCTACCCAGTGGGACAGCTTTCCTCCACAAGTCTTGGGAGTTGATAAAGAGTAAAAAATGAGCAGCAACACAAGGAAAGAAGACATATAGAATCACAGAATCATAGAATGATTTGGGCTGGAAAGGACCTTAAAGCCCATCCAGTTCCAACCCCACTGCCATGGGTAGGGTCACCTCCCACTAGACCAGGCTGCTCAAGGCCCCATCCAACCTGGCCTTGAACACTTCCAGGGATGGGGCATCCCCATCATCCCTGGGCAACCTGTGCCAGTGTCTCACCACCCTCATTAGGAAGAATTTCTTCCTAATGTCTAATCTAAATCTTCCCCCTTCCAATTTAAAGCCATATCTCAGGTGCTCCCTCCCTTCTTACCCCTAAACACATCAGGACCTCCACAAGAAGCATACATCCTTCAAAAAAAAAAAAAAAAAAAACAAAAAAAAACCAGGAGAAGTAGCAAAGAAAAAAAAAATTGAGAAGCACGGCTTGGAAATTGTGCTCCAGCAGGCAGGGGTTAAACCCTGCCCTCCCAGCCAGGATCTTGGCTCCTGGAAGCAGAGCAGCCACCTAAGGCTACGGCTGCCTGGGAAGGGCTGCCAGCCCCAGAGAACAGCAGGAGTGAGGACTGTTAATGAAGACTGGAGCAGGAGAGGAGAGGGGAGGGGAGGAGAGGGCTCCCTAGGCTGCTGCCCAGGCGAGGATGGCAGCAGTGGCCACAGAGAGCCCCTCTTCCCCAGCGGGCACCTTCACACAATGATTCCTCTATTGTTGTCTCCTGCTTTTTTCTTCCAAGCCTGAACTCTTTTTTCCCCTCTTTCGTGAGTATACCAGCCCAAAGCACTTTAACAACCGAACATGCCCCCCGCCACTTCTCTGCAGTGGCCCAGTGCAAATCACAGCTGTCCCCACCGGGCTGCCACAAGCAATTAGGCCAGGGCAGGCGGAGCGAGGCAAATCAGATTAAATAGCTCAGAGGGTCGCTCACACTGCAAGGAAATAAGGAAAAAAAACACCTCAGCTTCCCTGTAGAAGTCCTCTCAAGCCTGTGTCAGGGCAAGGAGCATCTCCATCCTAGATGCAATCCCTTCCTCAAGGCAGTACGGGGATGGGTCTAATCCTGATGCACTCCATCAGCCCCCACGGGGAGCAACAGGAGTCCAACAGGCACCGGTTCAGCAAGCAGTTACTGCCCTGACTTAATGAGTGTAATTAGCATCACCCTCCCCAGACAGCTTTACCAGAGGGCAGAAGGGGGATTTCCCACAGAAGGGATGGGGACATAAAACAAGGGCATTTGGGCATGATGTGACCTGCTGACGGGTCCAAAGTAGACCCTGCCGGTGCAGACAGCACCCATGCCTGCTGCCCCCTTGGCAGTGACCTGGTCCCCATTTCTCCTATAGCTGCGAGAGCAGACCTGACACTATGGGATAAAGAGCCAAGCAAGGAAAATCACATGGTACCTGACTCTCCTCCTCTTTGCGTGGCTTGTAGTCCTCACACCACAGGTAGTCTTTCTTGTACCAACCACTGTACTTGTCCAGTGACACAGGCCCCTGAAATGAGAGGAGGTAAATACAAAGGTCTGCTAAGACCTGGAGGAAGCCTTCAAAAGTGGTGATGCAACCCCAAAATGCTCCCTTATAGCTTAGGCAAGGACGAGTTATTGTTTTGAGCACAGCCTTTCTTCCCTGGGTCACTTCTGGCCAGTCCAACAGGGGCAACCCCTTGCTCAGTTGAGCCCCGAGCAGGGTGGTCAGGAATGTCCTATGCTCTTTTGGCAATGGTTTCTGGGACTCTTGCCTTTCTCAAGGCTCCTTTGACTGCTTGGATGACCCAGGGGCAGAGCACTAACATAAAGCTGTCAAAATACTTCGATCAGCTGCTGAGGTCCAGTGTCACTCAGGTTAAATCAAGCATGTGCTTCTATCTTCTATTTCAGTAATATTTCCCATGAGCTTATCAGATATTTAAAATTAAGTGGTAGCTAATATCAATACTCATTCTGCAAAGTGATTGGTGAAATTAGGCCAGTTATACCCACCCTAACACCAAAAACCACTGTGGTGTAAATTTCTGTAGATGGGGAGAGGATTTTAGGAAAAAAACACCGTAAGTGTCTTCTCTCTCAGCATTCACCATGGGCACTGCTGGAGCCAGGAAATGGGATGAGATGAGCCCTTAGGCTGACCCAAAAGAGCTGTTTATATGCTAAAGCATTAAATGTGCTAACATGTCAGTGCAAGGCAGAGGGCTAGGGGAGATGAGCCCTTGTGTGGTAATTGAAGGTGTTACTGTGATCTCTGCTGCTACACAAACTTATCAAGCATGCAGGGGTGACTTGGCTGGCCAAGACAGGGATCTGTGCTCCCACCTCCCTGTGATAAAAAGAAATCAATAACTGCACCAGCACACAACACCTTAGAGAGAGCTCCTCATGTCTTGCCAACAAAGTCATTTGCTGTGGACAAGAACATATTTTATATTGTCATTCCTCATTTCTAAAGTTTCACTCTTTTCCACCTCTGGGATTCTCAGACCAGTGGCTGCCTTTGGTCTGGACCCATAACCTCGTAGTCACCAGCTCCTATTACCTTCCCAACCTGGTAGACCCTGAAAACCCATTACTTAAACACTGGTGAGGATGAGGGTCCTGCATATACTTTACCTTTGAGTGGGTCATCATGTCCGCCATGGTGAGCCAGAATCCTGGACCAGAAAAGTCACGCAGTTAATCAGCAAAACTGATCCTCGCCTCCAACACTGCTGCAAGGGATAAGAGATCTAGATACCTCGAATTAGCTACTGGCAGGAGGAAAGAGATTCAGCTGGGGCTGTAAGACCCCTGTGCACTCCAAACTGGCAGTTAAAGTATGACTGTCTTCATCCAACTTCAGCAATGCAAAATACACAAATTCAGCCCGGCACGCCTCAGGGATGCAGCCTGCTGGGACCCAGCAGGGAAGAAATGGCAACACACCACCACCACCAGCCCTAAAGCCAACCGAAAGGCTAGCACCTAGAACAGGGTGTGTGCACGATGTGATCCCTCAGCACCTGACTGGCCAGAAGCGTCTCCATGGACACAGGATTCTGCCCCTTTGTGACACGCGCACACTCTACAGACCTGGAGGCCCTGGTGACAGGAGGGAGCCCCGAAGGTGTGGAGTAAGGGATTCTTGGAGGAGAAACCATCCCATAGTCATAGCTTGGAAGCTTCTAACCATTACTTCAGCTGCAGCCAACTATGCTAGGGACATATGGACAGGAAAGGGACAAAGCCTTCCCTTCATGTGCTCTTGAAGCATCCCCAGCTCCTGCTACAGATAAAAATGGGAGCAAAAGATGGGGAAACTGTGGAGGAAAGGACCTACTTTGTGGGTGCACTGAGTGGAAGAAAGCAGTATCTTCATCTCACCACATGGAAGGCTGGGAAACATTGCAGAATTAAGGCAGGCAGGGATCTCTGTCTGACCTTGGAGGGCAGCAGAGCACACCTGAACCGTCCCATCCAGATCCTGCAGTTCTCTTTCTCTGATGACCTGCACTGTAAGACAGCAGGGAATGCTCAAATTTAGTCTTCTGTCCCATGAATGGACAGGAACACCAGACCAGATCCACAAAGCAGTATTTACTCCTTAGAAAATGCAAAGCATCAAGCAGGTTTGCATGCACTTCATCCAAGGCTGATCTCACCTAATTTTATACGTCCACAAAGAGGACACCTCCCATCTCCCATCTTCCTGTCTCGTTTAGCCCAATCCACGTGACCAATATATAGATATGTACTTGGGGATGAAATAAACTGATTTCACAGAAAGCCTGGGGTTTATGAGCTGAATCTCATGCAAGAGTCCACTTTTTGTAGCTACACATTCTCTACCACTACAGTAATTCAAATAGTAGTAAATGCTGGTGATGACAAGAGCCAGAAAGATGATATCTCGGCTCCAGGATCCTCCACAGAGGAGAGCTGGTCACACACCTGTGTTCACAGGCACTATTGAAATAAGCTGAATTTGTTGAGTTACTTCTCTTTGCACACTGTAGACTCCGGTGTGTAACTGGAGCCCAAGGATGCTAATGCTCTGGCAAGGCTCATGCACTGCTAACAGCTCAGCACTGGAATCAGGCAGAAGGAGAAACCCTTTGTCCCCACTGTATTTTTTGCAAATTAATATTAGAATAAATGATGCAACAAGGAAAGAAATTATTTTCAAAAATGTGAAACTCTCATGTTTTCCTGTGCTTATATTAAAAGGATTACACTCCATTTCCTTCTTAATACAGCTAATGCTCTATGGGAAGCCCTCAGGGCAGGGATTAAAGCACTTATTCAATTAATTAGGAACAAACTTCTGCCTTAAAGTCAAACACACAAATATCAGCAACGCCTAGAGAGTGTCTTCCTTCGAGGCACGGAAAATGGTTCTTATTACTGATGTAAATGAAACCAAGTCTGCACTCTAGAATTATTAGGAATAATATAAATTAAAAAGGTGCACTTTAAAAAAGATTGTAATTCTGTAAAGCAGCATGGTAAAAGAGGGACAGTCCCAACATCTTGAACTCAGCATCTGAATCCCCATCAGTTACAGGGGAAACAGAATCAGGTCCTACAGGTCTAATATAAATGAGATACCATTTTAGGACGTAATATTGGCAACTAGTTCCAAGCTTCAGGCACAGCAGTGTTTGGATATATTTGAAGTTAGGAGTAAAATCCTGGCCCCGCTAAACTCAGAAAGAAAATGCTTGTTTGGTAGGAACCAAATTTCACCTAAGGTGTCTGATTCATTGCTGAGATAGTAGACAATTTCCAAAACGTGGCTCCTAATCCTAATCTTCCTTGATAATGGTTTGATCCTTTGTCTTCTCGCAGGCACAGCTCAGATGAAATTAAAAGGCATTTTGCCAGAATAGTTCATGCAGCAGCAGCCCACTATTGCTGTTCATCTGCCTATTTTTTCTTCCCAAATACCAAACGATAGAGCTGATAATTGCCAACAAAATCCCAATTAGGAGTGGGTAGGAACCAGACTCCAAGCTCTCATCTTCCTCTACCTCTAGTAGAGCATATCTTCCTCCTCGTTGCTAGTTCAGCTATGGAGAAAAAGTAAACCAGCCAAGTGCCTTTTGTTTTAAGTGGTTTTATACATATGGTCTTTATTATGCCTCCTTTCCAGATGCCTGTGGGCTGTAGTGCCATTATTTCTCCCGCAATATCAGTTCCCTGCAGTGGTCTCAGATTTCTCTTGAGCCCACCTGATACCAAGAAATGCAGCAAAAGAATGCTCTTGCATGTCAAATCTCTTCTCAGGCATCCCCACAGGCAGTCCTCAGCGTGGTCTGCACATGAAAAGCACCAGAACGGAGACATCCAACTGGAGTGAATGGAAATACCGTGTTGCTTCACATAAGTTGGAATTGCCCTTTCCCTATAGCATTAACCACTGCATAATCTTTCAAACACTGCTGGGCTACACAAAGCAACACCAGGCACTTCAGTGTTACCTGTGAATCTCAGCCATGGGGTTGCTTTGTCAGCATTTTTTTTGACAGGGCAGCTTTTCCTGTGCCTTTTCCTCCCCACTTTCCACCAACTAAATACTTTCTATATGTTTTCCTAAAGCTTCCCCACCCTAGGAGCAGTCAATTGAAGAGGACTCACTGTACCCTGCATGGCTGCTGTCTGTGCAGCCATCTGCACATCTCTAAGATAGATATTAATGCTGAAGACCAAGACTGTGCTATTAACACATGCAGGCAAAAATCGCTCTTAAATTATTGGCTTATTTTCATAATACTCCAGGGAGGCGAAGGCTGAGATCCCCAGGGTCAGGAGCCTAAACCTTGTACCTGGAGAGAAGTGCCCCTGTTTCTCAAGACAATGATCACCCTAGACATCCAGGGGGAGTTTCAGAGGGTGCTGATGCTTTTGACCCCTCCATTTCATCCTATGTGCATGGATGTAAGGGAATTATTACACAACAAGTCAGCCAAGACAGGATGGTCAAAGGCAGGCAATTACGTGTTTCAACAACGCCTTGGGAGAATTTTCTAATAGGCCCAAATATGGAATTTTCTAATAGGCCCAAATATAAAAAGCTGCATTCAGGTCCTTTAAAAACAGATGGGAAGAGTTTAAATTACAGTCAAGGACCTTCAATGTAATGTAAAACAATGAGATTTGAGTACCTGATCTGTGCATCTCCTTCGCAACATCTTCCCAGACATTCCCCTGTGCTTAGAGGTACTATGTGCCTCTGGAAAGTTGATCTCATAGTTTCAGTAAGACTGCATGAGCATATAAGATGTGACACAGAGATGAATTTCACCTCAATTTAGCCCTAACTTCCCATATCTGTTGTCTTTTTCTTCTTCTGAAATGGTAACAGTGCTATCTAAGCCTCCATTGCTCTTGCGCCAGGTGCTGCACCAGGTACTGGTAGGGTTCAGGTGAACCATCTCTGCTATTAATTGGATGCAAGAAAACATGGCCAAGGAAGACACACTTCCCTGTCAACACAGCTCTTGACAAGTGCTCTTTGGGCACTTGTCATTGCCCCTGTGAGGATGCTGAAAGAAGGAAGCGATGGGTAAGCAGGACCCCCGTCATGTGAAAGAGACGGAGCATAATCTGTGAATCTCCATTCAGGTTATCACCACGAGGAGACAAAGCGCAAAGGGGAGACTTCTTCAAGGGATGAGTGCTGACAGCTCATTCTGTCAGCATGAGGTCAGCCATTCCTTTGGGTCTAAAAACATGAACTTTCATGGCAGTGCATCAGTCCAGCATGGCAAGGTTTCCCAGAGTTCGCTATTCCATGCGTCTCTCCAGTTTTCTTGATAAATTGGTGGGAGCATTTATGGCATCTTGTGATCAGAAATAAACAGTACGCTTCCACCTAAATCTGAGGCTCCTGTAGCTCTCTTCCAGACACCTAAATTACTTACAGCACTGAGCCCTCAAAATCAAACTCCTTGTTGCACAGACGCTCCGCTCCGCAGAAGACAAGGACAGCTGATGAACTCAATGGTGGTGTTCCAAATCTTTGGGCAATTCTGCTGCAGACTGCTAAAACAATCAGCTGTTTGCTCACAGTTCCTCCAAAAAAGCATCCATCAGCAGAGGGTGGCTGAAATCTCATCACTGTCTATGTGATGTGTTCTGTGATATAAATCAATGCATATTTATGCACCTGTGTAAGGCAAATACATATATGTATTGGTGGAGAACGTAAACCTGCTCACTAATGCCCTTGTTTAAATATCCCTTTAACCACATCACTTTTCTCCTCGTTAGGTTAAGTCCCTAGAGGTGAAAAAGCCCTTCCAAAACGGTTTTCACTCACTCACTCACTCACTCACTTACTCAGTCCAAAGTAAACATGCCTCTGGGACCATTATATGTATCAGATATCCAAGGCTTTGTTAAGACTTTGCCTGGTAGGTAAATTCTGCTTCTCTTTCTCCTTGGAAGCAGTAAGTTAAAATTAGAGATAGGTTCACATGAGTACAGCATAACAGCACCTTGCGTTACAGACAAATAGGAATAACAGATGAAATTCAGTGCAATGCACACAAGTGACCCAAGTCTTCGGGCAGATCTTAATCTATTGTAACTCTGGTTACAACAGGACATTGGTTTGACTTACGCCTGCCACTTGCAGGCACATTCATCACAGACCTCATGGTGCCCAAGAGCCCAACATTTTCACCAGCAGTCAGTGGAGCCACCTTCTAGAGCCCAGAATAACAAGCATGAGTCCTTGCTAGCAATCAATACAGGGAACATGTGCATCTATAGCATATAATGAAATTCCTCGAGCCATATGTCCATGTCTGGAGGAGCTCATGGATTTCAGCCAGATAGACTTCCCTTCAGCCTCACCTCACTAAATATTCACATCTACTTCTTAAAGGCCAGTTTGGCAGGATAACAACCACTCCAGATCAGCTCATCTAGACCTCATCCACAACTGACTACAGTAAAAAGGAACCTTTCCATTGACTGCACCAAGGTCTGGACTGGAATTGCAATTTGGAGATTTTCCCACTGCAACCATTAGCTTTTCAGCTGATCTAAACTTGTCAGGGAGAATAAAGCAGCCACCTGCTTCCAGTGACAGGAAAAGTAAAATGAGATCAAACACTAGCAGGAGGAGAGAATTTAAGAAATGTGAAAGGTGGTTGCATGTCATTTCAGAAGTCACCTTTTGTCTTTGATCTGTGTTTAGGAAGTGGGTACCTCCTGGATCAGACGGTCATTAGAGAAGTGTGCCACCAAAGCCACCCCACCTTGAAGTCTCAAGTGTTTGCTTTCCCCAGGAATCCTCCTCCTACTTCCGCCACTGTGTAAATCATCTGCCCTGAGATTTCCTTTAGAAAAACCAAATAATACAAGTTAGAGAGCAGGGACCAGGGCTCGTGTCCCCCTCTAATGCCAGGATCATCCACTGTGATGGAGCTGAGGCTGCTTTTTTATAACTTTTATTACATATGCACAAGTAGGTCTCCTAAAGAGCAGAGGAGAGTTATTATAAAAGCTGTTATGCCAACAAAAAAAAAGCCATGGCCCTGAAGAGCTTACAGTCCAAACCATTAAGAAAGATAAAGGGCTTTGACTTGGAGTATTTTAAAGATGAAGCACTCTGATATAAAGCAAGCTACAGATCACACAGTCTGTGGCAAAACTCTGGCTGAATCCTCATTTCTGCTCTTAACAGCTCCTTGGAGCACTGCCTGAGTTTGCTAACAAAGCATTTGTTTTAGCTTCATGCTTTGGAGAATTAAAACGCTGTGCACTTTTAGTGTGGCAAGCGCATGCAGCTACCTTCTTAAAGCAGAAATTTACAGCAAGCATGCATGCAGATATTTGCCAACCCTGGGATGCAGTAAAATAAACCCTTTGCATTTAGTTTGTTGATACCTTCAGTGACTGTTAACAACAGGCAAAATCATGGGGAAGTGAGAGCCTTGTCTCAGGTTACCCCATAAATTGGTTAAGGCTGCAGAGAGGATTACAGTCCCAGAGCCATCCTAAGTACTGAGATGTCATTATGGCAAAAATCAAAGGTAACCATGGGGCTTGGCAGGTAACTGTCAACAGCTACGGGAAAGAGCCAGCCCGGGAAGGAGCTCTGCATCAGGATGAAATTCAGTCACCTTTATTTTCATTTCAGGTGAGGGGTCAAGCAGAAAAGCTATCCCCAGCGGCCTTTATTTACAGTTTTCATGGGAGTGGCTGATGAAGCATTTAGAGGAAGAAGGATGAACCTTCTCGTCCCTCACTCACAGAGACCAGCCTGCTGACAGACAGAGGATGCTGTAATGGCATGAGAGCTTGGAAGATGCCTTTTATGAATGAGACAGCAGTGGTTTCTAATGAAGTCATTAACAAAACTCCCAGTGACTTGAAGAGAGCCAGGACTTCATCTGTAACATTTGCAGGGAGACTAAGGAAAAGATCTTCCTGTTAGAACACTTGCTTTCTGCAGTTTTTAGGATAGGAGCTCACTTCCAGCAGTGATAACAACAGTAATGCCTCATAAGCAGGTTTCAAGGCATTTATTTTACGCTTCTTCTCTCCATTCTACCTAGGAAATCAATTTGAATGTCTAGAAAACCACAATATGTTCATTTTCTTCCTCCTAGACATGTAGACAATTTGCTATAAAAGCCTTGTGAGGCTTTTATATCTCTCTGGATCTCCTGTTGATGAATGATTACGCAAGCTATAAATGGTTTTGTGTTGTCAAGTCAGAGTAGATACATCTGTACTGGAAAAAACACCAGGGACTGCTCTTTCACCCTGAGCTCACATTCACACAGTCCAGCCAGCACTCCCCACAGCAGACCAGTCCCATAGAAACTACCCACTGAGACTTTTATAAGCTCTGAGCTGTGCCTGGAAGAGTACTGTTAACTCCAAAACTGGACTGCTGCAGGTCACTGGCTAGGCCCACAATCTGGTCCTGCTTAATGCAGCAGTGGAAAGTGAGTACGTACTGGGCATCCAGTATTTTTCTGTGCCACTATCAAGCAAATAGTACATGACTTGCAAGGGAGTTTTAAGACCTCACAGCTTCAGGCTGTCCAGTATGGGGTGGCAAAGGGTGACAGCACCCCACAAGGACACTGCAAGGCATGCATCTCCTCTGCAGTAACGCAAGGAGCTGAGTGCCTCCTTCTGTGCCCAGAAGCCCACATCCAGGACAAGAAACAGAAAACAAAAAGCAAAATTTCTCCTTCTCCTCTCAGACATGGGAAACCTTCCTTCACCCTCCTCCTCTTTAAACCCTACCGGCAGCGAGTTTTGCAAGGGTTAACCAGCATGAAATGAATGTGGAGAGACAGTTCAGGTCGGTAATCACTTATTATTTTCAGGTAATATGCTTTATCTCTGGCTAATCTCCTCATCTGGAGAAACACTCACTGCAGACAAGAGTCACTGAGGTTATCTCTGATGATGGGGCTCTACGGACTACTGGCTGTGAGGGACCGAGGAGAGGCCAAGGAGAGGACTTCAATTATGGCCTGAACTATGCTCTGGTAGCTGAAAGGCCATTGTTTAATCTACTAGAAATCATCTATTTTAGCAGATAAAGGGATTACTTGGGTTTTCTTTTTCCCAAAAACAGCGTGTTATTCCAACTACTAATGGAACACTTGGTATTTAATTAAAGAAAAAGCACAGGGAGAAGTAACACAGGCATCAACATCACTTCTGGGGAAATTCAAATTGATTGTCACCCTTTGATGCTGCTCAATCACCTCTATCTCACTCGCCCTTCCTACAGCCCAGATTAAATCATCTGGTTCTCTCCATCCTGCACATTTGATGATTTTTTTTTCTTTTAGGGATCTCATCCAAAACTCTGGGACTACACAATGTGAACTCACCACCCCACAGAAACCTCCTGACTTTTGAACAGGCAGATCACCTGTCAAGAGGAGAGTGGAAATTTAAGTTGGATTTTGCCTCTTCTTCTACACGCTTGGTGCTTGTTGCTATCTGGCAGAGCTCTGGTCTCCCTGGCCCTTTAGAGTGATCTGGTGTTATAGGTCCAGTGCTTGGAAAATCAAAGTGGCTTCATTGCTCAAGGATGATTTTGAAACTGTTGCATGTATAAATCTTCTGTTTGCTCCTTTTCACCTCTCAGTTCCTTTGTCTTTGCCATCCACATCTTCACAGAAGTTTGCCCTTTACTTTTTTGTCCAACAGACTAATGACTATGGAGGACAGTTACAAGTCATTCTTAAGTGCTTCACTGTCTTCAGCAAATACAGACTCATTTTCTTATGTCAACCACTCCTTCAGGTCCAAGCACTTTGTGCAAGCACCTGGACAATGCCCTCAGACACACGGTGTGGATGTTGGGATTGTCCTATGTAGGAACAGGTGTTGGACTTGATGATCCTTGTGGGTGACTTCCAGTTTGGGTCATTCAGTGATTCTGTGATTTTGTGATTCTGTCCACAGACTGCAGAGCCAAAGGGTCTATGAAAGAAGATTAAGAAGTAGCAGTAACAGAGGTAGAGGTAAATTGAGTACGTGGGGATCCACACCACTGTTGAGAAAACTGTAAAGGAAAAAAAATCAAAATGAAAAGCAATAATCTAGTTTATCCTACCATGAGCACCTTCATCCTCGTCTCTTTACCAGAACAAAGAACAGGGTATATTGAAAGTGATTATCCAGCCATCCAGTAACCAGAGCTACCTCACACAGATTATTGTCACATTTGTTAGACCTACTGCTGACTGTCCCATTTCTGACATGGTCTCACAACCCGCTGTCATTTTTTGGGTTGCCTTCCTGAATGTCCATTTCTTTCCACATAAAGCAAGGACAGGGACCTACCGAGTAACCCAATTTTTGCTTTCATGATTTGCCTGTACCTGTACCTTTTCACAACCGTTTCAGATGATCTACACCCACATGTGCCAGCTATATCCTCCTTCAGATCTCTGTAGAGGGATCAATCGCTGTCCTGTGTGGTGAGATTTCTCAGATAAAAGAGATGGTCCATCTCGTCCACCCTTTTTTCCTGGTCTTTAGCTCACACCAGTGTTTGATCTGCATCATTCATCACTGGACACAGCAACCAGATTTCGCACACCTGAAGAACTGGAACCACCACTGAAGATGTGGTCATCCTCAGGCTTTTGATCTCCTTGTCTGACTTTGCCCAAAGTCTTTGGCGACTGCAACTCCATCCTTCAGTTCCTACAGGCAGCTCCAGAAGTTACTGCAAATAACCAAGTCACCCTGTCTACTACCAGTCATTGAGTTGAACCAGTTGTTCAGCTTTCTCTTGACCAGGACTGCTGACCTCACCTCTTCATAATGTTTTTCAGCAGCTTCTTACACATATCATATAGCCCTAGGACACTCCACACACCTATTGCAACACACCAGGTCAAATGACTTTTTGAAATTGTGCAACCTCTTGCACTGGTTTTGCTGTACTGTCCCTCTTGCTCTGAGGAAACTGAATCTACCTTCTGAATCCTCCAGCAAGGAACACAGTGAGGTGTTTTCTTAAGTGTCAGGAAACACACGGAATTTATAAGGTCACCATTGTGGAAATTCACTTACTAGGACCCACTTTTCCTTGCTTAGGGGATCTTTTCTTTCCTGATAACATACAATGGTCTGTCTGCATCAATGACTGATGCTACAGCGCCATTAATTTATTCTTCAGTCTCCTGACCTTTCTTTGCAGCCTTTGCTAGCAAGATTTCTCTTGTCATCCTGCTCCCGAAGCGTTATAATCTGCTATACACTGAGAATTTCTTCCTCTCTTGATCAGTCGTCTGTAAAAACTCTTGTAATATTTCACCCATTTCTTCAGCCTGTCCTTCTCTGAAAGAAGGGAACTCTCCTCAACATTAATGTTGTGGAGGATACACTAGCTTTTTCTCCCTAGTGTCATAGATAAAATACCACCTTGATTTGGACTTTCACAGGACCGTTTTAATGCTGTCTTACTTTTTAAACCAATTCTCCATGACTGCCCTTGTTATTTGACTTTTGCCCAGCTCTGGGTACGTCTGCTCTGGGTATGCCTTTTCACTTACGTATTCTGCTTAGCACTGGCCAGGTGGAAAATGTCTTCCAACACCCTGGATCAGTGTCTGCCTGCTTTCTTTCCTACCAAGCCATTTTAAATAAACGTTGTTGAGACAGACGATGAGGCTATAAGTGCAGAAGACCACTGCTCCAGGGGATAACCAGTGCTTGCTATTCCTCTACTTGCTAATTTTGGTCTTCCTAAATGCCAATCAGAGCTTTTCAACTCTGCTGCCTGTTTAATTTGCACTTGCATCTATTTTTCCACATGTAGAACCTCATGAAAGCCTGCAGGCACTTGCCATATTTGCTCCTGCTTAGTATTGCCTTTGCTAATTTTTGGCATGTGTCAATCAGTCATGAACATCAGTCACTCAGCACACAAATGGTTCACTCCCAAGGTATGGCTTAGGCATGCCTTGGCTTGTAGCAAAATTGCCTGAACTTCTTCAAAGAAATCAAGGAAATTCTTCCTTGTTTTCTGTCATAGGAGCCCATATGCCTGTAAGCGTTACAGTTCCGCAGCCCTAAACAGAAGGGCTTATTTCTGAAAGGTGGGAAATCTTGAGTTGACCAGGGTTTTCTTTTTACTACTGTAATACCTGCTGATGCCTCTCTTGTGTTTTGCATCATCACCTTAAGACAAGTTTTCCCATATGGCATAGCTACCTTGTCTGTCCACCTGATTTTCAAAAGGCATACAGTATTATGTTGGCACATCTCTAACTTGCTCATCAGCAGTGCGATTTTTACCCAAAGTGATCTCAGTTTCCTGTTTCTGCTGGCCAAAGATTCCTTCAGCAGTTATCCTTTCACTGGACCGCTTCCCTTCATCAGACTCAGACCTAGTTACAGATAATCAGGGAGCACCTACATGGCCAAGAAGACTGAACAGAGCTCAAAGTGCTTCTTACCAATAGCCTCTGTGGCAGACGTGGCCCGGTGGGTCTCAGCACATGTTGCTCTGCAACTTTTGACCGCTTCTTGTGAGTGGGCTTTTGGCTTAAGTGATAAAAGGTCCTCAGCCCTTCTCATTAAAGGCACACTTCGAGAGAGAGCAATTCTTATTTAGGCATCACAGCAGTATCTAGGTTACCAAAATCCCCTGCCTTGCTGGGCAATGAAACTCAAACAGAAATATCACTGAAATTGTCTGGTTTGGGCAAAATTAAGCACAGTGCTAAGACATCAAACCAACTGAGGAAAACTTTGAGTCTAGAGCTGGAGTATAGTGTAATGTTGAAGGTAGAACTGCTGGTGGGAAAATCCACCTCCAACACAATATTAACAAAACACTTTCAGAAATGTTACATCACTCTTGCTGGTGAACAACAGTAAATTGATTTGACAAGGCCTATTTTTTAAATACTCATACTAATTTGCACCAAATTCATTTCTTTCTTTCAAGAATTCATTAACCAAGTGATGTTCCTACTGTTTCTGGCCTTTAACAGTGATAGGCTGATAGTCTTCACATTACCTAGCTCATTTGCCCAGACCTTTTAAATAATGAGCCAATACCAACTTTCTTAGTCCTCTACAATCTTTCTAGCTTCCTCAAATGAAAAGTTAGCATTAATAGTCCACCACGTATGTTCCTGGTTCCAGGAGTTCTGAAACTCTTGGTTCCAAATTACCAGGTTGATCATAAAATATTTAACTGATGTTGTTGCTATTTCACATAATCCCTAGCTATTAATGAAGTCCAAAATGCTCTTTTACCAGCACCTGATACTAATACACTGTCTGATTTTCTCTCTCAGACACATGGAAAAGAAATATTGACTTAATACTCCTCCATTTTCTTGTGGTGATATTGATGGCAGGTACGGCCTTTCTCTATGAGCAGTTCTGATTATTTTTATCTTAGTTGACATAAAATTATCTTTATGCTCTTTCACTCCTATTATTTATCCCAGGGCAGAAGTGGCCTATTTAGATAAACTAAGGCCAAATACTGGCTTTTGCCTTACTCTATAGGAGTGATCACTACAGGGCAACCAGCCCAAAGCACTAAGTTTCATTTCAAATATAGCATTACATATCAAAACCACATATTAAGCACAAAGGTGTTGCTTTATTTCAGCCCAGGTCAGCTTTAAGCAGGAGAGAGAAAGCCCCCTGCTTAACACTCCTCCCAGAAAAAACACTATCTGATAGCACCAAGTACTCACACCTCATAGTCAGGTGGACTTCTTTATTGCTGCAAAATAAAACGAGAAAGGATTAAATTCATGTGATCAGAGTGGGAATTTTTAAATGCTTTCTATGAATCTTAAGCCTGAGGAGAGGCAGACTGCAGGGTGCTGAGAACTTCTGCAAACATGTTTCCAAACACCTGGAGCACATACTTAATACACTCCCAAAGAGCTGACTTCCTTCTGTCTCCCACGAGGCTCCACTTCTCCCCAAAACTCAAAAGTCAGGCTTTTTTCTCAGTTTAGGTAAAATCACTTCTGACACACAGAGTTACTGAGGCCTGACCACATCCCTTAATCCCCCAAAATCTAGGGATTCCCACTTGCAACTTCCTCACTCCCAAGGTGTCTATTTAATCCCACTTTTATTAGGAGCACAGCTCTGGGTAGTTTGTAGAGCTTACAAAGAAAGAAGCTTTTATCAGAACTTTAGCTAATCAGTTGCTAACAATCTCCCCTTCAGTAAAGAGCTAGGCAGGTCCAGGCTAAAATTTACCTGAGGAGTTAAAAAAGCGAGGAAAAAAAAGTAGGATCAGGGAAAGGATGTTCCTCTCAGCCTGGATTAGTGCCCCAGTCCACAGCCACAGAAGCACCTAGAAGAGCACAGCAGACAAGAAAAGCATTCAAGAGTGGACACAGAGAAGAACTGCAACTTCCAGCGATGATGTTCACTCACATCAGCCTGAAGTGCTGGAGTAACTATGACTTGTGATACAGTAGGATTTATTCCTTGC
Organism: Tapera naevia; assembly: GCA_033556795.1. Lineage (NCBI taxonomy): Eukaryota > Metazoa > Chordata > Aves > Cuculiformes > Neomorphidae > Tapera > Tapera naevia. Next base: position 4,563,150 of record JAUMJJ010000083.1, read on the forward strand.
TTTGTGGTAGAGTCCAGGAGTCCATCATCCTCAGCACAGTATAAATGCACCGGGAAAATACTCGCTATCCCAAAATGCTAACCCTCAGTCTGCAGCCTGTGGTGCTTTTACAGAGACCAGGAACTAGAAACAAAATCAAACCAAGTTCGTAGCCTGAAAAATCATGGAATGAGGATATATCCCCAGGAAACATTTTAGGGTCTGAAAAATCTAGAAAGATTTGAAAGCCTCTCATTTTAATCGTAAGGTAAATCAGCAAAATTTGATTGTCAGAACTTCAGTCCCATAGATGATTAGACACAGGGAGGGAGGAATATACATTATTCTGAGGTAAGGGATAAAAATTACTTCAACCTTTGCACAGCTACACAAAACACTCTTCCCAAATTCATGGCAGTGCACACCGTCATATATTCTCTCTTATTTGTCCATTTAGAGGATAAATCAGAGGGAGAATGAAAAAAAGACTTCTTAGGACATAATAACAGGTGTAAAGTACCTGTTCTAGGAAGGAATAGGCTTAGCTGTGAATAAGCTTAGATTTAATTTGAGTTGTTCTTAGTCAATTCTTTGATATTCTTTAGAGTGAAGCCACAGTCCTGGGCCACTGAGTGAAAAAAAATAATTCTCTTAACTTGTCCCAGAGGATGAAGAACTCATTCCCTGTTTCATTGATGACTCTGGAGAAAGATATAACTTGTGCACAAAGAATTCTTTTATAGGTGGGTCACCAAGTTATTGCTTTGTCTCTTGCCAGCACTGGGGAGAAAGTGAAACCTATTTAGCAAATGCAGCAAAACAAAACAAACCTGTGGTTCCTGCTTCACTGCAGCAATTTGGAGTCATTGAAGGGATCCTGGTCTCTCTCCAACTGGTAAAATCAATAGCGGCCAATGTGGGTTATTATGTCCCGACTCTCCAAAATATTCCCTGTGCCTAGACCTCAACATCCTTAGGAAATGGAGAGAGATGCAGATGAGTGGAGGTATTGATTCCCCCTGTGAAGCTGAGTGCTCAGGTCTGAAGCATTTTCAGGTTTCTGTGTTCAGCCGTACACACCTGAGATTCCCAACAGGAAAGTCAAACCTGTACCTACATGTTCAGAGCAGAAGGGCCTTAGAGACAAAGACAGTGCCTTCCTAGCAGGGGTAAAAGCACTTGCCACATGCACAACAAGGACAAGCAGAACAACAAAGAGAACGGTGGGGCTGGCACAAGGCAAGGATGGAGAGGAGCTTGCTGTCCCACAGCACTGTTCCTTGGGAAGTATTGAAACACTTTCCACGGAAGCTGGCTGGAGAGATTTGCACGTAATCAACAGCTGGCCTGGCATACGGTGCCATGAGCTCCTCTACCTGGCAGACCACACTGCCATCCTCACAATGCCAATGCTAACAATGTCCCTGCGACCCGATAATAACACAGTAATTTCACAGCATTGCTCAAACCCAACCCCAAATCTGCTCGCAGTGATGGCCTCAGTCTCTTACCTTGAAACTGATTTCCATTTTGCATTTCGGCACCCTGCTTGCCAGGTTCTTGGTGCATTTCTGAAAGGCAAATGTGTCCCAGACCTTTCTGGAAAAAAAGCACCCTTTAGAAAGCAGAGAGGCAGAGCACTGGATCTCTTCACGCTATTCTCCTTGTGCCTTGGCAGAAAACAACAGCAACAGGTTTGTACGGAGAGCTGATGATGTTTCGAGGCAACACTGCACACCACTTGCAGGTTAAACACATTAAGAAAAGCAAACATTTTTTAAAGTCACACCATCAAAGCTTTATTCTCTCTGCTCTTCAAATTAAGTGTTGGTTTGCATGCCGGCTATGTAATAACCTCTCCAAAGCTATTTTTGTTTCACATTCCTTACTATTCAGTAAAACAAGCTGGAGTTTTCTCAGGACATGCATTTTTACTAGAGCTAATTCAGCATTACTTTTTCACCCATTTCCTTTGTTGGAAGTAGAGAAATCAACTCGAGAGCAGCATACCCTGCCTTTGAGGGAAACTGCCTTCCCGTCATAGCCGGGCTGTTCCTCTAGATGGCTCTGCCTTTGCCCAAATCCATCAAAACCCTGCAGTAAAAATCGCAGTTTCAAGCAATACGGCGATACCACTGACTACTCCTCTCCAGTTCGCAATGATCGTGGGCTTTCTGAGCAAAACGGTTAAACACAGATTTATCGTAATTTTAGAGAATAACATTTTCGGCTCAGCTCTTCAAACACTAACGAAAGCTGCTTTTTGAAAATACACCTGCTTCTTGTACTTTAGATGCCCTTTCTAGCTGTAATTTCCCTATAAACTGCTTGGTTTAGATGCCCCTTGTCCAGTCAGAATTCAAATTAGCATTTTCCATTGCAACTCTTCTCCAAAGAGATGTGGAGCTTTTATAAATAATAAAGGCAAGGAAGTTGAAAAGGGAAAAGGCACCTTGCGACACATAACGTAAATTCTCTTCTGCTCTTGTGGATATCCAAATACACACTTAGGTAAGCTCTTTCTCCAAAAGATGAAAAATAAAATCAGCAACAGTAACAGTAACTAAATAACAACTGAAAAAAAAACAACCCCCTCAAAAAAACACAAAACATAAACGCCAAAAAAACCCCGAACACCTTTGCTTATGATTAAAGGAGAAAAGTCAAAATCATAATTCTTTATCACACTTTTAAGTGAATTTCTGTCTCCAAATTGCTTGTCTGCTTCTTTTAAAATGAAATATAATGGTGAAAATCCTCCAGTTATTACATCCCTGCTTAGATCATACAAGGAATGAAAATCTAGGATTGAAGGTAGCCCAGGAAAATTGCCCTGATTCAGCTTCACTGATTTACATGTGTGTTTATAAAAATTTAATCGAAGACACAAATACAAAGACTCTCCCCAAAGGCTCCTCTCTCCCCAAAATCCTGATGTCAAATCAAGACACCCGGTACTTGCAGCCCTGGGGAGAGCGCTTCGCCTCTGCACCTGGAAAGGGGATTTTTATGCAGTTTTACCAGCAGAAAACAGAGTAACAATCCGTGATTTACATCTTTTAAGAGACTTACAAAAACTAAATTTAAATTTTCCCACACCATTGACCGAATTTTTCTTGTTATACATGTGGGTCCGATCGTGTGCTTTGCCCCAAACGGGAAAGATTTGCTGGAGCAGAACCCGGTATAAACCCCGGGGTCTCGGGATCGCCACGAATACTGAGACTTATTTCTCTACAAAAGGATGTGCTTTCCCTCAAGCTCCCTCGAAGCACGAAAATGAACTTTTATTCATTAAATCGTGCCCCACGACTGCCAGCCCTTTCCTCCCGCAGGACGAGCGAACACGTCTATGTTGTTTATTTGTTTAATTTCGGACAATTCCTTACGCAAAGTTAATTAACAGCGATCTCAGCCCCGGCTGTTGTAAGACGGGCGGCAAAATTACACATGAATTACAGAGTTCTAATGGTATTTCACTCTTCCCCTTCCTGTTGGGGCAACTTGCAACGTTAAACCCCCCCTAGACATGAATTTTGGGTTCGAAGGGATGAGGCATCATCGCATCCATTGGAATGGGCGGTATCATGAGTGCCAGGGCAGCGCGGAGACCCCAGGGAGCGAGTAGCCACGGGGTCGGGCAACACTGAAGCAGCACGGAGAGACCCGGAAGGGTGGATGGCTGGGGGGTCGGGTTACACCGGGACAGTGCGAAGAGACCCCCGGACTGGACGGGAACATCCCGGGGTGGGGGGCAGCACAGGGGCAGCTCAGAGAGACACGAGGATGGGGGCATCACGGCAGACAGGGCCCCGGAGGTGGGGTGGCAGGGTACGGGGTGGCCGGGCAGCAGCAGGACATCGCGGAGAGATGGAAGGGGTGGCAGGACTGGGGTGCAACACCGGGGCAGAGCGGAAAGACCCGGAGAGGGAATGAGAGGGGAGCCGGGCAGTACCGGGGCAGCATGGAGACCCCAGGGAGGGGGTGGGAGTGGGGTCGGGCAGCACTAAGACAGCGCGGAGAGACCTGGGAGGAAGGTGGCAGGGTGGGGGCCTCCGGGCAGCACCGGTGCAGCACCAGGAGGGGAACATCCCATGGGAGGAGGGCAAGCTCACGGACGCTGCCCCCGCGCAGCCGGGAGCCAAATCCCTGGCGCCACCCGCAGCTTCCCCCACCGGTCCCTCCCTCATTGCCTCTTTTGGAGCTCAGCCTTGCCCCCCGCCCTCCCGCCTCCCTCCCAGGCACGAAGCCGCGCTACTGGCTGCGGGCGGGGAGTCTGGGTGCACGGCAGCGCCTATAAGGGTGCGGCGCCGCAGCCCCCCGGGATTTTTTGGGTCTGGGGCCACCGGTGCCGCTGTGGAGGGGGCTGTGGGGAGAGAGGACAGGAGCTGGTGGGGAGCACCGGCCGCCCTGCATGGCCAGGGATTATTATGAGCGCCGGTGATTTGCAGCAGGCGCAGCCCAGAGCTTCGGCGCCGGCGGCCGCCCCCGCGCCTCCTCAGCCCCGCAGCGCCCAGGAAGCCCCCGACATGGCTGTATACTGCAGCGAGAACTTCAGCGTGTACCCCCAACCCAGCCTCCATCCTCCCGGCGCCGCCGCAGCCGCCGCCGCCGCCGCCGCAGCCGCCGCCGCCGCCGCAGCATCCTCGGGGCAGCGGGCGGGGGGGTACGCTCTGGGGGAATACGGGGGGCCCGGCAACGCGGGGTACCTGTGGGGCATGAACAGCCCCGCTCCGTACCTGCAGGGCGCTCCCGGCTCGGCTGCAGCTGCTGCTCCGTTCCTGCCGCCCGGCTCGTACGGCTGCTCGCGGGGAGGGCAGCTGGTGGCCTCCCCTTCTGCTCCAGGGTCTCCATCAGCGGGGGGCGCGGAGCTGAGCTGGTTGAGCTTGGCCAGCCAGGAGGAGCTGCTGAAGCTGGTGAGGCCACCTTATTCCTACTCGGCGCTGATCGCCATGGCCATCCAGAGCGCCCCGGAGAGGAAGCTCACGCTGAGCCACATCTACCAGTACGTGGCCGAGAACTTCCCCTTCTACAAGCGCAGCAAGGCCGGGTGGCAGAATAGCATCCGACACAACCTCAGTCTCAACGACTGCTTCCGAAAGGTGCCCCGCGACGAGGATGACCCTGGTGAGGGGGCCGGGCTGCACTGGGGCGGGGTTGCGGGGGGAGCGGGTCTCGGGGGTGCCGGCACCGCGGGTCCCGTATCCCATCGTGGCTGGTCACTGTGAGAAGCTGAGCCTCCTTTGTTCCCTGGGGGCTGGTGACATCGAGAGACGGGGCTCTCTTGTCCCCTCGGCGCTGGTGACATCGGGAGACAGGGCTCCCGGGTCCCCTAGGGGCTGGTCGCTCTGAAGGGATCAGACTTTCTAGTCCTTTCGGGGCTGAACACTTCGAGAAGCTGGGGCTCCCTTGTCCACTCGGGACTGGTGACTGAGGACACCGGTCTCCCTTGTCCCATCAAGCCGGGCGCTATGAGGAGACCGGGCTCCGTTGTCCCCATGGGGTCGGTGATATCAGGATGCTGGGCTCCCTTGTCCCCTCGGGGTGGTCACTGTAAGAAGTTGGGGCTCCTTTGTCCCCTCGGTGCCGGTGACATAAGGAGGCCGGGCTACTTTGTCCCTTCAAGCTGGGGACTGTGAGGAGACCGGGATTCTTTTTTCCCCTTAAGACAAGTGTCATGAGGAGACCAGGCTCCCTTGTCCCCTCAAGTCGGGCGCTGTGAGGGGACCAGGCTCTCTTGTCCCTTCGGGGCCAGCATTTTGAGGAGACATGGCTTGTCCCCTCAGGGGGACTGTGAGAAGTTGGGTCTCCCTTGTGCCTCAAGGGCCGGAGACAGGAGGAGATCAGGGTCCCTTTTCCCCTCAGAGCTGGTGAGAGGAGATATGTCTCCCTTGTCCCCTTGGGGTAGGTGACGTGAGGAGACCGGACTCCCTTGTCCTATGGGAGCCGGTGACACGAGGAGACAGGGCTCCCTTCTCCCAACCGGACCAGTCACTATGAGGAGATGGGGCTCCCTTGATCCCTCAGGGCTGATCACTGAAAAGCTGGGGCTCCCTTTTCCCCTCAAGGCCAGCGACAGGAGGAGGCCGGGCTCCCTTGTCCCCTTGGGGCCTATGACATGAGGAGACCAGGGTCACTTTTACCTTCAGGACTGCTGCAGGAGACTGGGCTCCCTTGTCCCCTCAGGGCCAGTGACATGAGGGGAACTTTCCCCTCGGTGTTGGTGACACAGGGAGACCGGGCTCCTATGTCCCTCAAGCTGGGAACTGTGAGGAGACTGGGCTTCTTTGCCCTCTTCGAGGCTGGTGACATGAGGAGACCGGGCTCCCTCGTTCCCTCAAGCCAGTTGCTTTGAGGACAATGATACCTTCACTCCCTCGGATGTGACGGGCAGTGTGGGTGAGGGGCTGCTGGCCCTAACCCTTGCCCAAGCCCTTGTCCTGAGCCAGCCGGGTAGGCTGAGGTTTGGAGTGCCGGTTGTGCAAGGTCTGGCTCCTTCAGCCGTGATTCATGGCTCCCCTCCCTGCCCGCCACTTGCTGGGATGCGCCAGTCTGGAGCCTCCAGAGAGATGTTGTGGGGTCACTGCTCCCGTCAGCCCTGGGCACAGGCAAGAGCAGGGAAGTGGTCGAGTTTCCTTCCCTGGAGGTGTTCAAAAACCATGTAGATGTGGCACTTCATGACATGGTTTAGTAGGCACAGTGGTGTTGGACTGACGGTTTTACTGAATGATCTTAGAGGTCTTTTTCAACCTTAATGATTCTGTGATTCTATAAGAGGTGTATGGGGACAGCTAATGCCACCACAGCCACGAAGTCATGGGCATGGGGCGGTTTGTTTGCGGCTCAGCACTGCCAGCCTCCTGTCCCCTTGCCATACTGGACTGCGCCAGCCTGCCTGTCCGCCAGCTCTTCTGATGACAGCAATAGCAGGAGCACCACTTTGCCAGCCACAGCTGAGATGGCTGCAAGTGGCTCTGCTTGCTGTGAGGCAGTCAGAGCATGGGGACACCCCCCCCCCCCCCCCCCCCCCCCCGCCCCGTGTGTTCCCTTTGGCCAGGTCTGAGGCAACTGTGCAGATGCTCCAAAGAGGTCTGTGCTCTGTGATGGGGACGTTATCCTCCTCTGTGTGGCCTTGAGGTTCACTTGGGCATCAGAGGGGTGGAGGTCATGATGACGAGCCAGGTGTTGGATCCTTGTACTGGACAACAGAGGAGAAACGGGTGTAGGAAAGGTGTGGGTGCTGCACTGACTGGAAAAGTTATTGATATTGCTTATCTGTTCGTGATGGGGCTCACTGTCACAGAAGCTGACTTTCTCTCTTGTTTCTCCTGTTTTCCCACCAGGGAAGGGAAACTACTGGACCTTAGATCCCAACTGTGAGAAGATGTTTGACAATGGGAACTTCCGTCGCAAACGCAAGCGGCGCTCTGAGCCCAATGCCCCTGCAACCACATCTGCAGCTTCCTCTCTGGGGGGCCTGAAGGTTGAGGAAGAGCGACCCATCCCAGCTTCAGGCAAACCATGTGGAAACAGCCCACCTCCAGAGCTGGACCCTTCACCTTCTGCCAGGGACCATCCAAAAAGCTCTTCTCCCTCTGGTATCATTTCATCCACTCCTAGCTGCCTCAGCACCTTCTTCAGTGGCATGAGCTCCCTGAGCAGTGGAGGCAGCCGGCTGACAGGAGGTCTTGGCAGTGACCTGCATCACAGGAACTTCTCTGCTGGACAGCTGAGCAGTGGCACTTTCACCCCTTCCAGCAGCTCTTCTCAGGAGGTGCCTTCACCAGACCAGCTACAGCGGGTTGCAGGACCTTCGCCGGCCTACTACAGCTCCTTCCATCCCAGCAGCAGCAGCCAGGGAGCCCAGTACAACCACTACTACAACTTCACTGTTAACAGCCTCATCTACACCCGGGATGGAACAGAGGTGTAGGACACTGGGGTGGTTGGCCAGCAGGTGCTGCAGAGGGAATTGGAGTTGCAGGTGTATTTGGCAGTGCGGAGGACCATGCGCTTTTGCAAACAGCATTTCAATGTAGACGCTTCCCAGGAGTTCTTCCAGGAAGACAGATCTTCTCACCTTTCAAAACAAGAATGCTGCTTAAACACCAGCAGAAAAAAAAAAAAAAAAGCCTTTTCCCCATCCTGGGAAATGTTAGGTGGTTTCAATGGTTTGCTATCTAAATTCTGCAGACAAAAGCAAACTGAAATATTTTTTTTAAGAGGTTTCTAAATTCCTGAATGTAGAATAAGAATTTTAAAAACTATAACCATAAAGCAGTATCAGCAAGAGCCAAGTATAGTCATCCAATGAGTTTTAGAAGAAAGCAGAAAAATAAAATGAAGAGATTTCTTATGAAGTGCCTTGTACAATGTATTAAAGAACTCCTCTGCCAGCAGTTGCCTTTGTAAGCCCTTGCTTTCTTCCCTGATCCTGCAATATGCAATGCACTGGGTGGGGAATACTCTGGGTAAACACTCACTCAAAACCTCCTCAAAACCCATGGAGGTTTGCTCTGGTCTTCCTATATGTGGCATATTGTGCAGCCAGGGCTGTGTCTTGTAAAACAATCTTTTTCCCTAAGCTTAGTACCAAAGATAACTCCAGCCATGCAGCTTTAGCATGAGGATAAACACTGGATTATTTTTATACATATTTGTACGTAATGTAACTCTTCTGTACATATGTTTCTATGTGGTTTTTTATTTGTAAATTATGTTCTGGAGCTGTACTTATTTATAATGTGTTTTAAACTTTGTTAATTTTACTTCATTTCCCTTTCTTTTTTGTTGTTTTATTTGTTTTCAGGTTTTTTGTTGGTTTTGTTTTTGTTTCTTAGTGCATTAATGAAACTTTTCAGGCTGAACAGCTATTTGGAATAAAATGTTGAAAATTGTTAGATTTTTGCCTGGTTGTTCCTAGTATGTTTGAGGTATTTTAAGACTCTGTGGGAGACAGGTTTTGCTTTCACGTGGTTTGGGATTTACAAACATCTTCACCTGCACAGTAAGACAGAAAAAGCCAGCTCTTAGTCCAAAGGAGAAGCATATGAACTGCTTTGCGCTCTCTCATAGTGTCACTGTGCAGGGTGGGCACTAGGGGCTTGTTCGTTTATTTGGTTTTGTCACTTGTCTGAATAACAACCATCCTTTTCCAGTCTTGTTTAGTGGAAAAAAATAAAAGCTTGCAAAAGTAAAAGAAGCGGGGCTGGTTCCAGTGTGGTGGTAGGTAGCAGGAGGTACAAAGTGTGAGCTTGGCTGTTGGCTCGATTTTTTTAAGTAAGATTGCACCTATTTCAAATGACAGGCTAGTTGAGAAGTTGGACCAGTCAGCTAGCGGCAGGCACTGCTGAGAATCCTTCCTGATTCATGCTGTTGGGAAAGGAGAATCCATCCTGGAACAGCCATTATGCAAAATGATCAACTCCCAATTCTTACCATTTGCATAAGCTGTTTGTTGGGTGCCCTGTGTGGGTAGAGCATAAATATAAACATCTTCATGAGGAATATAGCATCATTAATGAAGTTAAGCATAAAATTGCAGCTGTTTAACATATATGCATCTGCCCTGATGTAAGGCCATCCCTGCAGGCTATTCAGAAAACAAAATCCTTGGCAGTGCAGTGCAGCGCTATTCTTCACTGGCTACCTGCATAACGTACACGGTGGTGATGCAAGACAAAACACTGCCCTGATCCAAAATATAATGAAGCCATGACGAAACATCAGATGACTTCCATGTGCTTGGGATCAGGACCAAGTACTTTCCCCAGCACTGGCCAACCGCCATTTGTGCAATAGCAGAGACCAGTGGGTGGGTGGCGACTCCTGCCTCATCCCCCTCTTGCTCACCCCTTCCCAGCACAGATACCATCTTCCTGGCTTTAGGGGTAATTCCTCCATGTCTTGATTTTTAATTGCAACTCAGGTGATGCAGTAGTAGTGATAACAGGAGGGAAAGGGCAGACTGCCATTGGCAAAAAGCCAAAGTGGTCAGTCTTCTCCTGCTCGGGTTCAATCATACCAGGTGTGGAATAGCTTTAGTTGGATTTTGAACTGAGTTTGATTTAAAAGTGGTGGGGGGATTCCCAGCACCATCAGAAAATAAGAGCCAGTCCTTAAGTAAGCCAGGAGATGCTTATTCGCGCATCTAACTGACCATTGCACCCCTTCTCTGCTCCACCAGTCAGACCTTAAAAAGCAGCAGACCAATGTGGGACGCTTGCAGGTTTCCAACTCACGTCCTTACACCCAGAAGATTTGTTTCAGGATTTACCCTCTGCCACTTTCAGCAGCTATATGTTTCTGCAGACAGTCCCCATAAGCATTTGCTCCTGAGGATCCCAAATCAGTGGGAAACATGCTGTGGTGTGGTCTGCCTCTGACAGCCTGTCCTCAGCGAATATCCCATGGCCCAACAGACCTTCTCATGCCACATGGGTTGGGTGCTGTCATAGTTAGAACCTGGCAGAGCAGAGCCAGGAAGGGTTCATCCACCGTAGTGCTCCATCTCCACTCCTGAGGAACAGTGGTGAGTTCTAGGGAGGTTTTGGCACATCTAACTGTCCCCAGCACACCTTTCTTGTCATTAGCACCAAATCCTGCTCCCTCCAGGGAAAGTGAGCCCTTAGCTGGAGCCAGGGGCTGGTTCCACTTCCTGTGGAAACGCCAATCCTCCACCCCAAAAGGCTGGTGCGCTCATGATAAAGCAACCGGCCCGAGGGACGCTGGAGAATAGATTTCAGCCAATAGACACCTAGTCTGCAGAGGGGAGCCAAGTGAATGAACTAATGGTAGCCTTTTGGGTTTTCTTTTGTCATTAAAAGAGACTCTTCTTTTAGCAAATCTTGGAAGAGGGAGGGCTAGAGGATTGAGTTTAATGAAAGGCACTTAAAAGCAACAGGGCTATTGTCATGGGCTTTGGGGATTTACTGATTCCCTTACTGAAGGAAGCAGAAGAAAAAGGCAATTAGCCTGCTGGTCCCACCCTGAGAGTCCCGCTCCCCTTTAAATGCCAAGGCCGTGCCTGGGATGGGCAGTTCTCCATGACAATGAGCCTCTTCCCAGCCCGGGTCAGGTGACAGCCCAGCAGCCCAGGACATAGCCTGCTCCCAGGGAGGTCAGCAGAGAAATGTGCTTCCCTTGGAGAAAGGCTCAGACTTAATGTCTTTGTCCTCTCTGCTCTGGCAGCCTTGAGAATTGCCCTGTAAAATGATTTCTTCTGGCTTTGAGGGAGCAGTCATCACGCGGGGGATCGTTGGGAGCCCATGGATCCCGGCTGCTGGATGCTAGAGCTAACCGGTTGCAGGAATTCTCATCTTTGCTTAGTTTCTCCACTGTTTCTAGGCATCTAGAAAGTTGCCACCTCACTTGGGCAAAACTGGTGCAGTGTAGCCACACTTGATGTAAAATCCTAGCCGGGACTGTGGCTCTTCAGTTAAGAGCTGCACACGCAACTCCTGAAAAAGGGGGGCCCTGCCTGAAACGAAGGTATTTCAGGAGACACCTTGGATCAGTAGCACAGATGCTTGCTGGCTCCTACGTGTGGCACTTCTCCAGCACGGGGTCGTTTAAATTTGCTCAGCACTGGCCTTATCGAGATGCAGCAAAGGTTCAGGCAGGCACCCACTGCAGGTCTGCACTTGAGCTACTCCACAGTACAAAGGCTTTGCCAGTACAGCTGGATCAGCCCAGTCCCCTAGAGGAGACCCGGCTCCCACCAACAAAGGAAAGTCTTGTGCCAGGAAAGTTAAACTCCCCCACCCCCAGCAATACCGAGTACATTGTGGGGCGGTGGGAGGGGATTCAAGAGGCAGAACACAGCCATCCGCGCTGGGTTTAATTGCCAGACAACTCTTTTGGTAATAGGACTTCAATTACTGCCACTGGCCATGGACGGTGATTTGCATCTCCTCTGAAGGAGGAGGTTTTTGCTTTGCCCTGTCACTCACAAAGATCTTGTTCAGAAGGCTTGATCATGTTTTTTATTGCCTTTATTTTAGAAATAGCTCAAAAGATCTAGTAGTATTAAAGCAAACTACTCTGTCCTTGCATTCACGGTATGTCTAGCAAAGGAAAATCATCATTAGACTTTGTGAGGTGAGGCCACAAGCCCTGCAGATCTCATCTGACTTTGACTGTGATGTACATAAATCCTGTCCTACTCATTCATGAGAGGTGATGTTATTGGTCTCGTTCTGACAGCACTTAAAATAAGAGGAACAAAGCCTCATTTTGTAGCTTGACACAAGAGAGGCAAGATGAGAATCAGATCTGGCTGATGGTATATGGATGGCTGATACTTCGTCTAGAAATACCCGTGCCAGATGGAGACTGCAGTTGTGGCGAAATTGTTGTTTCTCTTTAGGCTTTGGAAGAAAAAAAAAAAAGATTAGTTTTATTGTCCTGTTGGAAAATCCCTCCAAAACAGATTTTTGTTCCCAATTTTGTTTTCCTTCTGATTGTTGAGAGAGGAAAAACATAGATTTACCTTTTATTTTTCCTTCTTTTTGGCAGAAATATCCATCAAGCTGAACTCCCCTCCCCAGTTTTTCTATTAAAAAGAAGGTTGATGGAATGTTTTTGACCAAATTACCAAGCGCAATATTCACCTGGGTAAGGTGACGAAAATTTGCCCCTCAAGGAATAACTGAAGTGTAATGTAAAACATCAAAGGTGTTATTTTTTTTTTACCTTATACCTGAGCTATCTCTGAATCATATCAAATAATCTTCTCGTTTCATAACACCATACAATGCACGCTAAAAGTGTATGTGATCTGCTTTGTGTACTGCTGAATGGATGATTAAACTGTCTAACCTGAGGGATATATATCCAGGGCCTGCCTCAAACAGTGAAAGACTCCTACTAACTTCAGAAGGCTTTTGAGCAGTCCCATAATCAACCAGGCTCTAATGTACTTCAGGTGGTGTCTATGAGACTGCCTGGGGACACATAAAAAAGCGTGAAATATTGCACATTTGTGAATTAAACATCGTAGGCCTGATCCTGGCCTCTCCTAGGAGAGCAGAAGCCATCTTCCCCATCTGATGGGGCTCCTTGGATCATTTGCTTTTTCCTGCAGTCCATTGTGTCTGGGATTTATTGACAAAGCAAAGCTCTCCCCGTGTGTCTGCTCCACATTTGTGATAAGCAATGACAAGTCAGGACTGGTGGTTAATCTGCCCTTGGACTCTTCAGGTAATACTGATTTTATATCTAATTAAAGGAAATAATAGCAGAACTGAGTGGTGTCGTTGCCCTCCCAGGCTGGTTCAGAGGGTGGCAGAACCCATACCTTGCCCTACAATTTCAGGGCTACCACAATCAGAGATCCTGAAACATGCAGAGTTAATGCCTCTGCTCCAATAAAGTAGAGGGAATCAAAGCTAACACAAAGAAGAACCAAGCGTGGCCCTCCTTTAGGAAAGTGAACATTCCCCCAGAGGGGCCAAAATATAGTCCATCTGTGTAAGTGGCCTTCTGGTTTAGACAGTAAACATCTAGCGGTGCTGCCAGGTAATAGGTTCAAAGCGGACCAGAGGAGGTCGAAGTATCTTACTGGTGGTGGAGGTGAACTGGGGATCTCCTTGCTTCAGGAAGAGAGGAGCTTCTAGGAAGGCAAGATGAGTTCATAGAAAGAAAAGCCAGCAAGGGTTAGAAAATATAAAGATCCCCATTTTTAGCTAGAAAGTGACTAAGCTGAAGAGCGTTGGAGCATGGGAATTTATTTTAGGGAAGTACCATTGAACAAGACACCCTTCCCGAGGCAACCAACCACCTTTTGGCACTATGAGACAGGACAGTGAGTTCGACCATCTTATCCAACAGAGCCATTTTATGTTCCTGTGTTTGTAGCAGTGTAGTTGAAAGCATCTTTTCAAGTTCCCATCTTAGTACAGGCTGATGCAGAGCTCTGCTCAATGTTATTGGTTTGCATAAGCACTGAAGACACTCAGCTTGCTGCAGCAGTTCTCACCCTAAAAAAAAAAGGCTAAATTAAGGCAGATGATTTGCTTTCTTCGGGTGCCTACTTCTCTTTATCCAATGCAGAGGGAGCCTGGCAACCTGACTTAGACCAAGCTTTTAGACCTCCCCCACGGCAGGAGTGCATTGATGTCAGCAAATGTGGGACATCCATAATGTATTATATCTGGTTAGGCATAGTATCACAGACATCAGGGATGGAGTTTTCGAAGTAAGACACAGGCCTAATCCATAGGTTAGCCTCCTTGGTCATGGCAAAGTATAGGAGTAGAAAACTTGCACATGGTTCTTCCTTCTCCCATGCAGCTGCATCTCAGCCTTGCTTTGGTTGATTTACTTCTTGGGAGAGACAGGGAATTTCTTTGAGGTGGGTCAGGAAGGTTTGATGAGCTTTTTACACTGTTTATCGTATTCTTCTTCACACACTGCCCTCACCTTCCAGCAGGGCAATCTGATCAGAATGACATGACTGTTCCCTCTTTCCCGCTCCAAGAACTGCTCATGAAATGTAAAGCTTTTGGTTTTGAGGCGAAACATTTTTTCCTACATGTCCAGGCTACTCTGCATTTCTTGTAGAAAAAGCTGTTTGCAAAGGGCAGCCCGGCTGAAGCCGGCAGAGGTGAAATTTGCAGTTCACCCAACACTGTCCCCAGCACTTGGGGCAGCAGTTTTGAATTCTTGAGCATAAATCATTGTTTGATCAGTAGCATCATAACCATCAGATGTCTCAGTGGATGTCAGAAGGCAGGCCAATCTTTGTTGGTCAATGGGGGAGCAACACTCATGAGAGAGCTATGGCAAGATGCCCTGGCCTCACTCCGGTGAAGCTTCATTAGGGCCCTTCATTAGACTAGAACACATCTGAAGTTCAGGGAAACAGATTTAGATCCTAGTGAAGACGACGTGAGTTCATGGCTTTCCCACAACTTAGCGAATCAAGATAAACCATAATCTCTTCAGACAGAGCTCCTGGCTCATGGGAAAGGTAAGGATCACTTTGTCGCTTCTTGCATGTAAAGAAATGTGAGCTAATGGAGAGCAGCTCAGTTTGGTAGCCAAGGCATATGTGAATATATGTTGTCAAAATATAATAAGAGCTGTCATACTTTGGTGGAGAAAAAAAAAATTACTGTCTTCTTCCTCGCCAACATTTGCAGCTTATCCTTGGCAGCATGGCAGGGAAGCAGACCTGACAAGAAACCAGGGAGATCCTTCAAAGAATCAGGGGATGTGTTTATTATAATTGAACAAGGAACTGTACTTATTTTCACTGTCTCTGGCAGGGAATCTATGAGCAGTGGGAAGACTAGAGTAATGAACATGCCATGAATGTTAAAGTTGTTTGTCATAACTCTGAATGCTATTTCCTTCCAGACAGCAGCTGCTTCTCACAGTGTGAAACCTCATTCACTACCCTGTAAAGATGGCAATCCAAAGAGGCAAGTATGACTGAGCAATTTGCCACATTTTACTGCCAAGAGGTCAAGGAACATCATGGGACCATTATTTGCTAACAGTCACAAAGTGGATTTAGGTGTCAAATCCATAATTCTTGATGCCTCTAAAACAGAACTGTCTTTTCCCTGTTAAGTCAGCCTGAAACACCCTGGTATGGCTCCGAAATCATCCTTCCTTGGTGCTGTTGCAGGAAAGCCCCATGGTTCACAACATTCCTTGCTTAAATCTTACCTGTAGCTGTTTTACACAGGAGCATGGGTGCTGCTGGGGGAACATTGTTCCTGCCTAGGGAATGCAGTGGCATTTAATCTCCCTTCCTCCAAATGCCACAAGTCACCTGCACAGCCAGAGACTGATTCTTTCCCTAGGGATTTTCATAGTATGCAGGAGAACTGGAAATGGGCTAAATCTGTTGGAAATAATATCAGCAGTTGGGAGCTGCAGTGACTAGAAACTTGTGATCTGTTTCCAAGCACAAATCTGCTCAGGTTTTATAGTAGCAATGTTTAGTTTGCAGGTCACAATCTTAGAGGAAAGGTTTAAAATGTGTTATGAGCTGAATCCTGCTCTAGAGATCAGACAATCTAACTACAGCAGTTGAGGTCCCTTCTCTACTCCCAGTGCAATCACGTTTACATCCAGTAGTGGTATGGATCTGATTACACCCAGTTTGAGCTCTCTCCAACCAGCAGCCTTGCTCCCTGCCTGACATGTGCTGCTTGCACTTGTGCATCTACATGTAGCTGCTGCAATGCACAGAGAGAATTTGCTTCCTAGGGGTGGGGGGACGTTGCCTTCCAATTTCCAGTGGATGGATGAGTGCCTGATCTCTGGTTTGATGAAGTGCTTTGGATACAGGAATGTTGCTCTCCTCCTTGCCACTGCCGATCAGTTTTCACTGCGAGAAAGTGATGCTCAGTGCCTCTAAAGCAAGGATGCTGGAAGCAGGAGGAGGGATGACTTCAGAACTGACCTCAGAAGTGGCCTTTGCCTAGCCAAGCCACCACAACTAGATCCTCAGCTACTAGGAGGCGTTAGTTCAATAAGTCTTGGAAAACATGTCAGTTTCCAGCAGAAGAATCGCCCCAGCTCACTTCGTGTCAGACATTTCACTGTGTGACTCACTCCCTACGCTCTTCTGACTGTACAGGGCATATTTCCCCTGCTTCTCAGGATTTGGACACCTTGCTCACTTACAGACACCCACCTGCAGACACGTACTATTCAGTGTCTTAGTTGCAAGCTGCATCCTGTTCTGTCTGCCCACCTACATGTCTAGCTCTCAGATCTTCACCAAAACTCCACAACTCTTTCTGAGAGTGGGATTAGTTTCACCAACTTAAAGTGTTTCCAGCACAGATGTCTGAATCTGAGCTAATCACCTTTGTCTTCCTTTTGGGTTGAAGTAGAGAAATGGGGGAAATACAC